>JAIOJX010000001.1:111560284-111930284 GCA_022376925.1 Tragulus kanchil
GTAATTAATAATGAATGTAATTTTTGAAACTGTATAAGAAAAAGTATCAATGCTTGGAAGTTCTGTATAACTCAGTGAACCAGTATTTTCCAAATGACTATGTTGAAAAAATTTTGACCCACTGAAACAACGTGGGATTCCCAAGGCCCTTTCTGAGAGTCCTGGAGGTCAAAACCATTTCCATAATAATCCAAAGATTTTCATTATCTTTTCCACCATTTAACATTTTTGGTGATGGTGCAGAAGCAATTGGAGGATAAATCTGCTAAGCTTCTTAGCATGAAGCAGGCAGTGACATTAAACTATACTGGGCTTCCCTGGTGGTCCAGTGGGTAAGGACACCGCCTTGCAGTGCAAGGGGCGCCGGTTCGAGCCCTGGCCTGGGAAGATCCCACGTGCCACAGAACGGCTGGACCAATGTGTCCAACTACTGAGCTGGAGCTCTGGAGCGCATGCGCCCAGAGCCGTGCTCTGCGGCAACAGAGGCCGCTGCAATAGGAAGCCCACACGGGCCAAAGAACAAAGATGGATAAAAACAGATAAATGAAAGACCAATAGAAGTGGCCCGCCCGCTCCCCTCCCTCCCCAACTGCCCCCACCACAAAAAAACACCTGTACTAGTAGTCACTTTTTTTTAAAATTTTACTTTTTACTTTTACTCACTGTATTTTTTATTGCTACATGGTAAAGAGAAAATGCTGGTTTTTCTTAAGAATGTACTTGATGAAGCATTAAAAAGTATTAATTTTATTAAATCTGAACCCACATTCCACATCCTTTTCATATTTTGCATGACACAATGGAGAGTTTTTACCCAAATGGAGTTTGTACCCAAAGGGGTACAAACTACAGTGGCTATCTCAAAGAAAAGCATTTATGCCATCATATGAGTTGGAAGGTGAATTATCTGCTTTATTTTGTGGAACATTATTTTCACTTGAAAGAACTATGAGTATTCAAACTTAGATATCTGGCAGATACTTTCTCAAAAATGAACAAAGTTAGCCTGTCACATCAAGAAAAACAACTGACAGTATTTGATGCCAATTATAAAATTCAAGCTTTTGAATGAAGATTAAAATTTTGAAAATTTTGTATCTGCCACCATGATCCTAGTAGCTTCCCAGAACTAAAGACTTCTCTGATGAGATCAGTGGTAATTAATAATGAATGTAATTTTTGAAACTGTATAAGAAAAAGTATCAATGCTTGGAAGTTCTGTATAACTCAGTGAACCAGTATTTTCCAAATGACTAATGGTTGATATTACAAAATCATACATAATTAAAAGACCCACTTGAAATCAAGACAACCGTGGATATCAGTGTAACAGAGTATGAAAACTTCACTGGTGTTTCAGATTACATATTGCAACTAACCTTTAAGAAGCTACTATTTGTTGAGTTTGGTTTTGTCTTAAAGAATATTCACAATTATGTGAAAGGCTATTCTAATATTCCTCCCTGTTCCAACAATACATCTGTATGAACCTAGATTTTCTTCTTAAATTTCACCAAAACCAAATATCAGAAAAGACTGAACCCAGAAGCAGATATGAGAATGCAGCTGCTTCTATTAAACTAGATATTAAAGAGATCTGTGAAACTTTAAAACAATGCCACTCTTCTCACTAACTTTCCTTTTGGAAAATATATTTTTCATACAAATGTATAATTTATGTTAGTGTATAATGGCTTATTATGATGATTTTAAAAGGAAATAAATATTTTAAGTTTCTCAAAATTCCACATAAACAAAGCTCTTTAGGGTCCTTAATTATATCTAAGAGGATAGGGGAGTCCTGAGAGTCAAATGTTTAAGAACTGCTACTGTAGCGGATCTTTCATGCACCTTCCCTCTCAGAGACACTGCCTTCCCCACATTCATGTCCCTAAACTCAGCCACATCCAGATCAAACTGCCCAGAAGGCCTCAGAACTTCATTTTCAAAATTAGCCAATGGTGACAAGGAAAAGGGAAAGAAAGATCAAGATTACTTAAATGCTAAGCATTGTGCTATGCACCTAACATATGG
This sequence comes from Tragulus kanchil, assembly GCA_022376925.1. Lineage (NCBI taxonomy): Eukaryota > Metazoa > Chordata > Mammalia > Artiodactyla > Tragulidae > Tragulus > Tragulus kanchil. The sequence goes on from JAIOJX010000001.1 coordinate 111,562,319, forward strand.
TATCTCATTTAATCCTCACTACAGCCCTGTGAGACGATGATGATGACATGACCAAATACTGGAGCAGTGGGACATAATGGGATTCAATGTTATTGTGAGCATCACCAAAACCACATACTCAGTAAGAGTTATCTATAGACCAAACCAATAAAAACATCTTACAAAATGCAGAAGAATCAGTCCTAGTGAGGTGGATGAATCTAGAACCTATTATAAAAAGTGAAGTAAGTCAAAAAGAGAAAGACAAGTACAGTATACTAACACATATATATGGAATCTAGTAAGATGGTAATGATAACACATGCAGTGAAGCGATGGAAAAACAGATACAGAGAACAGATGTATGGACACTGTGGGGAATGAACAGTGGGTGGGAAGCATAGAAGATAGCTATTGTCATTGCACTGTGGGAACAGAGGATCCTGCGAGGGTGTGGTATGATGGCCTGGAAGGGTGGAATGGGAGGGGGGTGGAGGAGGGAGGGGGCCAGGGGTATGCATATGACTGATCTGGGATAGTACATATCTATAAACAACAAAATAAAACTGTAAAAAATTATTAAAAATAAATCTTAAACAAATACCACACTAAATTTCAAATACATGTGGGTGTTGCTATATCTAAAATTTTATTATACAGCATTATCCAATTCATGGAAGCATTGATCATTGTTTTTAAATATCAATGAATCAAGACACAAATGTGAGAGAGGAAATTTTTTTTCTGACAACAAAAAGGGACCAAAGCCCTGTCTTTGAGAAACACTGAGGATCACTGCATTGTAGCATTGTAAGTACACTGAATCCACAGCAAAATCACAACTTTTGGGACAATGCTAAGCTGTTTAGAATGATGGTCTTACCAATAAAAGCCCACTTTTGCCATCAAGGTATTTAAAATTCTAATCAGGGAAGTCGGTACACACACACGAAAGGCTAACTAGCAGCCCAATACAGTAGAGGCTGAATGCGGGAGATGGACCCAGAGTGTGATAAGAATTCTGGGGATATAGAGAACTTCTGGCCAAGATGATTGCAGAGGAACTTAGACTGCAAGACTTGAATTTTAAGGCTGCAGCTGCCCACTCACTCCCCCAGCCCATGTCCAGGCTGCTTCCCTCACTGAGCAATTCTGCTGAATTCTCCCTGGGTTTTTGGACCAGCAATGCCTTTGGCCTTGGTTTCATTTCTTGAGGATGCTACCTTGGATTGGGGATCTTGATTTTGTACTGACACCTGGGTTTTCTGATCCATGACTCAACTGTACTCGGCTTTACTCCACAGATATGGGTAAGAAGCATGTTCCTTGACTTTCTCTGTTACTTCCGCAGACCCTGTTTAATGCTACTCTTTCCCCCATCAATTGGAGAGTGAAATCAACTGGGCTTTCTGCATAGCAGTAGGTTCATTTCTGAAAAGTGCTTGGTAATAGTGAAAAGGAAAGGGATCGTAGAAATAAGGAGAAGGACAAGAGAAGAAAGCTAAAGATGAGTGTTTTCAGTCTGGAAAAGGGGAGGGAGGGGGGCATGATGATGAGATAATCGACCTTAGGTACAGAAAGGGCTCTGTTGGGCTTCCCCTGGTGGTCCAGTGGGTAAGGACACCGCCTTGCAGTGCAAGGGGCGCCAGTTTGATCCCTGGCCTGGGAAGATCCCACGTGCCGCGGAGCGGCTGGACCGATGTGTCCAATTACCGAGCCGGAGCTCTGGAACAACAGACGCCACCGCGATGGGAAGCCCACAGAAGCCAAAGAACAAAGACAGATGAAAGTAGAGAAATGAAAGACCAATAGAAGTGGCCTGCCCAGTCCCCTCCCTCCCCAACCCGACCCCCGCCCAAAATAAATAAATAAATCTTTAAAAAAAAAAAAAAGAAAGAAAGGGCTCTGTTGGAGAAAGGAAGTCTGGCTGTCCTCCCTTCCAGCCAAGGGCAGACCTGGGGCTTAGTTACAGCACAAAGGGATTTACAGAAGATAAAAGAATTTCTTGGACAAATGTGGAAATGGGTTTCAGAGGGGTTTTATGTAATTACTTTCTCAGGAGATGGCTAAAAATAGCACAGCTCCTCTGGTAGCCAGAAGGTGATGAGGTGGATGTGAACAAGGAGAAGGTAAACCTAGCTCTCTTCTCGCCACCCCTTCCATAACTTCTCTTCTGCACTCTGTAAGACACCCGTGAGAGAGCTGTGAACTCTTCTCCGGAGCAAAGGCTCTTGGTCAATTCCTCATATTTTTAGAAAACCATCAGCAAGTAAAGCTGTTGCCCTAGTGGTCACGAGAGCACTGTAGTGGCCATAATTCCAAAAGGCATACAGGCAATTTCTGACTAAATGATATCACAGGCAGACTAAAAATTGTTTCTTTAACTAAAGGGTTGCATGGCTGGTTTTTAATTAGTATGGATTAATACAGTGTTCCCATTTATAAAAAAACAAAATTGAAAGGAAGGAATTGCCATGAGGTAATTAATGTAAGGAAAATATCCTCCAGATCCTCTCCAACCCAAATATAATGCTTTAAAGAGACAGGGAAAATTAAATAAAACTTCCTTATACTTTATATACTTGGATAATCTTGGTGTCTAATATGTCAAGGGTATTACATAGTTGTATAAGTTCCTAGTGTGTGTATACATGTGCATGGGTATATATACATATGTGTATATTTATTCACAAATATATACCTATTTTTGTAGCTATATAATCATGTAAACACCTACACAGAGAGTTTTTCGTTTACACTAGTATTTGACAATGCATATAGATACCACTTTTTTTCTAGTTCCAGAATGGCATTAACACACAGCTTCTCAGATAAATTACCATTTCCCTCTCAACTGACTGACTTGGCAAAATTAAGAAGTTTGCCTGCTATCGCACAAGTGACCACTGAAAAAAATATGAAATATTTCACTGAGTCTTTATTCTAAGAAGTGATGGTAAGTAGCTGGTAAGCTTTCTCTTGTCTCATGGCAATATCCTTTGACCTATGTAATTGTAGAAAGGTGTTAAAGGGGGAAACAAAGGAAGAAAGCTGTATGTGTTTCATCAGTCACTGAATGAAAGGTTTTAACTTTTTATGTATGTAGCACTACGCCTATATATCAACCCTAACCCATCATTTTACCAAGTCCCACCAGAACAATTCTGTCTCAAGAGCTTTCATATCTGTTCCCACCTCTTCATCCCATGCCACCTCTCCCTTGTATTACTGGTCTCTTAACTATTCCCTCAGGCTTCAACCTTATCGCTCTCCAAGTGTTCTCCACACAATCACCAGCTTACTCTTCATTAAACAGAAATCTAATTGTGTCAATGGTCTGATTAAAATTATTCCGTGGCTCCCAGATGCCTTCATGATTAAGTCCAGGCTCAGAAGCATAATCCTTTAAGGCCCTTCTCCATCTGGCCTCTGACAAACTATCTTGCCTGACACTAACCCCTCCACAGCTACTCTTTAAGCTTCAGCTCTAGTAAGCCATTTCCAGCTCCTCCCAACAGGGTTTTTCCTTCCACATCTTCATGTTTTCTGGCAGCCTGGCCTTTCTGTCTGGAATTCTCTGCTTGTTCCCTTACCGTCTCTAATGGATGCTATGAAACTCAGGTTTAGCTTCATCTCTTACAAGAGACCCTACGCCCAGTCTCGTCTCTTGCATACATTCTTATGACAACTGCAGGGTTACTCAAGAGTACTAGCAAAGAAAGAGTTCAAAAAACAAGCAGAGAGGGCTTTCCTGGTGGCTCAGGGGCAAAGAAACTGCCTGCTAATGTAGAAAACAGATTCCTCAATCCCTGGTCAGAGAAGAACCCACAATGTAGGGGAGCAACTCAGTCTGTGTGCCACAACTAATGACACTGTGTTCTAGAGCCCAGGAATCACAACTACTGAGCCCACACACCACAAGTACTGAAACCTATGTGCTCTAGAGACTGTGCTCTGCAACAAGAGAAGCCATCTTAATAAGAAGCCTGCACACCACAACTAGAGAGTAGCCCCTGCTCGCTGCAACGAGACAAATGCCCATGGAGAAATGAAGACCTAGCATAGCCAAAAATAAATAAAATTTTAAAAGGATAAGCAAAGATTTTTGAAAGAATTTGGTATTCATTATTTCCCTCAAAAAGCATCAAAGTAGTTGCATGGGGAAAAATAGGAACTTACATGGGCTTTCATCTATTTTACTTTTATTTTAAAAACTTTCTAGTGAAATATACATATAGAAAAGTGTACAAATTGTTAATGTTAATAGCTTCCAGATCAAGAAACCTAAATTATCAGTAACTCAAAAGTCCCCTTGTGGGACCTTCCAGTAACTCAAAGGGCAACCATTCCCCACTTCTAATAGCATAGATCAGTTCTGTGCATTTTTGTTTCATATAAAGAGAATCATAAAATTCAGCCTCTCATTCAATATCGTGCTTGTGATAACCACTTATATACATGTAGCTGTAGTTTCTTCATTGTTACTGTAGACTAATATTCAAGTATTTACTTACTCTACTGTTAATAGGCATCTGGGCAGCTTTCAGTTTTGAACTATTACAAAGAGCACTTCTCTGAACATCTTCTACATTATCTTCTGGCTAACAGATGTGTGCATTTCTGTTGGGCAAACATTAGGTTGAACAATATGAAATTGCCAATATTTAACCATTTCGAGCTACTAAGATGGTAACTTATTACTACCTAGAAGTGGAATTACTGAGTCATGGGTTATATGTATGCTTAGCTTTAGAAGATTCTGGCCTAATAGTTTTCTACAGTGGCCATACCAATTTATAATCTCATTAGCAGTATATAAGAATTCTGTTTCTCTACACCCATTTTTACTTAACCCATTCTGCAGGGTTGTTGTTCAGTTGCTCAGTCATGTCCAATTCCTTGTGACCCCATGGACTGTAGCATGCCAGGCTTCCCTGTCCTTCACTATCTCCCAGAGGGAAATTCTGCAGGGAGGGGTATACAGATGGATCATGCTGTCGTTTCAATGATAAGTGAAGTTAAGCTCCTTTTCATGTGTTTGTTGGCAATTCAGATATCCTCTTTTGTGAACAAGTTCAAGTCGTCTACACAATTTTATATTGAGTTGTCTGCCTTATTAATCTATGACTATTTAGATTTCACTGCTGAGGACACTGTAATTCTTTTGTTGTTCAGCTCTAGAAATGTTCTTTTCCAGTCCTATGCCCAAAGAATTCTGTGTTCACCTCCGTACTATCATATACTGCACTGGTAAAACTGTTATTTATCTAGTGTTTTAAATCGCTAGATAATTGGGAGTTAGAACTCTTAGTCATCATTGTATTCCCACCCCTAGAATAATATCTAGCAAGTGGTTGAATAAAATATTTGTTCAGTTAACTGATATGCATTTAACATGGTATTCTTCCTAAATTTGTATGAACTATTTTTATACTCCTTGGTCTAAAGCTTACTCCAGCAAGGCAAGCTGTGTGAAATAGAGCACTCTGCCCTTCCTCCACCACCTTACAAAAGAGTAACACTAGTCGCAGAAGTACAAAGAAAATGATCAGAGCATAGCAATAGCGTTTTTCTAGTTCAATTAATGAATAAAATAATATGCAATAAATAATCTCATATGATTGAGAAGAAAAAAAATCAAGATCATAAAGTGAAAAAAGCATTGATGGGCAGTAATTTACATCAAGAGAAGTAAAACCCTAAAAGCTAATTAGTAAAATAAAAAAGTCGCACTTTTAGATATTCAGTAGATGCAAAGTATTACTAGTAAAGCTGAAACTAATGACACCTAGAACTTATCATGTTTTACAGTATGTAGCACCATCTTATATTCTTCATTATGTTTGTTATTATACTTGTTGGCTTGTACATCCACTTCCCCCAGTATACGATAACTTTCATATGAACAGACCCTTTCCTGATCTAGTTCTGTTATAAAATGTCAGTATATTCCAAAAGTTTATACACACCCCCTTTGGTCAAATAAATCCACTCATAAGTATTTATTCTAAAGGAATTTATTCTCTATTTATTCCCCTTTTCAAGAGGAAAGAAAAAAACTCTACACATTAAGTTATTTATCTATCATTTATAATAGTTACAAATGAAATCAATAATAAATTTCTAACAATAAAGAAATGATTGAATAAAACACCACAGGAACTCTAAAGATTATGCCACCACTAAGACAGAAGATTATTTAATACCATAGATGCATATCAATACTATTAAATGAAAAAAATCATACCAAATCCTATTATGGTCAAAGATTATACCATATGATGGTGCATGGATCCAGGGAGCAAAATGGCAAAAGACAAAATAAAAAGACATAATCAGAAATTTTAAGGTTCTGGACTAAAAACAGTTTCTTAAATGTTATTACCATGCACTCATTCATTAATTCCCCAGCTACTCTCCTAGACACAGACATTAGGAACTCTCACCTGGATGAGTGCCACAGTCTCTAACTGGTCTTCCTATTTCTTCCTTCGTTCGTCCATAGTCTAGTCTCAACACAGCCAGAATCATCCTGGAAATCAGCAGTCAGATTTCATTACCTTTCCACTCAGAAATCTCCATTGGCTTCCCCTCTCAGACAGAGTGAAGACGAGTTCTTACAATGGTCTACATGGCCATCAATCATCTGAATGTCAGTTTGCATTCTTTTTTCAAGTTATATAGCCTATTTTAATTTATTTTTTAACACCAAAAACATTTTGTATGGGGTATAGCTGATTAACAATGTTGTGATAGCTTCAGGTGAACAGTGAAGGGACTCAGCCATACATATGCATGTATCCATTCTCCCCCAGATCCCCAATCCCATCCAGGCTGACACAACATTGAACAGAGTTCTATGGACTATACAATAGGTTTTTGCTGTTTATCCATTTTAAATATAGCAGTGTGTACACGATCTTCCAAAAGTCCTTAATTATCCCTCCCCCTCTCTTTGGCAACCATGAGTTCATTTTCTAGCATCACCTTATGCCTTCCTCTTCCCTGCCTCATTCCACGACAGCCACACTAGCCTCCTTGATCTTCCTCAACATCCTACAGATACTCCTATCTGAATATTGCTAAGCTTTATTTTACATAGAAGCCAATCCAATTTTTCTTAGCTATTTTTATGTAATAAGCATGTATGAGCATTTGGTATTTTTCCATTTCTTCTAAAGCCATATAACTTAGTCTTTCGAGAAATCATCTAAGATGAAAGGAATATATCTCTGTCCATCTTCCAGAGTTGCCTGGGAGTGTATCTAGGAGAATGCTAGGGTGGATTTGTCATGAATGTTCCAGAAGAAATTCTTACTTATCAACAGTGACCAAGAAAGTGAGAAGGGGAGAGAAAAGGACACTGGTAATTGTGGTTAGATCTAGGGAGGTGTAAGCTAGGTGAAGGGATGGACTCTAAAGTGAAGGTTCCTAATTTCAACAGGCTTACATGAAAGCTATGTAAAACTATTTCAGGTAAACAGTAAAGTCTCTGAGACTGAGAACATAGGGAAAAGCTTAGTAAATTGAGAAACAAAAGAAGACCAATGTAACTAGGAAAAAAGCAATGGAGACATGGCGATGGAAAAGTGGAGAGCCTGGTCATGCAGGGTCTCTAGGTCAGGGTAAGCCATTGGGGTTTATTGTAAATGCAATGGAAACATCACTGGAAAGATCTCTGAAGGGTTTTAAAACAGAGAAATGACAATGTTGTTATTGTACTATTGTTTGTGAACCCTGGGGTTAAAGTTACCAAAGTCTTGGATTAACCAAAACCCAGTATGACAGCTAGCATTCTGTCTCATGTGTTGTAGGCAGATCTTAAACGACAGTCTACTTTTCTTCTTATTCTATAGTAAATATTACTTCAGAAAATCACCAATGGACCTGGATGAGGGAGTACCTTCATTATTACTCGTGTTTGTAGAGTAGTTTTAATATGCTGAATGCTTTAAAATGGTTTTATTCAATGCTTACCATAAAATTGAGGCACTCAACTTTCAGCTTTTAAAGAACCATTTACGCTTAAAAAAGCTTTTCATTGATTTCCTCCCAACAATCTATGCGCACTAACTCAAACTCAATCTGTGCCAGAGCCTGTTGTGTGTGGGCAAATGAGAATTGAAACGTGAATCTCCAAGGACTCTGCTTGGCCCTTTTTGATAAGTAAAAACCTCCTCCGGAGCTTTTGCAACAAATCCACCCTTGCATTCCCCTAGACGCACTCCCAGGCAACTCTGGAAGGTGGACAGAGATACATTTCTTTCATCTCAAATGCATTCTCCAAAGACTAAGTTATATGGCTTTAGGAGAAATGGAAAATACCAAGTGCTCATGGATGCTTGCTTTATTAACATAACTAAGAAAAATTAAGATTGGCCTTTGCATAAAATAAAACTTCCCAATATTCACAAGTTTAAAGGAAGCTTCAGACTCTTTAGTTACACATATCTCTAGGTGAAGGCAATGTAGAACTGTACCTAGAGCAGCATTTCTTTCCAAATGAATTTTTGTTATATTTTCCCATTTGAAAAAAAAAAAAAGCAACTTCTAGTTGCTCAGATATGGATCTACTTTCCCTCTCACAAAAAGGATACTAAAAGTATAAAATAAAAAAAAAAAAGAAGGCCACATGAGCAAAACTAACAGACCTCCTCCTAGAAGCAAGCTAAAGTGGCCTGCAGACTACCAGAAGGCCTTTGGCCTTAAAAGCTGTAGGCAACAGTGAATGTCAGTGTGCATGATGGGGTGACAAACAGGGTGATGGCTGGAAAGTCTTAAAGTTTCACAGGCCCCCAACTGCCCACAGGAACACACGGGGCTCAACACAGGTAAACTGAAGAGGAGTTTAACAACTAAACTGCGATATCCCAGCCCAGAAATCTAGGACCTGGGGTCACCACAGCTTTATGTCTGCCTAATGGAACAAGAGGATAAGACTGGATTCAAATCTAGCTCCGTTGCTTGTGAGCTAAATAATCATGGGCAAGTTATTCACCTCCCCAAACCTTGGTTCCCTTACCTATAAAATGGGGATGACAATAGGTATCTGAGTTATTCTAATGATGAAATCAGATAATATGCACAAAGCTTTTCGTGGATGCCAGGCAGATAGCCTACGCTCACTAAATGGAGCTGGAATTATCACTGAAGAAAAGCTTCTGCAGAGCTTTCTGAGGGACTCAAGATGGAACTGTCATCGGGTACAGATACTTATAAACCCATGACTCCCTCACTTTTCTTCTAACAGACGACTATGGAACACAGCCTGAAATCTTCAGCAATTCACTGTCCAATTACCCCGTAGAGTATTAGAGAATGGGCTCTGAAATCAGACCAAAATGACTTTATTCCTGGTTCCTCCAGTTATCCACCTGATCTTGGCAAGTCACACAACTATTCAATACCCAGCTGTAAAGTGGAAACAGTAACATGTATTTGCAAGACTGTTGTGAGAACTAGCTGGCTATAAAGCACGCAAAGCCCTAGCAGAGGGCCTAGGAAATGGTAGGTGCCAAGAAATGTTAGCAGTTTTCATCATGATCATTTTTTAGGCAAAAATAAATTCATTTATAAATGCCTCATCAATCCTGGAAAACAAATTTGCTCTGAGTTATTTTATTCATTCATCAAATGTCACTGGGGTGGGAGGGTGGTGTGACTGTTACCAGGGAACAGATTCCACTGACTTCTAAATCAGTTTGGAAATTGACATAGTTTGCTTCTAAATGGTAGACTGTACTGCTTTATTTGCTCAGGATGGTATTCAGACATTTCAGCCTAACTGGTAGCATAAATGCTACCTAATATTTTTGGTAGCTTTGACATTGGGGATTTTAGCTTAATCCTTTAGTGCTTCAGTTTCTGTAAAGGTTCATCTCAAGCCAGAATTATTTCAGCACTTTTCTAGTCTGTATGTAGACACTCACCTTTGTTTCTTGGACGCTGAGCCTTAATTTCTCTTTTCAATGAAGTGAAAGTCACTCAAGTCACATCCAACTCTTTGCAACCTCGTGCACCACAGTCTGCCAGGCTCCTCTATCCATGGGATTCTCCAGGCAAGAATACCGGAGTGGGTATCTCCAGGGTATCCTCCCAACCCAGGGATCGAACCCAGGCCTCCCACATTACAGGCAGATTCTTTACTGTCTGAGCCACCAAGGAAGCCCTCTCTTTTTGATGGAAAAAGCATAAAACATGGATATGAAGAAGAGCATTTCTCAGCTCTAATGAAGGCAAAAGTAAAAATAATTTCTACACAAATTCTGTAAAAATCCTAAAAACATAGCACATATTATTTCATATTTTATTTACTATTTCAGTGGGATATACTTTAAAAGCTTAGAACATACTGTAAATCCATGCATAGCCATACAATCTTATATTCAGTTATATTCCTAATTGAGACAATTAACAAAACAAAATACACAGTCAAACAAAACATGTAGCTAAACCATTTACAAATAAATAAAGTTATAGATCAGGTTTTCTTTCACTGATCACAACGTATGGTAATGCTTTTGTAGCACTCATTTCCAGGCTCACTTTGGTGTGTTTATTAAAGCACAGTATTGTCAGATCACAGGGAATATCTCATTCTCATTTTCATATCTCAAATTCTAAAGGGGATTAAATTATCCAATTAAACTGTTAATTAAAAAGACTCCTACAGAATAAACTGCAGGCTACCAATAGCATTTAAAATTTTTCATTGTACTGAGCTCAAAAGCAATTTCCTAAATTCAGAAGAGCTCCAAGTTACTGGCTGGTATTTCACTTTAGAAGGTGTGGCTTGTATCACTAGGCAATAGCTAAACCCATTTCCTCTTCTTTCTGGGCCCACAGCTAGACTGTATATCCCAGCCTCCCCTGCAGTTAGGTTTAGCCATATGACTGAGCTCCAGTCAATGGAATATGAGCAGAAGTGACATAGATAACTTCTTGGATTAGACCAAACCTTCTATTCAATATCTTCTATAGCCTCTTCCTCTCCACCAGCTTCTTTTGGATAAGAATGCATTCAACAGCACTGAAAATGGCCAAATTATATGGAAGGAACCTTGGTCCCTAAATCATCAACCGTAGGAGAGAAGCTCACTGATAGCCATTTTGTATGCAATGAAAACAGACATTAACTTAAACTGGGTTAAACCACTGAGATGGTCTCTTTCAACATTTAGTGTGATCTTAATTAACAAAGCAACTGAACTTGAGGGACATGTAAATACCTTAAGCCTAGTTGGAAACATCAGCCTCCTTCAAATTTTGATCAGGTCCACTAAGATATATATCTAAAAATTGAAGCAGACTGAATACCTCATTAAGCCTATCAAATCGACCTTACCAAGAAAGACTTGCTGCCTTCGTTCCCCTAAACCCTGTCCCTCCTATTCATTCCCCAGGGATCTCTCATAAACTCTGTCACTTCTATACATCCTTCCTTCTGCCACAACCCTACAGACAAAAATTCTTATTTCAAGGATCAGTTCTAAAAAGAGAGTACAGTCTCTAAGACGGGCACTAGGAGGTTACACTGAGACACTTATTAACTACCTGCTCTACACTCTGTCTGATGTCTATTTCCTATACATGGACACTATGACATGCCTACCAAAAACCAGTACTTTCCACATCTCAGAACACGTCAGCATCAGAAAGATGTTTAAAATAATCAACAAGGGACTCTACTGCACTACAAGCCTAATTCTAAAATGCCCCCCAGGGAAGTTAGTATGAATTCTATGGTATGCCTCTGGATTTGTCTGGACTCAGGCAAGGCAGTCAGGCTTTCATCGTCCTGTACCACTCACTTGTTGTCCGAAGGTTGCCACAGGATGTAAACTGCAGGCACTTCCAGTGCCTCTGGAAGTACATGGGGCATGGAGCTTCCAGTAGCATGAGGGTAGGCATCCTAGAGATCTACAGCCAATGAGAAAAAAAGCACACAGAAGGTGAGGTTAGGGTCCCCAGTAAAAGGGCTGGGGTCTGGGTGGAGAGAACTCCAACATCATCCACTGGAGGAAAATTAAATGCTTCTCAGTGTACCAAACCACAACCTGATGTCCTTGAATTTCATCACACTTGTCATGAAACAAGGTGACTGTATCAGTTTAATGTCTCTTTACTATGTTAGACCAGACCTTTCATTGAAGCCAAGAATGCATATGATCTGCTTACATACAGCTAGTTGAGTGATTTAAATATAATGGTGGTCAGTCACTATGTACTGAATGAGAGGCCCTAAGTCGACTCAGTGGTTAAAGAAAGGTGATAGCACAATAGAGATTCTTTGGCTTGACAGTAACCGTAATGTCCATTGTCACTTTTGCAAGACCAGCCGTACCATGGTTGACAATTTCCTTAGAAGCCACTCTTTTCCTCAGTAAGAATATAATTGCATAAGCCATATCCGCTTAGGAAGAAAATTTCTCATTGTTTACTGAGAACATTACTACATTCAAAAATCCCCTTTCTTAAACCAAGAAGCTTAGTCCTCTATAGTGCACTGTGTATTTTTTAGGCAAATACTGTCTAAAACAGGAATATGTTAATGGATGTGATTGATTTTAATATTAGTTTTAAAAAGAAAGAAAACAGAATATCTTCAACTCTTTATTGTCCTTAAAATGATGGTTCACATTGTTTCACAAGTAAGGGAAGAAAATACAAAGATCATTTAGACATGAAATGCATAATCCAAGAACACCTTTCTTCAAAGCAGTGGCGTACTGCCACTGGCAATGAGAATGTTGTTGCTGGAAATAATCATATAGTCTTCCATAATTTAATGTGCAATTGAGACATAATGTTAAAAATATCAAAAAAGAAGCCTATCAAATGCTAAGTGATTATAGAAATACTGCTGGAATAAATGTATTCAGAAAGGCGGTGACCTAAGGGATGAAGGTTAATGCAAAGGTCAGCAGTCCAAAGAACAAAGGCTCTGCCTCTCCTGACTCTGGGATACTTGAGAAGCAATCTCAGACTCTCCACTGCTCTGGCACAAGCATAACCTATGTGGCAAGCTACAGTTCCTAGCTGCTTCTTAGTAATGCTCTAGGGCTAAATAAGATAAAATTTATGGGCTGTGCTTTAGGCTCCATTGATGAAAGGCACTGAATAAACTTAAGGATAATTTATGAATCCTTAGCTTTCATAGTCACTTCCAAGTCCATCTCGTAAAAGGAAAAAAATGGAACTAGGAGGCCAATGCTGTGTGGTTGATAAAAAGCTCAACAAACTTTGGGCAATGATGATAAGCCCAAACAAGACCATTTTATACACATCAGATCCTTGACTAAATCAGGAGGATGTCACACACACACACACACACACACACAAACCCTAGTGCTTTTCATTTCCCAGACAAGAATTCCTGGTATGTGAATCAGAGAAGTCTGTTAAGAGAGTCATAGTTTGAGATCCAATATCTAATTTCCTTTTAATTTAGCATAATTTTCTTTATGAAACTTTATGGCTCTCCTCCAATGAATGTGCTTACCAAGGACTGCCAAAATCCTGGATTCTCTTCAGAGTCACATTTCTAGGCCAGCTTCTCCCTCCTTCCCCCCTCCCTTCCAGTTGCATTTTACCTTCTTCCTTCCACCACTTAATTGGTGTCTGACTCTTTTCTATCCATCTGTATTGAAGAGAAGGGACAATTAAGAATGTACTCTGAAAACCTGAACATGTATTTGTAAATTCAGTCTACTAGAAAACTGTTCTAGTAAGTCATGATGATTTGGGGTGCTCTTAGTCTGTTTGAATAACAGCCACCCTAACTACAGCTTTCAGTATAACTGAGTTATATCAATTGAAGTTAGTCAGAACAAGTAGCCATATCACTTAGGAACTGTGCAGGCCCTCACTGTTCACCAACAAGTTTTCTCAACCATAAGTGACTGAACAAGTCCCATTACCAAAATCATCACTCTGCTTTTATCAAACACTTTCTCTGACCTGCAGGAATGTGTTTATTTGGAGTTTAAAAAGAGAAATCTAAAAGGAATATGTTATTCATATGAGCCTTAAAAATATCAGCTGATTTTTAAATATCCAGATACAGGAATAAAACAAGGAGAATCTTCGAAGTCTAAACCCAATCAGGAGGATTTCTCTAGAGAAATGACGTGGAAGTTTCCAGCACTTTTAACTACTTATTTTGAAAATACAAACTAAAGTCACATTAAGCCATGGTTAAGGAGAAAAAGTTAGCTTCTCTTCAGGAGTTTATCGATTCAAAGAGGAGGAAGTCAAGGGGAAAATTACTCTCCTCTGACTAATGCAGTGAATTTTTTTCCTCATGATGGTGCCCCTGCATTTTTCTCCCTTAAGTCCTCATGGTTACAAAAGGACATACTGCACATGTGCACACAAATTTTTAATGGCAAATCCCAGGGATGTAAATGGCTTCCTATGATTAGCCTAAATTTGCCATTTTGCTTTTGAAATTTCCTATTGGCCAACTTAACCTCAAACCACATGTACAGGGAAGAATGGGAAGGGGAGTGGGCTATTTTAAGAAACTGAAAATGCCAGGTATGCACTTCAAGGCTGTTACAATTTATCCCCTCCACACCCTACCCCCACCCCCCACACTCTCTAGTAAGAGATAGAGTAGTTCCCTTGAAAGGACAGAGTTCTTTTTTACAAACTCTTTGGAAGAAGTCTTGAAGAGTAAAAATTGTTTCTTTGTACTAGACAGGTAATTTTAAATTCAATCAATAGATTTGAAAATGTCAGTCAAGAAATGTTTCAAAAGGGATTTTTCGAAAACAGCTAACTTTAACTAAGCCCCATTGTAGCCTCCTCAACATGGGGTTTGTCCTTCTGCACTCAAGGGGAAGGAAAACCGTAAGTTCTGAATGGGGAAATAAGAAATCATTTTTTTAATGCCTACTCATTTCAGAAACAGAAGAACACACATACATGAGGATAACATGACAACCAAAAATTAGACTGAAGAGAAGTATCTAGCAGATGACATAATGACCAAAGTTTGGGCAGACTAGATCAAATTTTGGAGATTTCATTTCCTCGTGTGTCTGCTGTTGCTTAATTAGGAGTTTTGACTGCTTCTGAGACTTAAAGACACAGCCTTGTCTTACTATTTGATAAATCCAAACATTCGCCAAACAGCCTTTCTGCCAGCTTTGCTCATGCTGACTTGATTAGGGCAATTGGCTGCATCAGATACAAGATGTGAGGCACGTTTTCATCCCAAGAGACTCCAAAATTGAAGGCAACAGTTTCATCAAATATTGTAAAATGAGGGATCAACATATTTCTAACTTAATCACCTTAAAGTTAATCAATGCTATGAAAGGATAGTGTAGCAAATCTAACAATACACGAAGACCTCCCAAGTAGCCTCACACATGCCCATACCACTGAGGCTGGCAAGTGTAATAGGCTGAATTTTTTTCTGGATACATTCTACTTAGGGCCCCTGCAAAGCCGTAGATTAAAATGGTACATACCACTTAGCTGTGCCTTACATACTAAAACAGACAATAGCAACAATTCAGCAAACAACATTTTAACAAAAGCAGCCTATGAACTTGATTGGTTTTCTAAAGAAACACACATGATTGGATCTTTTGTATTCCATTTTTTTAAGCCTTACAACTTTGAATACTGTTTAGACCTAAGCAATACCCAAATACTGAAGATGCATCAGAATAAATATCTTCAGGGGAACACAGGCCTAAAACAGGAGGTGATGAGTATTGCACAGCTCTCTCAGGATGCAAGGAACCTGTAGTCCTGCTACCAAAGTCGGCAGGATTCTGCACCTCTGTTCATCGTGGAATTAGATGGGCAGTTAAAAGCCTTCTGGAATTCTTCAAAGTTGCTAACTGCACCATTGACCCTGAAAAAGATACATTATAGTGCATGTTATTTAATTCTTACAAATGAACAGGTTCTGAATAAAACTGTAGCAACCTATTGCGTGATATGATATTCTATTCATTTCATCTATTTACAAAGAGATAACTGAAGCCCAAAATGGTCGATTTCCAAAAAGAAAAAAAAAAAACAGAGCTGAGACTAGAACCAGACAAATGCTATTAATCTTCCCAAATGCTATCAATCTTCCTTAAACTGTAGGATTTACAATTCTTATAGACTGTATATAGGGTGGTGCATTCCTATAAATTTATAAATTCCTACAAACTATAACATTTACCCAATACTTAGCTCTTCTATTTTTTTAATTTAACTTTTTATGGAGCATATAATGGAGGTGGTGTACACACATTTTAAATGTAAAGCTCATTGAGTTCACATGTACACACCCAATGTTACTACCACCCAGGCCAAGACATGGATATTTTCAGCACCTAGAAGGCTCCCATGCATGCCTTAACAGTAGTACCTCCAAGCATAGCACCTAGTCTCACCTCTGTGGCCACAAATCAATTCTGTCTGCTTTTTAACTTCACATCAGTGGATCACACCATATGCATTCACTTGTCTCTGACTTCTTTCACTCAGTATTATGTCTGTAAGATTCATCCATGTTGCTGCTACCTTTAAATTATCTTTAAAGAACTCATTCAATCCACAGAAACACTTCCTATAAATTCCTATTATGCTTGCAGGCTCATATTTACCTAGAATTTGGTTCATGCAACAGTAAACTAATGCATGGTGTCTAGTTGCTACTGATGAGTAATACTTTACTGGGGTAAGCTCCAAAATTTGGTGTTCTTACAAGTTCCCCGACTACAGTAAAGACTGCGGACTACTACTCAGCACTTTGATTGTAACTGCCTTTTGGAAACGGTATTTCCATTGTTTGAAATCTGCTGCACTCAAAATCTACAGTCAGTGCAGACATCACTAACAAGCCAGCAAAAAACCGCCCTCATCATCTATTTCTAACTCAACTGCATGTTCAAAAGGCTGACTAGAGACACCACTCTCGGTCACCGACTCTTTCTTCCCTCATGACTTTGTTCCCTGGTGGGCATTTGAATGAATATAATGGCCTGTATTCTGAAACCCCCATAACTTCTTGTGTGGCAGCTGGGATGAAAGAGTAGAAGACAACAGAGCAATTGAGCACACACACGCGCACACACATATGTACACACACACACGGGGAGGGATGCAGGTTTCACAGTATGATTCGCCCTAGGCAAGTGTTAAGGATCAAGTTTAGCTGACAATTAGTAAGAGTACTCTGCAAATTATCAGCTAAAATCCAACATTATAAGCAACTAGTTAGTAAAAGGAAATTAGTTTCTAAGAACTATCTATAGAGTAATTAATCTACTGTATGGTTTCATCTGCACCATTTGTCAGTGGAAGCACATTTTAGTCTATTAGAGACTGCCAGCATTCTTGACAGTTTAGTCCAGTGGGGGAGAATTTTTAACATAGTGACTAGATTTTCATGCTATTGGGTACTTTAATGTCAATTTCTGAAGCATTTCTAAGGCAAGGTTTTGGTATAACATTTTAAAATATTGAACTTTTAGATTACTTTCCTGCAATATGCTAATGGATTTACTTAAACATTAAATATAAAGGTATCTAGATATAATATGTTCTAAGCAAAGAAAATATAAGTACAAATTACTACTGTTTCATGGATTTATTATTATAACTCTGTCCCTTACTACAGAAAATTTCCCTCAAACTATGCTAGAAATTTAGCATGGGGTAATATTAACCTTAATTTTATTTTTACTTAAACTTTTATATATTCTGGCAATTAAATAAGATTATAATTCATAATTCTTTCCCTTTCATATATAAGCAACTGTTTCAAAATATGACTCAAACTAAAAGTCAAAATGTAAAGCTTTTGCCTCTAGATATGAATTACAATAGCTAAATACTTCCATATATCCTCCTTTGTGTTCAGAGCTATTCTGTAAGTGGGCACTCATTCATGTCTGTTGGTTGGCTGCATGAAAGAACAAGAGGCATTAAATAGGATATTCTACAACACAAATTAAACCAGAGCTCTAGGTGTTTTAAGGCATATAAGAGTTCATTCTTCCACTGAAAAAAGAGACGTTTCTGGTTGATATTTTTAAAAAGGAGGCAGTTGGATAAATCAAACATGCCAGAGTACGGAGCACTCATGGCACCCATGGATTGCTGTCTTTCAAAAACTGGAAGATAATAAATGGGAATTAATCCTAAAGCTATGATTTGGATTCTAAATTACCTTTGGAGTCTTGTACATTCTCATAGATCTCTTGACACTAGAGGTGTGTACAAAAGCCCTACTAGGCTTCGTAGGTGAGAGATTTAGAAATTTAGGTTGAGAGACTACTGACTAATATAGTTTCATACTAATTAAAGAGAAGACAGTTGCTGTTTAACCAGACTTTTTTGTCTCTGTGAAACAGCTATCACTGTTTGCAATGCAGGCTTTTTTTCAGATCACCTATTTGTAGAGTCCTGGCATGGCTGGAGAGGAGAGGAGGCGGAGATGCACAGTTAAATACTTGTGTCACTCATCTGCCTATTTACCTAAACTGAGGAGGGCTGTGAGCACCAACTTGGATTTGTTCTCGAGCAGCTTCTGGTCTGTAGGAATTGCACCTCACCTAGAAGAGAAAACATCCTAATGGTTGTGTTTCCATTTCAATTACACATTCTCTACTGCCTTAACTGCTCCAAATTATACTGAAGAGTAATTTGAGACTCAGTGGATGACAAACAGTTTTAGTAGCAGGGTTTACTGATAAAACCTTCATCAGTAGTAACATCTATTATTCCAATCCCAAGAGGAGAAGGTCTTATCATTGTAAATACTTCCACAATTTGACTAAATTAAGACAGGTTTCCGGACCAAATGCTTTAAATGGAGAGAATAGCATAGGTGGCCAGGAATCAACCAACTGGTTCATTCAATTAACGCAATGTTTGGAATAGCCCTTATCAAATTTAACCATGTTCATTTGAATCAATACAATGAATTACTCATCCATTATTGAGTATGGTCATAAGAAGGAAGGATTTTGCACCCTGGGACCCTTTGTGCTTCATCTTAGTTCAGGCCTTGGATAGGAGGATACTACTCCATCCCCTTTGAAGTCAGGCATGGCTATATGACTTGCTCTGACCAATGAAATGCGAGCTGAAATGATATATATCATGTCCTTGGGGAAGCTTGAAAAAATCTGGCAGAAGTTTTAAGAGTATTAGGAGCAATTTAAGATGCTACATTGAAGGCCAGTGCATATTTCCTCTCTACTACTTTCCTACTTCTATAGTGACCATGGACACACCTGTCAAGTTAAAGACTCCAAAACCCAGATTGAGACTAGTAACTGTGAGCAGAGTCCTGCTGCTGACCCATGTTAGAAATGGAGCATGAACAAGAAGAACTCTTTTCTTTGTACTGTTTGTTCAGGTACCATAACCTACTTAATCCTGATTTGATATGTGTCTTGAAATATGATACAGCTTGACATATGAATAGACCTAAGACATGTGAATAAGATGGGGGGAATTCCAAGTGGAGGAGAAAATGGAAACAAAGATATATTTGAGAGAACAAAAGCAAGACATTCAGCTTGGTTGGGCTGTGTGGTGCAGAGTGGGCAGCAATGGGAGGTCAGGGAAGGGCAAGGATGGGGCCAGATTTCTGAAGTTCTGAGCACGGGGCTAACATATTTAGGTTAACGTATTGCTAATGTATGT
The DNA here is from genome assembly GCA_022376925.1 of Tragulus kanchil. NCBI lineage: Eukaryota > Metazoa > Chordata > Mammalia > Artiodactyla > Tragulidae > Tragulus > Tragulus kanchil. Next base: position 111,581,966 of record JAIOJX010000001.1, read on the forward strand.
TTAACAATATTTAAACATTGTTATTGAGCATAGAGGTGATAAAAAATATATATTAAAGGATTTGTCTGGCAGGGATATAGGAGTAGGAGGAAATGAAAGGCTAGTTTGAAGATTACTTATGGGCCCCAGCAAGGTTCCCAATGAATGTGCACTAAATAAGGAGCGATGAGAATAGAGAAGGATAAGAATACCTGAGGGAAAACTGACAGGTCACAGAAACTACAAGGATATGGGCAGCATCAAAGGTGATACGATGCTACTGCTTTGATGAAGATAAACCATCTGTCACTGTGGCTCTGAATTTGACTCTAAAGACGTTTCTGTAATGGGAGTACTTAACTTCCTCAGAAGCTAGCTAAGGTAAAGTTGTTTCTCACAATCAATTTCACCTCACTTTTTCTTATACCATTTCCTCTTACCGTCTTACATTATTATATAGTACTGTCTTTGTTTCGTATATCATTTAAGAGATTTCTAAAAACACAGTTTTGTTCTTACTGTTTTCCTAGTACTTTCTCAGGAGACAAACTAATTTTCCTGCATATAAGCAGACTTATTTCAATGTACAAAAGGCTGAAAAGCTCCTCATTCTGCCAGTAGGAAAAGCTCCAAGAGAAATATCTCATTAGTAATATAAAATCACCTGCCATTTTTTCCCTTAATGTCTTTAAAGTAAGTCATATATGGTTTGGAATTCTATTTGGAGACATTTCAAAACTCTGACTGTAATGTTGGTATCAGTTAGTTTATTTCATCTACTAAGATGGACCTTAAGTAAGTAAGAACCTAAATAAGAACTGACAGACCTTGTACTTTGTCCTCTAAAGGAGGGGACAGCAAACATTTCTGTGAAGGGACAGATAATAAATATTTTAGGCTTTGCACACCATAAGTCTCTATTCTAACTACTCTGCTCTGGCACTGCAGCACAAAAAAAGCCACAGACAATGTGTAAACAGCATGGCTATTTCCCAATAGAAAATAGACAGCAGGCAACTTATGGCCCATGGGTCCTAGTTTGCCAATCCCTGCTCTAGAAAGTTCTAACTACGTTTGATGTTTATTTTATATCTGACCCAGTACTGACCCAAAAGAAAGTCTCCTTAATTGAACTTTGTTAATTTCATCCTTTTCAAGCAATTCATCTAAAAATGTCAAGTGTCTTCAATATACCCAGCTTCTTTGTTGGATGCTATTGAGATAAATAGGAAGTGTATGAAGATACACCAGCTATGAAGATGAAAGTAAAAGTCTTCAGCATTTTGGTAACAATTACGTTAACTGCATAATAATGAAAGATAAGTGCAAAGGAGTTACAGACTTTTTTATTTTTTTTTATTTTATTTCTTTTTAATTTTTTTGGGGGGGATGGGGAGGGAGGGAGGCAGGCGGGCCACTTCTATTCGTCTTTCATTTATCTATTTTCATCCATCTTTGTTCTTTGGCCCGTGTGGGCCTCCCATCACGGTGGCCTCTGTTGTCGCAGAGCACAGGCTCTAGGCGCATGCGCTCCAGAGCTCTGGCTCGGTATTGGACACATGGGTCCAGGCACTCCGCGGCACATAGGATCTTCCCAAGCCAGGGATCGAACTGGCGCCCCTTGCACTGCAAGGTGGTGTCCTTACCCACTGGACCACCAGGGAAGCCCTACAGACTTTTTAAAATGAGAATTGGAGTCCGTGAGGAAGTCTGTGGATGATGTGGAGGAGGCAAGATTTGACATGGTAAAGATGGAATTGAATAATCTGAGGGAGAGAAGTACAAAGGGGTCACTTTGTAGATGGCGAATCTAAAGCAAAACCACAGTGACAATGATGTGCATGACAAAGCAGGGTGGAAGTGAGGACACCTGCCTGGCTAAGGATGAGTTTAGTGGAGCCATGGGAATTTACAGCTGGTTGGGTAGAGTTGGATAAGACTGAACAGAATTTTGAAAGGCATTTGATCTCAATATGGTAGGCACCTGGGAGCCACTGCAGTTCCTTTAGTAGGTCAGTAATGAAATAAAAATGGCATTTCAAGGACATGTAACATACACAGTGGTGGCAAGATGCTGAACTCAGGAAAACATGCCATAAGGCTTCTGGGATAATCTAGAGCAGAAGAGATGGGGGCTTAGTCTACAGACAACAAGACAGGGTAAAGTGGAGAAAGAGAGGGTGAATCTGAAAAGCAGTGAATAGGATGAAACATCAGCTTTAGGGACACATGTCATAAAAATGAGGACAAACAAATCAAACAAGAGCTAAGAGTCCAGGTTTTCTAACTAGGAAGACTCAAAGACTGAGGGTGAGAGGGTGCTGATAGAAGCGAGAGAACAAAAAAGGAGAGTCACTTTGTCGGTGACTCCATTTTGCTGATGTCAGATTGATAAATGATCATTTGTTTAGTGTTGTCATGTCAGCTTTAAGAAATAACAGGCCCTAGAGAGATGAGAATGCTTTTACCAGAGTCAACCAAAGAAGACATGCAAATGAATGAACTAGCCAAGGAGTGAATGAATAGACTGAGGAACAAAAGGTTGTATGTATGAAAACCTTTGCCTAGTTGTGAGCATATAGATACAGATGTGTCCACTGTGGGGCCATGCAACAGAAACTTCATCAACCCATCCCAGATGTCTTTGAAAATGAGGCCTATATATTTGTGACAAAAACCAGGGCAATAACAAAGAACAAATGGCACTTGCCTGATTGGCCATATACTCGAACTCAGAATTGTGCCTTATTTAGGGTACGTCTTCTTTCAGTTTCTGCTCAGAGAGCCCATTATGCTCGCAAAAGGGTGATATGACTCTCATCTTTGCTGGTGCTGTTTTCAGCTCTAGTACTCTTCATATGTTCATTTGGCAGTTGGAAACATAGGCTTGAGGGTTCCCCCACAGGTTGAGAGTGGTGGGATCAAGTCAGCAAATGAGGTGAAGGAGGAGAAATGCAGGAAATGACAGGGCCAAGAAAGACTCTGGAGGATGAGTCATTAGAAATGGTAACAAACAGTATCAAATACATTAAGAAGTCAGGATATACCAAAGAAATATCAGTCACCACAGGGTCAATAACTCACTTAATAAAAAAAAAAAAAAAAAAAAAAACCAATAAGCCTTGATTCAATCAATTTATCCAGACAATAAACAGCAAGACATAATTTCAGCTAAAATCAAAATGTTATGCCATTAAACTTTTGTTCCAAACTTTTGATTCAGGGAGCAAGCCAAAGTCCCCTATTTCATCTTTAAGGCCCCTTCCTTGGTCTAATTACTCACATGAGCATAACTCAGGAAGAAAAGCTGGTTGTTGGTGAATTCAATGCCGGGTAGGAGAGGTTCCTCAACTCCCTGCCTCTTGTCATTTATCCATTTCCTATAAGCCTGGGAAGAGAAGCAGAGGAGATGATTCTTGGCAATACAGCTTTCCTCTTTCCTCCTCCAGTGCAGATATTAACCATATCCTCCACCATGTACAAATGTATCCTGTCAAGTTTTCTTTTAAGAAAACAAATGCCTGGAAATGCAAGTCAATGATGTTGTGTAACAGTGAGGCAGGTTCACCAGCAAAAAGATCTTTTGCTCAAAAGATACCAAAGCAGCTGGGCCAAAGTGGGCATATGTTAAATAACATCTTTTCCCCCCAGAAAGCTGTTCTTTCTATACCTACCAGGGAACAAACCCATCTAACACAATTGCAAGCCCTATGGAAATAAATCTTGGGGGCCAATCTATTGGCATTTTATTTTTGCCAGTTAAGAAAGAAAACCATAATCATTAATCACCATCATTTTATAAACTAAAGTATATTTTAACTAGAATTAGAGGAAGAATATAACCTGAGAATAATAGCTTGCTCTTGACATTGAATGCATTTAGCTTTATGAATATCTTTCTCCATCATGTTTATGTGTTTTGTTTCCCCATGGACCAGGGAATGATGAAAACATTATTATTGACTCCTACCTGGCCTACTATATGAGAACCACAAGCCTCTGACTGTAATTTAGAAGTTCAGGATTTTAAGAGAAAATTTTAAGGAAGGCTGCAGAGAGTATACTCAACCTATGAACTAGCCCCAAGGAGATTTTTTGTAGCATGTTTTAAGATTACACTGAATGTATCTTTTGAAAAGTATCTTTTAAATACATGATTCTTAATAACAAATATTACTTTTAAGGTGACTTTGCTCCTCAAAAAGAAAAAAGAAAGAAATGCAGCTTTACATAGAATATAATAGTCAATGGGGAAATATAATTCAATTTATAGGAATTCACAGAATTTACAAAAATCTAACTCCTCAAGGAAATGTCTGTTGTGCCAACTGAGGTGCACCCAAATGGTATTTTACAGTTTAATTTGCAAAATCACAGCAAATATTGCAATGCATACCCTAAAAGCTTGTCTCAGCCCTCCATTATCAGCAATATTTTCTCCCAGGGTCCTCTTCCCCTTCACCTAACAGAAAGAAAAAAGAAAAAAAGAGTGTTTCACAGCCAACCATCATTCATCAAGAGACATAAATATGATAGCAAAAAAAGGTGCTGTATTTTATAGAGAAAATTGTATTCAATACGTCAGAGGTAGTCATCACAAATGGTGAGGTGGCAAATGAACCCAAGCAAGGTACTCCTGAATATAATTTCTGTTTTATTATGCTACACATTTCTTTCTCATCCATCTCTCTAATCTCACCAATTTAGCCAGCTCCAACAAAATGCTAACATATTCTGAGTGACTCTGGTTTAATGGGGAAAAAAATAGAAATGTCAACATACAGATTAACTTTCTCTGATTAACTCACATAATTTCAGTATTCTTTTCAGTGAGCTTCTGTTTCCAAAAATCTACCATCCATACAGGCACAAAGTTTTAAGACTAACCATTACCATCCACCTTCAGCAATTTCCATGAAAAATTTAAAAAAGAGGATAGTTCTCATGGGGAACAAAAATCCAAAAGAAGTGCAGACCACAAGGTCAAGGTTTGCAAGATGTATGACAACCAGCCAAGCACAGTGAAAAAATGCTTCCAAACATGTGAAGATTATTTCTTAAACTCTCAAACAGGCTAGGACAAAAAAATTCTAAACCAAGACGGCCTATGAGCCCAAATCCTACGTCTCACTTGTTTTGTACAGGCTGTAAGGCAAGCCTGGGTTTTACATTTTTCAACTGTTTGGAAGAAAATAGAAAGAAGGATAATATCTCGTGGTATGTGAAAATTATATGAAGTTCAAGTTTCAGTGTCCATAGCTCAAGCTTTATCAGAACACAAGCACATTTGCTCAAGTGCATATTGTCCGTGGCTGTTTTCTTCTTACGGCGGTAGAGTTGAGTAGTTGCAAGAGAGACTTCACAACTCACAAAGCCCAAATTGTTTACTACCTGGCTCTTGATGGAAAGTATGCCAATTCCTGCATCAGAGACAAAATACTGAGCTATAATAATAAAGATATCTACATCCTAATCCCTGGAACCTGTGAGAATACAACTTTATGTGGCAAAAAGGGATAATTACAAACCATGATTATATTAAAGATCCTGAAATGGAGACATTCAGGAGAGTTCAACGTAAGTACAAGGGCCTGTTTAAATGAAGGAGAAGGACGTTAGGAAAGGGAGAGTGTCAGAGGCCTGCCATGTGAGGAGACCTGACCAGTCATTGCTGGCTTCGAAGAAGAAAGGAGACAGGAGCCAAAGAATGTGGGCAGCCTCTGAAAGCTAGAAGAGGCAAGGAAAGAGATTCTCTCCTAGAGCAGCTAGAAAGAAGAGCAGCCTGGCCGACTCTCTGACCTTAGCCTACTGAGACCTGAGTCAGAAATACAGGACGGTAAAATAAGTTTGTCTGATTAACTCACATAATTTCAGTATTCTTTTCAGTGAGCTTCTGTTTCCAAAAATCTACCATCCATACAGGCACAAAGTTTTAAGACTAACCATTACCATCCACCTTCAGCAATTTCCATGAAAAATTTAAAAAAGAGGATAGTTCTCATGGGGAACAAAAATCCAAAAGAAGTGCAGACCACAAGGTCAAGGTTTGCAAGATGTATGACAACCAGCCAAGCACAGTGAAAAAATGCTTCCAAACATGTGAAGATTATTTCTTAAACTCTCAAACAGGCTAGGACAAAAAAATTCTAAACCAAGACGGCCTATGAGCCCAAATCCTACGTCTCACTTGTTTTTGTACAGGCTGTAAGGCAAGCCTGGGTTTTACATTTTTCAACTGTTTGGAAGAAAATAGAAAGAAGGATAATATCTCGTGGTATGTGAAAATTATATGAAGTTCAAGTTTCAGTGTCCATAGCTCAAGCTTTATCAGAACACAAGCACATTTGCTCAAGTGCATATTGTCCGTGGCTGTTTTCTTCTTACGGCGGTAGAGTTGAGTAGTTGCAGAGAGACTTCACAACTCACAAAGCCCAAATTGTTTACTACCTGGCTCTTGATGGAAAGTATGCCAATTCCTGCATCAGAGACAAAATACTGAGCTATAATAATAAAGATATCTACATCCTAATCCCTGGAACCTGTGAGAATACAACTTTATGTGGCAAAAAGGGATAATTACAAACCATGATTATATTAAAGATCCTGAAATGGAGACATTCAGGAGAGTTCAACGTAAGTACAAGGGCCTGTTTAAATGAAGGAGAAGGACGTTAGGAAAGGGAGAGTGTCAGAGGCCTGCCATGTGAGGAGACCTGACCAGTCATTGCTGGCTTCGAAGAAGAAAGGAGACAGGAGCCAAAGAATGTGGGCAGCCTCTGAAAGCTAGAAGAGGCAAGGAAAGAGATTCTCTCCTAGAGCAGCTAGAAAGAAGAGCAGCCTGGCCGACTCTCTGACCTTAGCCTACTGAGACCTGAGTCAGAAATACAGGACGGTAAAATAAGTTTGTGCTGCTTCAAGTCACTCAGTTTGTGGTGATTTGTTATGGCAGCGACAGGAGACTAAAACACACTGCTCTAAACTTTCAAGCTATAGATGCTACCAACTCTATTCTTCAGGTAGCCCAAACACCTGGGTATCAAGCAACACCAATGAATAAAAACAAATCTTCAGGAAACATTTATCTCTGTAATCACCTAAGATCATCCTAGCTTCAGTCCCCCAAAGCTAGCATTCCTGCTTTACATAGTGTCTTTCTTTTACTACAGTCCTGCGATATGTTATTATCACCATCCTTAACAAATGGGAAACTAAGGCTGAGAGTGTGTGTGTCACAGGTGTCATCTGTGAACCCCTTCCTACAACTGCTCCTGACTCAGAAAGGGCAAGCTTAGCTTAGGGGAATTCCCTCACGTGGAACTTGCTGGGAGATGATACCCCGCCTCTTAGTAATTGACGGATATGCAGTTAAAACAGCCCTGTCCCTTGTCCCTGACAATTTCTGCGATGCCATTCATGCTCCAGAATCCTGTATGGGATCAGACTGAGGCTAAACTTCTGAAACCAACATATTTTCCTTGTCATCTTACAGGTTTCTCCTGAAACTACTTCTGTACTGAATCCTATCTAAGAAACCCCTTCTTGGGCTCTGCTTCTAAGGCACCTGACCTAAGAAGGATGACGTGAACTGCCCTCATTTCACAGGGATACAAACTCAAGTAATCTCTGTCCAGAGCCTTTGGTTCATAGTATGTTCCCTTTTCAAGTCTTAACTCCTCTTGACTCTAGTGCTTCTGTTTCTAACTACTAGTGCTGAAATTTAATATCCTTCCTTTTTCCTCTAAGCTTTTCTTTTAGCGGTTTGAGGAGTAGCTTCACCCCTCAGGCTCCTCCCACTCTGGACCTTAGCAGACCATTTGGCCTTAGGTTTGCCTCTCAGAACTCATCAGCTGCTAACAGCCCGTTTCTCTGATACTCCATTGGAGCTCCCCCCAAGTCCACAACAAAAAATAATTCAGGCACATAGGAATGGCCTTCACAGGAGGAGCTAGAAAAATACAGGACGGTAAAATAAGTTTGTGCTGCTTCAAGTCACTCAGTTTGTGGTGATTTGTTATGGCAGCGACAGGAGACTAAAACACACTGCTCTAAACTTTCAAGCTATAGATGCTACCAACTCTATTCTTCAGGTAGCCCAAACACCTGGGTATCAAGCAACACCAATGAATAAAAACAAATCTTCAGGAAACATTTATCTCTGTAATCACCTAAGATCATCCTAGCTTCAGTCCCCCAAAGCTAGCATTCCTGCTTTACATAGTGTCTTTCTTTTACTACAGTCCTGCGATATGTTATTATCACCATCCTTAACAAATGGGGAATCTAAGGCTGAGAGTGTGTGTGTCACAGGTGTCATCTGTGAACCCCTTCCTACAACTGCTCCTGACTCAGAAAGGGCAAGCTTAGCTTAGGGGAATTCCCTCACGTGGAACTTGCTGGGAGATGATACCCCGCCTCTTAGTAATTGACGGATATGCAGTTAAAACAGCCCTGTCCCTTGTCCCTGACAATTTCTGCGATGCCATTCATGCTCCAGAATCCTGTATGGGATCAGACTGAGGCTAAACTTCTGAAACCAACATATTTTCCTTGTCATCTTACAGGTTTCTCCTGAAACTACTTCTGTACTGAATCCTATCTAAGAAACCCCTTCTTGGGCTCTGCTTCTAAGGCACCTGACCTAAGAAGGATGACGTGAACTGCCCTCATTTCACAGGGATACAAACTCAAGTAATCTCTGTCCAGAGCCTTTGGTTCATAGTATGTTCCCTTTTCAAGTCTTAACTCCTCTTGACTCTAGTGCTTCTGTTTCTAACTACTAGTGCTGAAATTTAATATCCTTCCTTTTTCCTCTAAGCTTTTCTTTTAGCGGTTTGAGGAGTAGCTTCACCCCTCAGGCTCCTCCCACTCTGGACCTTAGCAGACCATTTGGCCTTAGGTTTGCCTCTCAGAACTCATCAGCTGCTAACAGCCCGTTTCTCTGATACTCCATTGGAGCTCCCCCCAAGTCCACAACAAAAAATAATTCAGGCACATAGGAATGGCCTTCACAGGAGGAGCTAGAAAAATACAGTGTGGCCCTTTATATCCACAAAGGAAGCCATCCCTTCTCCTTGGTGAATGACTTGAAGCATTTTTTTTATCCTGGTTGAATGGATTTATGCTGAAACAGGCATGCCCTTTCTAGTGTCCTTATTGCAAAGGTACACATTTGTCAGAATTCAGTTTCAGTATCTGACACTTTGGTCAAAATGGATGTTGTAGAACAGCCCCCACCCAACACATCACCCAGGTTTTAAGTGAATTTAAAATAAGAGAGCGAGCACATGATATGGGGAGAAGAGTAGAGACTTTGGACTCATACCAATCTAAGTACTAATGTAGATTCGACCGAGGGTTTTTGAGCCACAATTTCTACCATCTGTTAGAGACTCTACCATCTCTTTGATTCAGTTTTCTTATATGTAAAATAGGCTAGTAATATGAACACCTCTCAGAACCAGTATGAGGATGAAATCTGTTCCAAGTGTAAATCTAATCACCATGTCTGTGCATAATAATCACAGGAAAGGGCCTCCCTGGTGGTCCAGTGGGTAAGAACACCACCTTGCAGTGCAAGGGGCGCTGGTTCCAGCCCTGGCCTGGGAAGATCCCACATGCCGCGGTGCGGCTGGACCGATGTGTCCAAGTACCGAGCCAGAGCTCTGGAGCGCATGCGCCCAGAGCCGGTGCTCTGCAACGACAGACGCCACCACGATGGGAGGCCCACAGGAGTCAAAGAACAAAGACGGATGAAAATAGAGAAATGAAAGACCAATAGAAGTGGCCCGCCTACTCCCCTTCCTCCCCACCCCAACCCCTTCAAATAAATAAATTTTAAAAAATAATAATAAACACAGGAAATATGCATTCCCTTGCTCCAAGGAAACTGCTCTTCTACTGTGGTTTTTTTTTTTTTTTTTTTCTGGGGTTGGGGTTAGCCACTATTGTTTTTTTTTCCCTGGGATGGCGTACCTAAGAGTATATAACAAAGTATCAGGAATACTAAGCAAAATTTATGGGGCGTTTATTGCACAGCAGCCATTGTGTCAGTGCTTTACAGTATCTCAGCCATCTTAGTCTAGGAATGGCCTTCACAGGAGGAGCTAGAAAAATACAGTGTGGCCCTTTATATCCACAAAGGAAGCCATCCCTTCTCCTTGGTGAATGACTTGAAGCATTTTTTTTATCCTGGTTGAATGGATTTATGCTGAAACAGGCATGCCCTTTCTAGTGTCCTTATTGCAAAGGTACACATTTGTCAGAATTCAGTTTCAGTATCTGACACTTTGGTCAAAATGGATGTTGTAGAACAGCCCCCACCCAACACATCACCCAGGTTTTAAGTGAATTTAAAATAAGAGAGCGAGCACATGATATGGGGAGAAGAGTAGAGACTTTGGACTCATACCAATCTAAGTACTAATGTAGATTCGACCGAGGGTTTTTGAGCCACAATTTCTACCATCTGTTAGAGACTCTACCATCTCTTTGATTCAGTTTTCTTATATGTAAAATAGGCTAGTAATATGAACACCTCTCAGAACCAGTATGAGGATGAAATCTGTTCCAAGTGTAAATCTAATCACCATGTCTGTGCATAATAATCACAGGAAAGGGCCTCCCTGGTGGTCCAGTGGGTAAGAACACCACCTTGCAGTGCAAGGGGCGCTGGTTCCAGCCCTGGCCTGGGAAGATCCCACATGCCGCGGTGCGGCTGGACCGATGTGTCCAAGTACCGAGCCAGAGCTCTGGAGCGCATGCGCCCAGAGCCGGTGCTCTGCAACGACAGACGCCACCACGATGGGAGGCCCACAGGAGTCAAAGAACAAAGACGGATGAAAATAGAGAAATGAAAGACCAATAGAAGTGGCCCGCCTACTCCCCTTCCTCCCCACCCCAACCCCTTCAAATAAATAAATTTTAAAAAATAATAATAAACACAGGAAATATGCATTCCCTTGCTCCAAGGAAACTGCTCTTCTACTGTGGTTTTTTTTTTTTTTTTTGCTGGGGATGGGGTTAGCCACTATTGTTTATTCTCCCCTGGGATGGCGTACCTAAGAGTATATAACAACGTATCAGGAATACTAAGCACAATTTATGGAGCGTTTATTGCACAGCAGCCATTGTGTCAGTGCTTTACAGTATCTCAGCCATTTAGTTCTTATGATAAGCTAACAGTGAGCTAAGAAATAGTCACGCATTTCATAGATGAAGTCTCTGAGACACAGGAATGTTAAATAACTCACCTAAGTTCAAAAAATCTTACCACATGTAATTAGTTGAACCAAAATACGGACTTGTGTCTGACTCTAGAATTGTTCCCCTATGCTTTTTTTTTAATTTAAAGACTACTTTGCTAGTTTCTATAACCAAACCCATGTAGATAAGATTTAAAATATTTAATACAGTGCATTACCCCCTGTCCAAATTGAAAAACTATTTTTAACCCATATAGACCAATAGGGCTGTTAATTTCTATACAATGCTAACCTAACACAGCACAACTGGCGTACTTTTTCCGAAGTTGACAGAAGAGCTAAAGCTTCTAAAAATTCAATGTGTGTGTGTGCGTGTGTAAACAGAGAGAGATATAGATAGATAGATTTATATAAAAGATCAATAGCAATATGTTATGCATCGATAGCAGCAGCACTTTTTCCAGGTTCTGTAGTCATCTGAACAAAATTATAGAGACATCCAGCATATGCCATTTTTTAAAAAAGTAGAAAACAAAAGCCCAGAAAACAGCAATGTTTGGTTACTACTGTGGTACCTGGCACCATTTTTTTTTTATTAGCTTCTCAATCATCACCTGAAAAGAACCCTATGCTGTTCTTGAAACAACATCTGTTCTAGATAGAGATTCACAATGTGATAACCCCTGAACTGAAAACAGAAACATCCTTTTAAGGTCTTCCCATGACAGTTGTAGATATTTTAAAAATATCTGGGCAGGGAAATGGCTTTCCAGGACACTGATGAAGGAGGTAGAAGGAGGTAGAGATACAGACTCAAGGATACAGACTCTGGCTTCTCCTTCCAGATAAGGAAGGAGCGGTCTCCCTTGTACTGTACATGGATCAAGCACCAGGAGAACCAACTCAAGTGTTTATAAACATTCCCTTTAAAAGTGCACACATTTTTACCTAAATTCTTCCGGAGTGGTGAAGTGAAGCTCAGTTTGCTAGCCTTGAGGCATAGTGAGGTTCCAGGTGCTTTCACAGCCCCAATAAATTATCAGGCGGAGGATATGCTCGACTGATGGACCAGAGACTCTGAGGAACCACATGTACATACACCCATCTACTCCAGTTCTGTGGGGTCCCCTCTTTATCTTAGGTGCTGTGCTCTTGACTACATGAATTAGGAGCACACAGTTTGCATATATGTTTCAGAGGAAGATCTTCATGCAGATCCACAACCTACCAACAATTCTTCATTATTCATTTCATTGACAAACACAGTGAAAGAAATCTGTCTAATAATTATGAAAGCAGGTACAGAAAATGCAATTGGAAAACTACAACAAAAAACTAATAGTGTGGAAAGGAAATGAAAGCTAATCTGATCAAACCAGCAAAATAAGAAAAGGAAAAAGAAGTAATAACAAGGTACAGGAGATAAACAATACAGAGAAAATTACAAAATCTGTTGGAAAGTCTGAAACAAAAACGAAACAGACAGAAAGGCATACCATATTCTTGAACAATATGACTATGACAAAAATGTCAATTTCATACATTTAATGTGATTTAACTTAGAATCTCGGGCTTCCCAGGTGGTGCTAGTGGTAAAGAATCCACCTACTAATGCAGAAGACATCAGAAACATGGGTTCTATCCCTGGGTTGGAAAGATCCCCTGGAAGATGGCATGGCCACCCACTCCAGTATTCCTGCCTGGAGAATTCCATGAACAGAGGAGTCTGGCAGGCTACAGTCCATAGGATCGCAGAGCTGGACACAACTGGACCGACTTAGCATGCATACACGTAACTTGGAATCCTAATGGGATTTTCTTGGGGAATGGGTGAAGAATGGGTAAAAGGATTTTGGAAAGTACGCAGAAGTATATTTGCCTGAGAATGGCCAACCATATGAAAGAACAGTGAGGGAAAGCTTGTACTGACAGATACCAGAACAGTCCATACAGCCACAGTAAAAATGCATTGGTATATCAATCAACAAGTGATCAGTGGAACAGAATATATAATCTAGATATTTATCTCAGAATAAATAAGAAAAAAATCATAAAAAAACTTTTCCGGAGTGAGTGAAGTGAAGCTCAGTTTGCTAGCCTTGAGGCATAGTGAGGTTCCAGGTGCTTTCACAGCCCCAATAAATTATCAGGCGGAGGATATGCTCGACTGATGGACCAGAGACTCTGAGGAACCACATGTACATACACCCATCTACTCCAGTTCTGTGGGGTCCCCTCTTTATCTTAGGTGCTGTGCTCTTGACTACATGAATTAGGAGCACACAGTTTGCATATATGTTTCAGAGGAAGATCTTCATGCAGATCCACAACCTACCAACAATTCTTCATTATTCATTTCATTGACAAACACAGTGAAAGAAATCTGTCTAATAATTATGAAAGCAGGTACAGAAAATGCAATTGGAAAACTACAACAAAAAACTAATAGTGTGGAAAGGAAATGAAAGCTAATCTGATCAAACCAGCAAAATAAGAAAAGGAAAAAGAAGTAATAACAAGGTACAGGAGATAAACAATACAGAGAAAATTACAAAATCTGTTGGAAAGTCTGAAACAAAAACGAAACAGACAGAAAGGCATACCATATTCTTGAACAATATGACTATGACAAAAATGTCAATTTCATACATTTAATGTGATTTAACTTAGAATCTCGGGCTTCCCAGGTGGTGCTAGTGGTAAAGAATCCACCTACTAATGCAGAAGACATCAGAAACATGGGTTCTATCCCTGGGTTGGAAAGATCCCCTGGAAGATGGCATGGCCACCCACTCCAGTATTCCTGCCTGGAGAATTCCATGAACAGAGGAGTCTGGCAGGCTACAGTCCATAGGATCGCAGAGCTGGACACAACTGGACCGACTTAGCATGCATACACGTAACTTGGAATCCTAATGGGATTTTCTTGGGGAATGGGTGAAGAATGGGTAAAAGGATTTTGGAAAGTACGCAGAAGTATATTTGCCTGAGAATGGCCAACCATATGAAAGAACAGTGAGGGAAAGCTTGTACTGACAGATACCAGAACAGTCCATACAGCCACAGTAAAAATGCATTGGTATATCAATCAACAAGTGATCAGTGGAACAGAATATATAATCTAGATATTTATCTCAGAATAAATAAGATTCTAATATTTCATAAATATTCAGCTCAGTAAGAAAAAAATATCTTTTAGTCAGTTATACTGGATCAACTGACTTATCATTTTTGGAAGAAAGTAAAAGTGAACTCTCATATTGAACTCCATAGCAAAAGAAGTTTCACATGTATGAATATTTAAATGTAAAATAACAAAACAATAAAAAAAACCTTCCCAGTAAAGCTAAGAGACTAAATATATGATATAAAATGGAAATGCATAAACTATTTTTTAAAAGAGATAGGCATCTTTGACTCTATGGAAATACTTAAACTTTGTCAAAAGATACCATATACAAAGTACAATGGATAAAAAATATATTGGAAATATTATAATATGACTGACAGATAAAATTTTAACATCTATAGTATTTTTTAATGTTCTCATAAATTGACAAGAAAATAATACATAAATGCTCCTGTGTACATCACTGATGGGAATATGACATATAACTTCTTAGGAACAGTAGGAATCTATCCTATAGGGAAAAAAGAATATATAGATAACAAGAGCATTTAAAGCAGCAGCATTTATTATGGAGAAATAACTGGAGACACAATATAACCCAAGACATTAGTCAACTACGTTAGAGCAGTGGTCCCCAATCCCCAGGATCTAATGCCTGATGATATGAGGTAGAACTGATGTAATAATAATAGAAATAAGGTGCACAATAAGTGTGATGCACTTTGAATCATCCTGAAAGCCCTCACCCAGTCCAGGGAAAAACTGTCTTCTTCAAGATCAGTCCATCATGCCAAAAAGGTTGGGGACAGCTGTGTTAGAGTACATTCACACCTTGAACTTTTAGGCAGCCAATTAAAAACAATGAAGTAAAGGCAGGCATGTGCATGTGTATATATCTGTGTGTCTCTGTGTGTGTATCTCTACATGAGCATGGGGAAAAGTGTGTAAGGGTTACTGAGATGGATTACAGGTAGGAAAAATAAAAGTGATGAGAGGGAAAGGGGAGGAAGGTAGAGGTGAAGACAAAAAGGGAACATTCCACACAGAAAAGGCATGTATATAAAATTACATTTCTATCAATCAACAAGTGATCAGTGGAACAGAATATATAATCTAGATATTTATCTCAGAATAATGATTCTAATATTTCATAAATATTCAGCTCAGTAAGAAAAAAATATCTTTTAGTCAGTTATACTGGATCAACTGACTTATCATTTTTGGAAGAAAGTAAAAGTGAACTCTCATATTGAACTCCATAGCAAAAGAAGTTTCACATGTATGAATATTTAAATGTAAAATAACAAAACAATAAAAAAAACCTTCCCAGTAAAGCTAAGAGACTAAATATATGATATAAAATGGAAATGCATAAACTATTTTTTAAAAGAGATAGGCATCTTTGACTCTATGGAAATACTTAAACTTTGTCAAAAGATACCATATACAAAGTACAATGGATAAAAAATATATTGGGGGAAATATTATAATATGACTGACAGATAAAATTTTAACATCTATAGTATTTTTTAATGTTCTCATAAATTGACAAGAAAATAATACATAAATGCTCCTGTGTACATCACTGATGGGAATATGACATATAACTTCTTAGGAACAGTAGGAATCTATCCTATAGGGAAAAAAGAATATATAGATAACAAGAGCATTTAAAGCAGCAGCATTTATTATGGAGAAATAACTGGAGACACAATATAACCCAAGACATTAGTCAACTACGTTAGAGCAGTGGTCCCCAATCCCCAGGATCTAATGCCTGATGATATGAGGTAGAACTGATGTAATAATAATAGAAATAAGGTGCACAATAAGTGTGATGCACTTTGAATCATCCTGAAAGCCCTCACCCAGTCCAGGGAAAAACTGTCTTCTTCAAGATCAGTCCATCATGCCAAAAAGGTTGGGGACAGCTGTGTTAGAGTACATTCACACCTTGAACTTTTAGGCAGCCAATTAAAAACAATGAAGTAAAGGCAGGCATGTGCATGTGTATATATCTGTGTGTCTCTGTGTGTGTATCTCTACATGAGCATGGGGAAAAGTGTGTAAGGGTTACTGAGATGGATTACAGGTAGGAAAAATAAAAGTGATGAGAGGGAAAGGGGAGGAAGGTAGAGGTGAAGACAAAAAGGGAACATTCCACACAGAAAAGGCATGTATATAAAATTACATTTCTACCTTTTTAAGAATGCATGTAAGTATATATAAGAGAAAAATCAGCATTTTAAAAGTCATTTCTTTTGCGCAAACTTCTTTATCTAAGAACTCTTAACCAATTCAGAGTCATTAATTCAAAATATGATGTGTGTGCTCAGTCATGTCCAACTCTTTGAGACCCTTTGGACTGTAGCCCACCAGGCTCCTCTGTCCATGGGATTTCCCAGGCAAGAATACTGGAGTGGGTAATCATTCCCTATTCAAATTAGTAAGGCTTTTCTCCCAATGAGTTTTGTTGTTTACAGGTATGTATAATCCCACATTAGTCATATGTATATCTCTGGCCCCCTCCCTCCTCCACCCCCCTCCCAGTCCCCCCGATCCCATCCCTCCAGGCCATCGCACCCCGCCCCTGCAGGATCCCCTATTCCCACAGCGCAATGACAATAGCTATCTCAAAACCTATACATATGATAGTATAGGTTTCCATGGTACTCCCTCTATGCCTCCCACCCACTGTTCATTCTCCTCAATGTCCATATGCCAGAGATCAAACCAAGGAAATCTTTTTAATAATAAGAGAGTATAGATTTGTGAGAATTTCATTCTGAGTTATTAGGTCTGAATAGGACTAAAGAATTTGCTTTCCTGACAAGTTCCCAAGGGAAGCTGATACTGTTGGCCTGGGAACCACACTTTGAGAACCAAAGGTCAAAAGCAAGCTAGTGTCTACATGAGGAAGAATGACTCATAAGATGACCCCTTCACCACAGTTGTACTCACATTTAAGCCAGCTTTCTTCCAGTAATAGTTGCTATACTGGTTAATCATGCACTTCGTTTTTTCCTTAAACTTTTCTTCTGAATCCATAGACCACCAAGGGTCCAGGTTTCCATTTTTATCATATTTTCTACCTGGCAAAAAGGAAAGTTAAAATATACTGGTATTATTTATGGAAACAAATTAATTTTTTCACCTTCCATTTCATTCCCTTCAACAAGCCTTAAAAAAAATAGTCCCAGCATCAGGGTCCACTCCTGGAGACACTTTCAGCCTGATCTCTAGTGTCACAGGTTAATTGTAAAAAGTGAGGAAAGGAGAAAGAGGTCTGAAGAAGTTCTTTCCTTTTAAGCAACAAAGGATGCTTTAGATTGATCAACTTACGGAATGCACCACTCCTGACCAATCTTAGATTCTTTGTTTTCACCTACCCTGAGTCCAAATATTCCTTAAATTATGAAATTAAATGGTTTCATTCAGAAAGCCCATGGAAGGAATCAAAGTGCCAATGCCAGTGAAATTCCAAACAATCCATAGGAACAGCCTCAGAGAGTCACTCCCACCCTGCACCACAGCCCCTGAGTCAGTGCTGAAGGATCATATTTCCTCCAAGTTGCCAGAAGCCAAGAAACACATGAAACCTCTGTCATGAATCATTCCACAACCATCAGTGTAGATGGAAGCCCCATCTGTCCTACTCTGACAAGGAAGGCTGCTCTCAAAAGAGAACTTGGAACAAGAATGGATATCTCCAAAACATAATCGAAACAAAGATGAGCTATACATGCTTTTTTGCTATAGCTTCACTCCTCATTTTCTCTGCACCCCTCAAAAACAAAGTCTGGGCATATCAGGAGCATCTTCTGTATTCTAAGTTGATATTGGTTTAAATTTAATGACGTAGAGAATTTTTCACTGGGCTTACAAGACAGTTTCCTAAGAAAAGATGCTAAGGAGAACAATCCAGAGCTCTTCAGCAAGGCTGCGTGCCACTACCACTCCCTTCCCCTGGAAGAGCACTGAGTCACTGCCCTTGACCCGCTAACCAAGTCATCATTAAATAGTTACTGTGCAATGCACTCTTCTAAGTATTGGTCACAGAATGAAACGTCATCTTTAGATTCTGTCCAAAGGGCTTCCAGAAGATTCTGGGGAAACTATACTGAAGCTTCTCACGAAGAAAAAAAAAAAAGGCCCAGAACCAAGAGACCATTATTAGCTTTTGTTTCTTAGCTAAGACTGTCCTCTCAGATAACCCAAACTTGCAGTTCAGAAACTGCAGCTCAGGGGATTCAGATGACTCCAAAGCACTTCCACAGGGAGGGTTGGCAAGGGAGCATAAAATCTGAGTGATTAAGAAAAGGCTGGTGAGAGTAAAGAACTATCCAGAAGGAGAGGAACCAAAAGGGTTTCTGGCCCTGGGGGAGATATCCAGCAAAGGATGTTGGAGACCTCATAGGTAGGGAAGGAAGAGGCCCCTCTATATAGTATTGCCTCGGGCCAGGTGGTTTCTGAGTCTACCCTGTAAATCACTGTGTGCAGGTGGACATGACCATAATTCGCTGCTAATTCCTAAGTTCCCCAAGATTTCATGCGTCTTTCCAACGGAACTCCAAAGTTAAAGGATAAAGGCACGTGTGCATACTCAGTCACTCAGTGGTGTCTTACTCTTTTGTGACCCCATGGACTATATATAGCCTGCCAGGTTCCTCTGTCCATGGGATTTCCCAGGCAAGAATACTGGAATGGGTTGCCATTTCCTCCTCCAGGGGATCTTCCCTACCCAGAGATCAAATCCACATCTGTTGGTTGGCAGGTGGATTCTTTACCACTCAGCCACCTGGGAAGCCCAAAGGAGAAGGGAGTTCTGATTAAAAATGACTGTTTCAAAGGGCAATTAGTTCTTTATACAATATTCTACTCTTTATTTTTGCTTATATGTCATCAGGATATGTATCATACTGTATATTATGCATTATTAGGAAAGCATAACTTTTCTAAAAAAATTCTGAACACATGACAGCATAGAGGAAAACAGAGAGTAAGCATTTCATATGCCTTGAAATAGTATAAAGGAACTAGTCAGCCAGGTGTCAAAGTCCTAACTGCCTAAGTCCTAAGTTGGCAGCATATATAATCATCTTCAGAGCACACCTCACACCTCCAGGGAGAGCATCTCAAAATGGGGAATAAAAAAATGACAGGAAGAGAAGCTGTGAAGTCATTCCTATAACTATGGTGGCAGCTACAGCAACCTAGATCAAAATGCAGAACTAATTTCACTGAAATTACAAGGTCTGTTTTCATTTTATCCCATCTCCAACAGGAACAATTATTTATTTATTGCAAGCTATCACAACAAGACATGGGGGAGAGTTTTCAGTCAGCAATTATACTGCTCTGGATAATCTTCAATCTACGATGATGCCACTATCCAAAGATAATAGCAACAATTAACATCCAAATTGTCAACATGACCATAAAAGCATCAGCTGATACATGAATCAGTACTTACCATTATTGTCAAATCCATGTGTAAATTCGTGTCCAACAATTACTCCTATGGCACCATAACTCAGAGATCTATGGCATAAATATACAATTGAGTGAAAATTACAAGCATGAATGTCAGAGTATAGTTTTTTAATTTTTTTTTTCAATGAAAAGCCAAGACAATTTGTTTTCTGCTAACTACATCCACAAAATTGCAATAACAAAAAAAAGTAAACACATCTTTGTCACTGAAATATACAAAGAAACTATGATTTCTAACGCTGTCAGTCCAAGACTATGTGGGACTCAGTTTCTACCTGGTGAAATCAGGGATGTGAAAATGATGGTTTCTCAAGTCCCTTCCAGTCCTAAGGCTTATGTAGGTCTATGCCCATTCTAGCTGTAGTTTACATTTATAAATACCCAAAGCAGCAGCAGGTTTTGAAAAGATCCTGTCAGTAAACATACTGTTGATTTTTCATCTGAGAACCTGATGAAAAATCACTATAGACTTAGAAGTTAAATTCTTTTCCAAATGTAGTCATAAAACAGGAATAGATGAGACATGAAAAGGGATCACCCTGCTTTCAAAGGTAGTCACGTTCCTCTGCTTCTGTGACAGACAAATTCACAGCTGAACAGCAAAGAATGTAAAGCCTGAACCAGATTTGGAAAAGGTGTTCAGAGTATTTCTGTTCACCTCCAAAGAAGCATGTAGTAGATCACCGACTAAGGCAGACAATTGCACCATTCTGAATGCGTGTGCCCCTCCTCCCACCAAGAGGCAATCTATTTCCTTTCCCTTGAATCTGGATGGGCCTTGAGATTTGTTGTGGCCAACAGAATGCAGTTTAAGGGGCCAGGTGTGGCTTCTGGACCACAGCTTGCAGATTCCATTTTTTGTGGCCTCTTGGAAATCAGCTGCAAGGTAGAGCTGGAGAAAGAGAGGCCAACTGAAGCAAGTGAGAGATGCCCTACATTGAGAGACCTCTAAGGGTAGAGAGAAACCCAGCCACTTGAGCCAGCCCAAATGAGGCAGCAGACATTTGAGCAAAGTCATGTTAGATCCCACGGCTCCAATTGAGCTGCCCCAGCCAATACTACACAGAGCAGAAATAAGCTGCCTCAGTCTGAGTATTGTCCAAACTGCAGAATCATGAGCCAACAGTGATGGCGCTTTGTTATGTAGCAATAGGTAACTGAAAGAGAACATGTAAATGATGACTCAGGAAATCAATATGGGGGTTTCCCTCTGTGTCTGTCTGGGATCTTCTCTCTCAACTAAAAATTCCCTGAAGACAAAACGCTTATCAACTTGACAGCGGCTAAATTCTCTGGACCTAGTACACAGTAAATGAGTAACAATGATTAATTAACTGTTTAACTTTACCATCTCCTGGAAGTGACAGAGCAATAGGTAACTTACTTTAGTTATTCAACGTGCCCATAAGGATTACAGACAACTTAAAATCCTTGTTATAAGGATTCTTCCTGAGATTGTAATTACACTAAAAATATGTCACAGTGGGTTCCTGACATGCAACATCAAAGTCATCCAGTGCTAGATATGACCTCTAAGTGGAAAGAACAAAAAAATGTGAAGCAACATGCTATTACAGGACATAATGATCCTTAACATGCTAATTGTTTGTCTCAACTATACCCAAGGAAGTGCTCTAAGATTTAATTTTTCCCCTTGGTGGCAATTCCTTCCTTTGTTATTTCTTTCCTGCAAGGTAATTTGCATTTGAAAAAATGCTTTCCTACTGTTTTTCCATCATTGCAAACCTTCATTAAAGAAGTAAGAGTAAAATTATACATTTCAATCATAGAGCTACCAGAGCAGAGAGGGACAAACTTGTAACTCTACATAGTGCTAATTTTTGCAGCACTAGCTATCACTATCCAGTCTGTAACATTCGTTTTTTTCCAGGACTCTCAGCTCTGAGAGTATTCAGTCGTCTATATGCCTTGGTCAGTGCTGTTGACTGAATCAATTTAAGGAATGAACCATGGAAGCTTATAGCAACTGCTCTGCAATAAATGTCCCTGAAGAGGGACAGCTCCCAACGAGCTTCCCATTTGTAAAGGGCAACAGAGAATTCAGAAAAGGATTGAATCATTGCAAGCTTCAATTCTCAGTTACATAATCACAATCCTTTTGGACAAGAGACAAAAAGTACTTTTAGATGACTAAGTCTGACAATGATAATGTTCCATAAAACTAAATTCACATCCTCCATTTTATCACTGGACATTATTTAAATTAGCATGTCATAAAAATAAATAAATAAACTCATATGCCTTTTAAAATGTAACTGGATGGCCAGAAACAAGAAGACTTCTGCATAGAAAATCTAGCCTTCCAAAAATGAAATGGGGAAGATGATAATTTTTCCACCTACTCAGTCTCTCTTTTGTTCTTGCTACCTGATGGGTTAACACAGGCACAGGATTTGCTGTCAACAACAAAGCAACCATACTGCTGTCTGGAGCAACCGTAATCTCACACTGTCATTACATAAAGGCTACTCTATGCCTGAAGTGAAAATTCATAAGAATTTCAGAGTTACAAGCAGCTGTAAGGTCATCTAGTTCAATTCCTTAGCAGAGGCATAGATTCCCTCTATACAAACCCATTCAAATGGACCTAAGACTTCTCTTCTTAGGCCTGCCCAGTAACCAGGATCACATGCCCTTCTGAGGTGGCTCATTCCTTCTTCCCGTAGTTATAAAACAGTGCTCCCTAATGCTGACCTGGAATCTATCTCCTATCCATTGGTCTGGTATAGTGGTCCAAAGTGTTCTAGCTGAACACCCTCTGACCTCCCCAAATTTAGTAAATGATTCTACCACCTTAACTTTCTTTCAAAAATGTAAATGAGCTTATCCCTCAAGTGGTCTCTTCTCATTTAGACATGAATTTTAGGCCAGCATTTCCCCAAAGAGAGCAAAAACGGGAGCTTGGGAACCTCCTGAATTAAACACATTTGGGTAGGTTTTTCCTGCAGAACTTCTCAGGGAATTCTGTCCTGATAAGCAGTGTGATTCTCACAGTAAAGGGAAGGGAAGGACCACTCAACTTTGTTACTACTTCCTGGAACACACATTTTGGAATATGCTGTCTTAGAGCATTTACAATTCTGATTCTTTTCTTTGAAAACAATTCAACTTGTTGATGTCACCACAATTAGAACCAACACTCATGGGGGGTGTGGGGGTGCTAAGCTGACCAGTATGAGAAAGAATACCCACTCGTTGGCTGTAGAGGAGATCCATCTGGAAGAAATGCGTGTATAGGAACCCATCTCACTAGACTGTGACCCTCATCTATACAGTGTCTTCATATTTCCCATGCTGAGCGTCCAAAAGATGCTTAAAAATTACTCACTGAATGGGTATCTTAACAGAGGATGAATGGCTTCAAAGTAAAACATAGAACCCTTAGAAAAATAATGAAAATCTCTCTCCTACTCAGCATAGGGTTGAACATTAACATATCCTAAGTTTCCATGATTTTGATTTTTATATAAAAAAATCATCTCATGGACACAATAAACAAATTCATTGATCAATAAATTCAAACCCTAACTAGACTATGTCCAAGTGTTTAGAAGATGAATGAAACTACTCGTGATAAGCAGGATCAAAAAATTCTAGGACTTTCTTCAGTTTGAAACAAGCTTAGCAAATATTTAGCCTAAGTCTTAAATGTTACAGATATATATATATATAAATTTGACTCTTCTTAATAATATAGAAAATGGATTCCAAATATCTGAACACTGATGAAAACCATACAGCTGAAACCAGGGATGATATGAATGGATGTGGTTGATACAAACTGGTCATTTTCATTTCTGCTAATGATAGTGCTTCCCTATCACAGGCTTTATTGATGCCTACTCCTGTCTCTGGGCACTCACCATTTTTAAGCATACCAACCCAAGAGCTTCCAACTGCCAGCACCAGAAACTAGTTGCCTGAGGACTTTCTCCGGCTACCAGAGCCCTCTAGGCCTATGCTGGGCACTGCCAGGGAGCTAAAACACCTGGTGGCAGCCTTCAATCAGTTGCAGAAAGGGAGTTGGAAGACAAATACTGCCTTTCACACTGAGATGGAATCGTGCTGAAGCATATTCTACAATTTTCTAGCAGAATTGAGTCCTAGCTGCCCACAGTAATAAATGGCTTTTAAAAAATGGAGAACTTCCCTCATGGTCCAGTGGTTAAGAATCCACCTGCCAATGCAGGGGACGAGGTTTGATTCCTGATCTGGGAAGATCCCACATACCTCAGAGCAACTAAGTCCATGTGGGACAACTACTAAAGACTGCATGCCTAGAGCCAGTGTTCCACAATAAGAGAAGCCACCTCAGTGAGAATCCTGTGCATTGCAACTAGAGAAAACCCTCACACAGCAAAGAAGACTCAGCACAGGCAAAAATAAGTAAAATTTTTTAAGTGGATGAGAAGACAGATGAAGAGAGTTAGAACGAGATGTGACTGTGAATGAATGAATGGTCAGAGAAGTGCAACTTTGCTAGTTTGGAAGATGGAGGAAGAGGGTCATAAGCCAAGGAATGTGGATCACCTCCAGAACTTCGAAAAGGCAAGGAAATAGACTCCTCTCTATAGCTTCCAGAAAAAAAATTCAGCCTGATAAAATCTTGTGTTTAACATGTTGGTGAACAACAAAACTCACTAAAATCTTTAAAATAAAGAATTAAAAATTGAAAAAACAAATCTTGTGTTTAGCACAGAGAGACCAGGGTTGGACTTCTGACCTCCAGAACTATAACCTAATAAATTTACATTGTTTTCATCCACTACATTTGTGATAATTCATTATGGAAGTCATAGAAAATTCGTGTGACACAATTTATCGGTTTCCTTCCCTCCTTATCCCACTTCCCCACTGCCCTGCTGATATTTCCTGATGTCACCTCTCAGAAGAACTACTTGCACTTAAATCCATGTCATAGACTCTTCTTCTGGGAAAACCCAGATCAAAACAGCACCACTGTATTTCTGTTATTTATATATGTATGCAATCCTGTATCTCTTTAACCTGCAGAATCATATTCAAATTGTCATTGATCCAAACCAAAATATAAGAGACTACTAAAACCAAGACTGTATTTTCCATGCATTAAAGCACCAGAGCAAGCAAAGGCACATAATAAAAGTGGTGATATAACTGACAATGAATATTATCAGAATCCCCACTATGTATGGAAATTCTGAATTACATGAGTCCAAAATAGGTTGGTACCAATGGCCTCTAAAGTGAAACCCCTAACCCTAGACACTGTCCATTTCTGACCTGTTGTATAGCTACCCAGATTATGCTTCTAAAGACAAGTTTAATTCTCAGTACTTGCTCCAAAACTTCAATATTTTCTATTGCCAGATGCCCAGGCTCCTTACTGGCATTCAGAGTACTCCAATATCAAACATCAACCTCCTTTTCCAGACTTCCACTACTTTCCTTCAAATAACACTTAGACCCGCCAAAATAGACTCTTCACTATTCTGAAAGCAATTTTCTTCCCTTTTCTCATGCTGTTTCTTCCATTTGGAATGGTTTTAGACCCATCACATGATCATCAACTCAAATCCCACAGTCCTTTAAGATGCACATATTTCTAGTATTCATCAATACCTAAGTGAACAAATGCATAACAAATGAAAGACACCTGTGTACAGGCTGGCTTTCCTATCCAGTCATACATCCTAGTAAGAAGAATCAGGAAACAAATAACTAACATGGTAAGAACAGGGCCAACCAACAGGTTCCATGCCTTCCTTTTGCTGAACAACCACTGGCTTTTTTTTGTTGTTTGGTTGGCTGTTTTTTTTTTTTTTTTTTTTAATTTATATTCTCTGTTCTGCCAAAACATCACTTTCTTCCTTACTTGTCAGTAACTGGTTCCTTATTAGCTGACTTACCGAGGGTATTCTGTTCCCCAAAAGAAAGGCTTCTGGAGTTCACCTGCTGGAAATCCTGGGAGAAAGACAAACAAACAAGATCGTAAGGGATATAGAGATTGATTTAATGATGAGTACCCAGTTCTAGTTTCAGCCTTGAAATGTCAGAGGGCCAGCAGAAAGGTATTCCTCATGGAGCTGGGAGCCCTCAAATAGATCCAACTGTATCTAAGATGATATTATTTCAACTGAGTTTGAAATCAGTGCCTTCCCTCAGTTTCCTGCTTTTTAAAAAAATTTATTTTTGTTTATTTTTTAGAGTTTTGTTGTTTAGTGCCACACATCAACCTGAATCCGTCTAGATTTCAAGGAAACCATTTTGCATGCATACACTATGGGGAGTAGCGCAGGCAGCTGTGAACCGGGTTCCTTCATACCCAGCACATGCAAGAGGCTTCCAGTTGTCTTGCAGCTTCCCCTGACACGGAAAGGGCCAGCTTCATGGGTGCACAACCAGTGCGGCCACACAGGACGTCGTGCAAAAGAACCTTACACTGGATTTAATGCTCTGCTGTCACTGTCTGAAACACTTGATAATTCTATGTTTGAATGTGCTTTTGGAAGTAGAGACCAAGGGGACAAGGAAGTATGTGTGTGAGCAAAGAAGCCACATACAACATTCCCATTCATGGTTTCTATGATGCTCCCAGGGGAAAACCCTGGTCTTTTCTCCTTACAGTTATTCCTTAATCACCAGTAAGCCAAAAGTACAGAGTGTTGGTAGAATGCACATATATTAAGAAATAAAATAAAACCAGCTGAGTTAGTTTTAGGCAGTATTTCCACCATTCTGTGAAACCGTGGTGCCTGAGAAGATTCGAGAGCCCCTTGGACTGCAAAGAGATCAAACCAGTACATCCAAAATAAAATCAATCCTGAATATTCATTGGAAGAACTGATGCTGCAACAGGTTTGTTTTTTAACAACCACTGGCTTTTTGTTGTTTGGTTGGCTGTTTTTTTTTAATTTATATTCTCTGTTCTGCCAAAACATCACTTTCTTCCTTACTTGTCAGTAACTGGTTCCTTATTAGCTGACTTACCGAGGGTATTCTGTTCCCCAAAAGAAAGGCTTCTGGAGTTCACCTGCTGGAAATCCTGGGAGAAAGACAAACAAACAAGATCGTAAGGGATATAGAGATTGATTTAATGATGAGTACCCAGTTCTAGTTTCAGCCTTGAAATGTCAGAGGGCCAGCAGAAAGGTATTCCTCATGGAGCTGGGAGCCCTCAAATAGATCCAACTGTATCTAAGATGATATTATTTCAACTGAGTTTGAAATCAGTGCCTTCCCTCAGTTTCCTGCTTTTTAAAAAAATTTATTTTTGTTTATTTTTTAGAGTTTTGTTGTTTAGTGCCACACATCAACCTGAATCCGTCTAGATTTCAAGGAAACCATTTTGCATGCATACACTATGGGGAGTAGCGCAGGCAGCTGTGAACCGGGTTCCTTCATACCCAGCACATGCAAGAGGCTTCCAGTTGTCTTGCAGCTTCCCCTGACACGGAAAGGGCCAGCTTCATGGGTGCACAACCAGTGCGGCCACACAGGACGTCGTGCAAAAGAACCTTACACTGGATTTAATGCTCTGCTGTCACTGTCTGAAACACTTGATAATTCTATGTTTGAATGTGCTTTTGGAAGTAGAGACCAAGGGGACAAGGAAGTATGTGTGTGAGCAAAGAAGCCACATACAACATTCCCATTCATGGTTTCTATGATGCTCCCAGGGAATACCCCTGGTCTTTTCTCCTTACAGTTATTCCTTAATCACCAGTAAGCCAAAAGTACAGAGTGTTGGTAGAATGCACATATATTAAGAAATAAAATAAAACCAGCTGAGTTAGTTTTAGGCAGTATTTCCACCATTCTGTGAAACCGTGGTGCCTGAGAAGATTCGAGAGCCCCTTGGACTGCAAAGAGATCAAACCAGTACATCCAAAATAAAATCAATCCTGAATATTCATTGGAAGAACTGATGCTGAAGCTCCAACACTTTAGCCACCTGATGCTGCAGCTCCAATATTTGGCCACCTGATACAAAGAGCAGACTCACTGGAAAAGACCCTGATGCTGGGAAAGATGGAGGGCAGAAAAAGAGTGACAGAGAATAAGATGGTTGGATGGCATCACCAAATCAATGGACATGAGTCTGAACAAACTCCAGGAGATAGTGAAGGACAGGGAAGCCCGCAGGGCTGCAGTTCATGGGGTCACAAAGAGTCAGACATGACTTAGTGACTGAACAATCCACTGTTCTGGCAAGAAAATACATACTCATGGACAAGCTAGAAAATACAGGCTATAATTTCATTGATTCCATATCTCAGGTAAAAGTTCTTATATCTATTTGTTTTGGCATTGTACAATATAAAGATGAATGGTAAAATTACACTGATGATTTACATTTTTAGTTTTTCTTACCACTCACATGGTACTAAATAGCAGGTAAAAAAATCTTGTGAGCAGTCCAGAGAAAGAGCAACCATGCATGGAAAGAAGGCCAATGCTTTCTACGGTAGGTCCTTGACAGCACGTTTTCTTGCTTTCTGAAAAGGAGGCCCCCATATCTTCATACGGTACTGAGCCCCACGAATGAGGGAGCTGGCCCTGGATGCAGATGAGCGGGAGAAATGCCTTGCTTTGCTTAGCCACTGCAACTCACCACTAAATTTTGCACTGGAAACACTTGATAATTCTATGTTTGAATGTGCTTTTGGAAGTAGAGACCAAGGGACAAGGAAGTATGTGTGTGAGCAAAGAAGCCACATACAACATTCCCATTCATGGTTTCTATGATGCTCCCAGGAATACCCTGGTCTTTTCTCCTTACAGTTATTCCTTAATCACCAGTAAGCCAAAAGTACAGAGTGTTGGTAGAATGCACATATATTAAGAAATAAAATAAAACCAGCTGAGTTAGTTTTAGGCAGTATTTCCACCATTCTGTGAAACCGTGGTGCCTGAGAAGATTCGAGAGCCCCTTGGACTGCAAAGAGATCAAACCAGTACATCCAAAATAAAATCAATCCTGAATATTCATTGGAAGAACTGATGCTGAAGCTCCAACACTTTAGCCACCTGATGCTGCAGCTCCAATATTTGGCCACCTGATACAAAGAGCAGACTCACTGGAAAAGACCCTGATGCTGGGAAAGATGGAGGGCAGAAAAGAGAGTGACAGAGAATAAGATGGTTGGATGGCATCACCAAATCAATGGACATGAGTCTGAACAAACTCCAGGAGATAGTGAAGGACAGGGAAGCCCGCAGGGCTGCAGTTCATGGGGTCACAAAGAGTCAGACATGACTTAGTGACTGAACAATCCACTGTTCTGGCAAGAAAATACATACTCATGGACAAGCTAGAAAATACAGGCTATAATTTCATTGATTCCATATCTCAGGTAAAAGTTCTTATATCTATTTGTTTTGGCATTGTACAATATAAAGATGAATGGTAAAATTACACTGATGATTTACATTTTTAGTTTTTCTTACCACTCACATGGTACTAAATAGCAGGTAAAAAAATCTTGTGAGCAGTCCAGAGAAAGAGCAACCATGCATGGAAAGAAGGCCAATGCTTTCTACGGTAGGTCCTTGACAGCACGTTTTCTTGCTTTCTGAAAAGGAGGCCCCCATATCTTCATACGGTACTGAGCCCCACGAATGAGGGAGCTGGCCCTGGATGCAGATGAGCGGGAGAAATGCCTTGCTTTGCTTAGCCACTGCAACTCACCACTAAATTTTGTCACCTGGAGTGGATTCTAGGAACTGCACTTACAAGTCATCACAACTGGGAATTGCAAAGAACAGTAACAACAACAACAAAATTAGAGAGAGAGACATACCTTTGGCAATATCCCTGCCCCAGACCCTGCAAGCTCTTTCATGAGTTCAAAGGTGTCCTCTCCCATCTCTCGCTCTCAACAGTCTGTCTACCTGTCCTCCCAATAGGACACTATGTATGACACAGGAGGGTAGGAAAATTTATATTTTCTTAATAATATCATGGTTGGTGATTTCAGGACACAAAAACCTCATTGTACAGCAGAGACGGATCCAGCCCAGAGTCCTCCCTCCCTGCTGCTTTCACATAAGGGAAAACGCATTTGACTCCGGAGGGGCGATGTCAAATTAATCTTTATAACCTTCACATTTTCTTAAATATCTTTGGCATCTTTACATCTAAATTCCATCCCCTTTTGGGTGATTACGTTCAGTAAGTCATTCTGACTTGGATATATATATGCAAATATATACCACATATATATGCAAATCACAGTGTTTATGTTAAAATTCTGTCTCATATAACATATATCCTCAAAAAGCAATGATCTTTCCTAATAAGAGCAATGATCACAGAGCAATGTGATTTAATTTTTAAATCATTATGGCTTTCTTGCTTGGTAATGTGCCCAGCTGGCAGCATTTATGTCCACTGCCAACTCCTTCACAGGAAAACATCTGACACCTGCGTGAGCCTCCTTTCTGCCACTGTCACTGTTAGATGTCCCAGACTCACCGGCCACAGCCATTACGCTCTCCTGATCAGATGGATCTTCATAGCTTGTCAGGGCCATGGAACCCAACACTGATCAACACAAGAATCTGATGCCCTTAGGCCCGTTTCACTGAAGTGAATGGATTAAGAGTTTAAGCTGCATTTCTGAAGATGTCAGCTGGCGTAAGGGACAGATCAAATTCCAACAGTGCCAATTCAGTACCTTATCTCATAAAGTGAGTTTTATTTAGCAAAGGGAGAAGCAAAAAAGTATTAAATAAACGCAAGTGGAATTCTTTTTATTTTTCTCTCCCTTTTTACTAGACTTGTCTATGCCACTCATATATTTAAAATAACTATTCTATCAGTTTGTGTATATGTATGAAAATTCACAGAAAAGGTCTATAAAATACATATCAAAGTGGTCATAGTGGTCACTTACCTCTTGGTGATAACTGAGATTTGGGGTTGTGGGTGTTTCATGGGGCTTTGGGCCTAATGTTTTAAATACTGACTCATCAAAAGTAATCAACTGTAATTAAAATGAACTCTTTTATAAATAGACATGTGTGGGACGTCCCTGGTGGCCTAAGGGTGAAGAATTCACCTGCCAATGCAGGAGACACAGGTTCAGTCCCTGATCCAGGAAGATCCCACATGCTGTGGCACAACTAAGCCCATGTGCCACAACTACTGCGCCTGTGCTCCAGAGTCCGGGAGCCACAACTACAGAGAAGATGCTCCACAACAAGAGAAGTCACAGCAATGAGAAACCTGCACACCGCAACTAGACAGTAGATCCCATTTTCCACAGCTAGAGAAAAGCCTGTACAGCAAAGATGACCCAATATACCCCAAAATAAATATTTTTTTAAAAAGGAAAGAAATGTGTGTTATAGAAAATTCTTCTAAAGGTTATCCCCAGTTTAAAGTGCTTACAGTATGATAATCCTCAAAAAGCAATGATCTTTCCTAATAAGAGCAATGATCACAGAGCAATGTGATTTAATTTTTAAATCATTATGGCTTTCTTGCTTGGTAATGTGCCCAGCTGGCAGCATTTATGTCCACTGCCAACTCCTTCACAGGAAAACATCTGACACCTGCGTGAGCCTCCTTTCTGCCACTGTCACTGTTAGATGTCCCAGACTCACCGGCCACAGCCATTACGCTCTCCTGATCAGATGGATCTTCATAGCTTGTCAGGGCCATGGAACCCAACACTGATCAACACAAGAATCTGATGCCCTTAGGCCCGTTTCACTGAAGTGAATGGATTAAGAGTTTAAGCTGCATTTCTGAAGATGTCAGCTGGCGTAAGGGACAGATCAAATTCCAACAGTGCCAATTCAGTACCTTATCTCATAAAGTGAGTTTTATTTAGCAAAGGGAGAAGCAAAAAAGTATTAAATAAACGCAAGTGGAATTCTTTTTATTTTTCTCTCCCTTTTTACTAGACTTGTCTATGCCACTCATATATTTAAAATAACTATTCTATCAGTTTGTGTATATGTATGAAAATTCACAGAAAAGGTCTATAAAATACATATCAAAGTGGTCATAGTGGTCACTTACCTCTTGGTGATAACTGAGATTTGGGGTTGTGGGTGTTTCATGGGGCTTTGGGCCTAATGTTTTAAATACTGACTCATCAAAAGTAATCAACTGTAATTAAAATGAACTCTTTTATAAATAGACATGTGTGGGACGTCCCTGGTGGCCTAAGGGTGAAGAATTCACCTGCCAATGCAGGAGACACAGGTTCAGTCCCTGATCCAGGAAGATCCCACATGCTGTGGCACAACTAAGCCCATGTGCCACAACTACTGCGCCTGTGCTCCAGAGTCCGGGAGCCACAACTACAGAGAAGATGCTCCACAACAAGAGAAGTCACAGCAATGAGAAACCTGCACACCGCAACTAGACAGTAGATCCCATTTTCCACAGCTAGAGAAAAGCCTGTACAGCAAAGATGACCCAATATACCCCAAAATAAATATTTTTTTAAAAAGGAAAGAAATGTGTGTTATAGAAAATTCTTCTAAAGGTTATCCCCAGTTTAAAGCTTACTCAGCTTACACAGTCGTATCTCGCTCATACATTTGTAAACACCAGCAAAGTACTATTTCTAGCAAAAATACAGATTGTGGTTAAATAATTCCAAACACTAAAATTCTAACGAAGGAAAATATTGACATTTATATGGGCTTCCCAGGTGGTGCTAGTGGTAAAGAATCCTCCTGCCTATGCAGGAGATGCAAGAGATGTGGGTTCAAACCCTGGGTCAGGAAGATCGCCTGGAATAGGAAATGGCATCCCACTCCAGTATTCTTGCCTGGAAAATTCCATAGGGAGAGAAGCCTGGCCGGCTACAGTCCATGGGGCCACAAAGAGTCAGATACAACTGAGCGACTCAGCACACACACACACATGCTGTAATAATCTCAGTATTTGGAAGTAAAAAATTCTCTTTCTCAAATCTCCATGTAGAAAAATCACAAGGCCTGCTTCAGGCTTTCTACTTGGTCAGCCTTCCCTTTTTTTTTTTTTTTAATTTTTTGGCCTCTTTTATTGGTTTTTTATTTATTTGTTTTCATCCATCTTTATTCTTTGACCTGTGTGCACCTCCCATTGCAGTGGCCTCTCTCGTTGCAGAGCACCAGCTCTGGGCGCATGTGCTCCAGAGTGTTGGCTCTTAATTGGACACACCGTCCAGCCACTCTGGGGCATGTGGGATCTTCCTGGGTCAGGGATCAAACCGGTGCCCCCTGCACTGCAAGGTGGACTCCACCCACTGGATCACCAGGGAAGCCCCTCAGCCTTCCCTTTTTACTGGAATTTTTCATAACTCTATCCATGGATATTGACTAATCTAGTTATATTCCTGGCAAAATGGTCACTGCAAAAGGCATAGAGCACTTTTGTTTAGAACACAACTGCCAAAAACTGATTTCATTCAGTGGGTCCGGTTCAACTAGGTGGCCTTTAAAATCCTAGTTATATCCTAACTGTAGCTATATCTTTCCAGGAAAAGGTAAATGCCTCATTGTGTCTGGGTTTCAGTATTCACTTTACTAATGTAAAATCACATTCATTCAGGATTTTTTTTTATCATAGATAAATATAGAGAAAAAATGTGTGTTATAGAAAATTCTTCTAAAGGTTATCCCCAGTTTAAAGCTTACTCAGCTTACACAGTCGTATCTCGCTCATACATTTGTAAACACCAGCAAAGTACTATTTCTAGCAAAAATACAGATTGTGGTTAAATAATTCCAAACACTAAAATTCTAACGAAGGAAAATATTGACATTTATATGGGCTTCCCAGGTGGTGCTAGTGGTAAAGAATCCTCCTGCCTATGCAGGAGATGCAAGAGATGTGGGTTCAAACCCTGGGTCAGGAAGATCGCCTGGAATAGGAAATGGCATCCCACTCCAGTATTCTTGCCTGGAAAATTCCATAGGGAGAGAAGCCTGGCCGGCTACAGTCCATGGGGCCACAAAGAGTCAGATACAACTGAGCGACTCAGCACACACACACACATGCTGTAATAATCTCAGTATTTGGAAGTAAAAAATTCTCTTTCTCAAATCTCCATGTAGAAAAATCACAAGGCCTGCTTCAGGCTTTCTACTTGGTCAGCCTTCCCTTTTTTTTTTTTTTTAATTTTTTGGCCTCTTTTATTGGTTTTTTATTTATTTGTTTTCATCCATCTTTATTCTTTGACCTGTGTGCACCTCCCATTGCAGTGGCCTCTCTCGTTGCAGAGCACCAGCTCTGGGCGCATGTGCTCCAGAGTGTTGGCTCTTAATTGGACACACCGTCCAGCCACTCTGGGGCATGTGGGATCTTCCTGGGTCAGGGATCAAACCGGTGCCCCCTGCACTGCAAGGTGGACTCCACCCACTGGATCACCAGGGAAGCCCCTCAGCCTTCCCTTTTTACTGGAATTTTTCATAACTCTATCCATGGATATTGACTAATCTAGTTATATTCCTGGCAAAATGGTCACTGCAAAAGGCATAGAGCACTTTTGTTTAGAACACAACTGCCAAAAACTGATTTCATTCAGTGGGTCCGGTTCAACTAGGTGGCCTTTAAAATCCTAGTTATATCCTAACTGTAGCTATATCTTTCCAGGAAAAGGTAAATGCCTCATTGTGTCTGGGTTTCAGTATTCACTTTACTAATGTAAAATCACATTAATTAGGATTTTTTTTTATCATAGATAAATATAGAGAAAAAATGAGCCAGTTATCTCACAGCTCAGACCCGTGAAACCAAACATATGTCCTCAGGGACAGCAAATTCAAACTACTGAGTTTTATGGAAAAATCCAAGCAGACACTGTGGCCAAACCATTATACAGACAGACAAGGAAAAAAATTAGTAATTTCTCTTTTTTCTCATCCCTTTCCTCCAACCCAGAACTTTCCACTACTATGTGCAAAACTAGCTTCAGATATATACTCAAATGTCATCTTCTCATTAAGACCCTCCCTAGTGCCTTTTTAAAGGAACAAAGTGTTATCCTACCCCCTCTCTTGCTTTATATTTGAATCATAATACCACATCTATGAAATCTACATTTTACTTATTGTCTATAAAGTATTGTCTGCCTTTCCCAAACTGGAATGAGATTCATAACAAATGGACTTATATTTATTTTTACCATTCTTTCACTGCCATATCTCCAGAGGTGGAACAATGTCTGGCATGTGGTAAAGCATGCAATAAATATTTGTTGAGTGAATCTCTAAAGGGTGACTGGGGTTAAATGTTACCTATAATGGTGAGTGGGGTTAGTCAAGCCTAAAATGTTACACAATATTATTAATACTATCAATGTAACACTTCTTGAAGTTTCCACATTCAACACCAGAATGGGGATATGTTCCATTGTTCAAATTCTGGTTTTCATTTCCTTATCAATTAGGAACTCTGTTGATTACCATACTGGATCAATTGGTACATTTTTTCCATTCAATCAGAATCAAACCGGTGCCCCTGCACTGCAAGGTGGACTCCACCCACTGGATCACCAGGAAGCCCCTCAGCCTTCCCTTTACTGGAATTTTTCATCACTCTATCCATGGATATTGACTAATCTAGTTATATTCCTGGCAAAATGGTCACTGCAAAAGGCATAGAGCACTTTTGTTTAGAACACAACTGCCAAAAACTGATTTCATTCAGTGGGTCCGGTTCAACTAGGTGGCCTTTAAAATCCTAGTTATATCCTAACTGTAGCTATATCTTTCCAGGAAAAGGTAAATGCCTCATTGTGTCTGGGTTTCAGTATTCACTTTACTAATGTAAAATCACATTAATTAGGATTTTTTTTTATCATAGATAAATATAGAGAAAAAATGAGCCAGTTATCTCACAGCTCAGACCCGTGAAACCAAACATATGTCCTCAGGGACAGCAAATTCAAACTACTGAGTTTTATGGAAAAATCCAAGCAGACACTGTGGCCAAACCATTATACAGACAGACAAGGAAAAAAATTAGTAATTTCTCTTTTTTCTCATCCCTTTCCTCCAACCCAGAACTTTCCACTACTATGTGCAAAACTAGCTTCAGATATATACTCAAATGTCATCTTCTCATTAAGACCCTCCCTAGTGCCTTTTTAAAGGAACAAAGTGTTATCCTACCCCCTCTCTTGCTTTATATTTGAATCATAATACCACATCTATGAAATCTACATTTTACTTATTGTCTATAAAGTATTGTCTGCCTTTCCCAAACTGGAATGAGATTCATAACAAATGGACTTATATTTATTTTTACCATTCTTTCACTGCCATATCTCCAGAGGTGGAACAATGTCTGGCATGTGGTAAAGCATGCAATAAATATTTGTTGAGTGAATCTCTAAAGGGTGACTGGGGTTAAATGTTACCTATAATGGTGAGTGGGGGTTAGTCCAAGCCTAAAATGTTACACAATATTATTAATACTATCAATGTAACACTTCTTGAAGTTTCCACATT
Organism: Tragulus kanchil; assembly: GCA_022376925.1. Classification (NCBI taxonomy): domain Eukaryota; kingdom Metazoa; phylum Chordata; class Mammalia; order Artiodactyla; family Tragulidae; genus Tragulus; species Tragulus kanchil. The sequence continues at coordinate 111,618,227 of JAIOJX010000001.1, forward strand.
CAACACCAGAATGGGGATATGTTCCATTGTTCAAATTCTGGTTTTCATTTCCTTATCAATTAGGAACTCTGTTGATTCCATTCCCTTATATTCATGGATGAACTGGTATAGTTTTGAGGTCTACATGTTTTTTCCCAATAAACTCTCAATCAGAATGCAGATATTGACAAAATGAAAAGCCCGGCCCAGCTCCATGCCAATTCCATCATCCTTATGTCCTCTTAAGCCCAGGAATAAAAGTAGGATATTTTCCCTTTTGTAGTTAGGGGATAGACTACAAAGAGAAAATCAGACAAAATAATGATATAGCTCAGAGTCCTTTAGTCCTAACAATATCAAATGAATATAATCTCTTTTCATTATATTCTTGGTATGTTTGCATGCAATTGCCACATTAATTTTAAGTTCCATATCTCATATCTGTAAGTGTACAGCTCAGGAAGGTTATAATGTGGCAAGTATTTTAAAAGTGTTATCTTCCAGTGTTTTATTATTTGTAAGTTTGAGGTTTTTAAATATATTAACACTTACAAACGGTGATGATTCTTAAGATAACTATAGTCAGACTGACAACGCCATTTCCTACTGTCTCCATGTTTGGTCATATTTAACAAAATGGGAGGCCTCCAATTTTCAGTTGGCATGCATACAACTCTTTCGGATCGATGGACTGTAGCCCACCTGGCTCCTCTATTCATGAGATTTCCCAGGCAAGAATACTGGAGTGGGCTATCATTTCACTCCTCCCGGTGATTTTCCCGACCCAGAGATCCATTCAATTCAATTTTCAAAAATTTCAAAATCCATTCAATTTTCATGAACATGAATAAATCTAGGGATTATCAAACTAAGTGAAGAAAGCCAAAACACACAAATGTCCTCAAAGAACCTACAATCCAAGGAGAGGAAAATGAAGTAACCAGAAAAAAAAAAAAAAGTCCGTTTTGTAAAATCTACAGAGTAAGGTGAATTGATACCAAAGTTCTGTAATGTGTATATTTAATTGAAATATCCTTTAAACTCAGTGGAGAAATACTGAATACATGGGAGTAGATACATATGCGTGTTTTTAGGCTAATGGGTAAAGGCTTTGTTGTATCAGAGGGTCCAGAGTCTTCAACAGGTACCCAGTTATTTTGGTGCATCCTAGTTGACATCCACTGACTTAGATCAGAATAAGGATTCTCAACCCCAGCTGGACATTAGACTCCCTTGGGGAGGTTTGTAAAAATATCCTCATGTGAAAGTTCCTGTCCCAGACCTGTCAAGTCTCAGTCTGGGATAGAGCCCTGAGCATCAGTATGCTGATGCATACTGAACTTTTAAAAGCTCCCTGGGTGATTCTAATATGCAAACAAGTACTGAAGTCTCAGTTTAGGAAAAATAAGGAACTGTTTTTATTTAACTTAACTGATGTATATAAATCAGCCCTCTCGTCTCATTCTCCCCTCTTTACTGTGCCTCAACATGGTGCTTGTAACATATGATTAGATATTTTTATTATAATTTTGCAAACTATTCTTTCAAAACTGAAGCTTCACAGGGCTTATAAATTATAATGATATGAGGACAAAAATAGTTTTAATTGCAATCACTTTGGAAAATCCAGGATGAATTCTCACTCTAAGAGAGAATGACTGTTACATCTTATTCAGGATTAGTTCTCATAATCAGATAAGCCGGATACCATTCTTCTAGAAGCTAGGGGGCCATCAGGAGGAACATGGAAATTGCTGCAATTACAAAGCACTTTTGGTTATATTTTTTGCTGTAAAGGGATTTCACTGTCATCACTGTGAAGATTAATAGCGGATTGTTTTTTTCCAATTTGGCATCTTGCAGCAGTTTGGTGAATGCCAACCCTCCCCTTTCCAGAAAATATCAAGTTCTAACAGCTGTGACTCATGTCAAGGGATTCAGAAAGATGCCTTGGCCATCTGCTGGCTTCCCGCAGGCAACCTCCTGTCACCGTATCCATCAGCCTAGAACTGACAAGCAGAAAGTAGCTTCTAAAATCTACCCTCCATCTTGAAACCTTCTCTCCTGGCCCTTCCTTTTTTTTTTTTCATGCTATAATTACCTCAAGGCTGCAACAAAGATACCCTCTTCTTCTTTGCCCTGGTGATCAACCATCCCTGTTGACCCAAGCTTGAAGGGACTCCTTGGATGTGGAGCTTTCAGCGTTAAAACTGGGACTGTCCCAGGCAAACCAGGACAAGTGAGCCTGCTTACCTTTACCCAACCAAGTTTGACCTCTTTTGCATTTGCTGCATTTTTATAGCTCAGCAGTTCTCAACTTCAGTATCTAACAGAGATTTGATGGTTACAATCTTCTTAAAATATATGTTGCTGGGCTGACCCCCAGAGTTTCTGAATCGGTAGGTCAGGGATAGGAACAGATATTGACTGTTTATTCTAGTGATGCTGATGCTGTTGATCCAGGGGCCACACTCTCAAAACCACTGCTAGGGCTTCCCTGGTGGTCCAGTGGGTAAAGAGTCCGCCTTGCAGTGCAAGGGGCACCGGCTGGATCCCCAGCCCGGGAAGATCCCACAATCTGTGGAGCGGCTGGACCAGTGTGTCCAATTATGAGCCAGCGCTCTGGAGTGCATGTGCCCAGAGCTGGTGCTCTGCGACGAGAGAGGCCACTGCAATGGGAGGCCCACATGGGTCAAAGAATAAAGATGGATGAAAATAAATACAAAAAAAATAAAAATAGGCATGATAGGGTAAAAAATTTAAAAAAAAAAAAAAAAAAAACCACTGCTAAACTTCAACATGTGAAGAGAAACCACAAATTTCCTCCCATGATGCAGTTCAATATCTCCTATTCTACTCATGTTTCAACAGGTCATTTCACATATACAACTGCTGTTCGAGTTATTCAAAACTGACACTGCAAGTAGTGATGTTTGATCTAGGCCTGGGAGAACAGTAGATGCTCAACAAACACCTGTGTGCTGTCACTGAGCATATCTGGGTGTAAGATAATAGTATTTAACAATGAAAATGTGACTAACATTTTCCCCTTATCAATTAGACAAAAACAAAAACAAAAACCTGAGTCTCTTTCTTCACCTCCTCCAACAGTATCTTCACAATGCCTAACTTAGGGAAAGAAAACCATCTCATCTATTGCTATTGAACATATAAATTGCTATCACTCTTCACAAGAGAAGTAGGATAACGTGTATTTTAAAACCTCTTGATTGAGCATACCATTTGATTCAGCAATTCCTCTACATCTAGGAATTTACCCTAAAGAATACTGTCAGATTTGTACAAAGACTTAGCTACAAAATTCATCACTGAGTAGTTGTCATTATTTTTTTTTGCAATTAGTGGAACAGCTTAAATGTCTATCAGTAGGAAATTAGAGACATTAAGGTGCTTTTATTTGGCAGAATAGCATACATGGTGACTTAGAAGAAGTCATAATAAATGAAAAAAATGTTACAACTTCCAGTGGGAAAAAAACAGTATAACTGGATAATTCCATGTTTAAATTCAATTTTTAAATGTGGTAGATAAAGATGAGTCTGAGAGAGATTCAACAAAAATATTAAATGCAGCTATTTTTAATTATGATTCACTTTAAAATATTTGTGGCTTATCTAAAACTTGAAAGATTTTACACAATAAAGATGAACTACTCTTCTAATAAGGGTCAAAGACAATCGATACTTTTTCAAGGGAGGACAAGTGAGATTGTGACCATTGAGACAAATGAGTGAGATTCCTGAATGAGATGTCCTTCCTCACCACGGCTCTTTCCCAACTTCCTGATGCTCTCTGCACTCAGGCTCACACCCAGGTTGCTCCCAGTGCATGTCCCACTTAACCTACTCTTGAGTCACACTGACCCTGAAAACCATTCTGTGCTTTCTGCAAGCGGCCCTGCAGTGAACCTGCCCAGTCCTCTGTCTGGAAAGAACACGTGCCCTGCCCCGTGTGTGCATGTTTAAAAGCACACGGGTCCCGGGACTGACCAGTTTCAGGAATGCCATGAGACTGCAGGGCATCCTCCTCGCTGGCACTACCAGAATGTCATTCTCAGCTGCCTCTTTGGTCAGGCCCCGAGACAGGAGGCTGTATTAGGCCCTCCAGAGTCTCTGATAGACCAGGATGAGAACTACCTGACCTTCTGATCCTCACCTCCTGGCTGTCCACACATGCTAAAATATCTTATAATCTTCCAGTATCTTATCCAGCATCGAGCAGTGTAGGGTGAAGATTAAGAGCATGTAATGAGAGAAGCTGAGAGAAGCTGTGTTACTCTCTCAGCTCTGCTGGTTGTGTGCTCTAGCACACGTTACTTGGCCTCCTTGAGCTTCAGTTTCTTCTGTAAAATGGCTGGGCACCTGTATTTTCACTACACAATCACTTAAGAATAACCTTGGGATTTAACTTATCCACTCCCTACTTCCCCTCACCACTGCCACTGGGTAGTTTACACCCTCCCAACCTTCTCTTCAACCACCTGCCAAACTCCTAACTGGCCTTAAGGGGTCTCAGTCTTCCCTCTCTTCAAGCCATCTTCTTTGACACTAAAAACGAAACTGAAGTCCCCCCTGTTACAACTTCCAGTGGGAAAACAGTATAACTGGATAATTCCATGTTTAAATTCAATTTTAAATGTGGTAGATAAAGATGAGTCTGAGAGAGATTCAACAAAAATATTAAATGCAGCTATTTTTAATTATGATTCACTTTAAAATATTTGTGGCTTATCTAAAACTTGAAAGATTTTACACAATAAAGATGAACTACTCTTCTAATAAGGGTCAAAGACAATCGATACTTTTTCAAGGGAGGACAAGTGAGATTGTGACCATTGAGACAAATGAGTGAGATTCCTGAATGAGATGTCCTTCCTCACCACGGCTCTTTCCCAACTTCCTGATGCTCTCTGCACTCAGGCTCACACCCAGGTTGCTCCCAGTGCATGTCCCACTTAACCTACTCTTGAGTCACACTGACCCTGAAAACCATTCTGTGCTTTCTGCAAGCGGCCCTGCAGTGAACCTGCCCAGTCCTCTGTCTGGAAAGAACACGTGCCCTGCCCCGTGTGTGCATGTTTAAAAGCACACGGGTCCCGGGACTGACCAGTTTCAGGAATGCCATGAGACTGCAGGGCATCCTCCTCGCTGGCACTACCAGAATGTCATTCTCAGCTGCCTCTTTGGTCAGGCCCCGAGACAGGAGGCTGTATTAGGCCCTCCAGAGTCTCTGATAGACCAGGATGAGAACTACCTGACCTTCTGATCCTCACCTCCTGGCTGTCCACACATGCTAAAATATCTTATAATCTTCCAGTATCTTATCCAGCATCGAGCAGTGTAGGGTGAAGATTAAGAGCATGTAATGAGAGAAGCTGAGAGAAGCTGTGTTACTCTCTCAGCTCTGCTGGTTGTGTGCTCTAGCACACGTTACTTGGCCTCCTTGAGCTTCAGTTTCTTCTGTAAAATGGCTGGGCACCTGTATTTTCACTACACAATCACTTAAGAATAACCTTGGGATTTAACTTATCCACTCCCTACTTCCCCTCACCACTGCCACTGGGTAGTTTACACCCTCCCAACCTTCTCTTCAACCACCTGCCAAACTCCTAACTGGCCTTAAGGGGTCTCAGTCTTCCCTCTCTTCAAGCCATCTTCTTTGACACTAAGACCAAGGAACCGAAACTGAAGTTTCTTGCCTCCCAAAGAAAATTATACCAGTTCCTTATGGCCTGTCCTTCAATATGGCATACAAGGTCCTCATCTATTTCCTCGGCAATTCATCTGCCATCATGCCTCCTTCCCTGCATCTACCCCATGCAGTCTACGCCTCAGTAACTGTGACCACCTCACCATCCTCTGAGTGTTGCCTTTGCACCAACCAGAATGTTCCCATGTCCCAACCTACCTTTTTGCCTGCAGAATTTTTTCCCTTTCAAAGCCCAATCAATGCCATTTTCAATGTGAAGCAAACCTTCACTTCACTAGATAATTACCACTGCTCTGTGGCTCCCAAGATGCACTGCACACTGTTCTGTTGCACACTAACTATGAAGTCTTATAAATGACTGGTAACAAGTCTGTCTCTCCAACTCCTCAAAAGCAAGCACTCTTAACAACTAAGATTTATTGACTGCCTACTGCAAATAAGTTTCTCTTCCAAGCACTTTATATACATTATTCCCTTTAATCTTCATGATAACTCTACAGGATAGTCACTACTATTATCTCCATTTTATAGGTAATTAAACTGAGGCTTAAAGATGTTAAGTAACCTGCCCAAGGTTGCAAGTTATCAGTGGTCACAGCAGGATTCAAAGCTCACATTCTTAACCACTACACCATACCATCTTATAGACCTAGCACTGAGCTCCGAACCTGGGGAGTTGTAATGTCTGTATTACTTGTCTTTTGCTATATAATGAAGTATTCCAAAAAAAATACTGGCTCAAAACAATAAACATTTACTGTCTCACAGTTTCTCTGGGTCAGGAATTCAGAAACAGTTTATTTGGGAGGTCTGTGTCACAGTCTCTCATGAGGTGGCCACAATCATCTGAGGACTTGACAGGACTGGAGAGGACACATTCAAGATGGCAGGTGCACATGGTGCTGGTCACAGGCACATGGACCTCTCTACCGGCTTCCTGAGAGCCCTCAAGACATGGTTGCTGGCTTCCCCCATTGAGTGGTCAATCCAAGAGAGCCAGGTAGAAGTCTGGATTAGGTGTCCACTTGAGTCTCCTTCCTTTGAGCTTTCAAACTATAGGAGATGATTTTCAAATTCTCCTCAAATACATTGTCAAGTGGATTTAGGGATTTAATTTCATTATAGTCCAGTAGAGGCCGCAGGTGAGTATTTGCTAACTTGGCTTCCACTTTTATGGTTTCAGACAGAGCCAGAAAAGCATGAGAAATTCTCTCTGCACCAATCCTCTGAGTGTTGCCTTTGCACCAACCAGAATGTTCCCATGTCCCAACCTACCTTTTGCCTGCAGAATTTTTTCCCTTTCAAAGCCCAATCAATGCCATTTTCAATGTGAAGCAAACCTTCACTTCACTAGATAATTACCACTGCTCTGTGGCTCCCAAGATGCACTGCACACTGTTCTGTTGCACACTAACTATGAAGTCTTATAAATGACTGGTAACAAGTCTGTCTCTCCAACTCCTCAAAAGCAAGCACTCTTAACAACTAAGATTTATTGACTGCCTACTGCAAATAAGTTTCTCTTCCAAGCACTTTATATACATTATTCCCTTTAATCTTCATGATAACTCTACAGGATAGTCACTACTATTATCTCCATTTTATAGGTAATTAAACTGAGGCTTAAAGATGTTAAGTAACCTGCCCAAGGTTGCAAGTTATCAGTGGTCACAGCAGGATTCAAAGCTCACATTCTTAACCACTACACCATACCATCTTATAGACCTAGCACTGAGCTCCGAACCTGGGGAGTTGTAATGTCTGTATTACTTGTCTTTTGCTATATAATGAAGTATTCCAAAAAATACTGGCTCAAAACAATAAACATTTACTGTCTCACAGTTTCTCTGGGTCAGGAATTCAGAAACAGTTTATTTGGGAGGTCTGTGTCACAGTCTCTCATGAGGTGGCCACAATCATCTGAGGACTTGACAGGACTGGAGAGGACACATTCAAGATGGCAGGTGCACATGGTGCTGGTCACAGGCACATGGACCTCTCTACCGGCTTCCTGAGAGCCCTCAAGACATGGTTGCTGGCTTCCCCCATTGAGTGGTCAATCCAAGAGAGCCAGGTAGAAGTCTGGATTAGGTGTCCACTTGAGTCTCCTTCCTTTGAGCTTTCAAACTATAGGAGATGATTTTCAAATTCTCCTCAAATACATTGTCAAGTGGATTTAGGGATTTAATTTCATTATAGTCCAGTAGAGGCCGCAGGTGAGTATTTGCTAACTTGGCTTCCACTTTTATGGTTTCAGACAGAGCCAGAAAAGCATGAGAAATTCTACCAGTCTGAAACACAGTTATTTCCTTAACAGCAAAACAAGTCTATGTTTGATTTTGGGATTAATTCTACAGTTCGATGCCAGCGTAAGCCCAGCCTCTGGACAAAGGCTTATCTTCTTTAGCAGAGGATCTCTGATTAAACTGAGGCAACTAAATCCCTTATGTATAAGATAATAAAATCATTGGGTTTAGCCCTTAGGCCTTGCTTGTTTTCAAACCAAGGTTTTATCTGCTTAAAATAAATGTTTAATATGATTTGAGACCAATGAAGATTAAAAAAACCCAATATTGAGGGTTTCCCTGGTGGTCCAGTGGGTAAAGAGTCCGCCTTGCAGTGCAAGGGGCACCGGTTTGATCCCTGGCCCCAGAAGATCCCACGTGCTGCAGAGCAGCTGGACCGGTGTGTCCAATGATGAGCCAGCACTCTGGAGCACATGCATCCAGAGCTGGTGTTCTGCAATGAGAGGGGTCACTGCAATAGGAGGCCCACACAGGCCGAAGAATAATAATGATGGATGCAAAATAAATACATAAAAAATCAATTAAAAGAGGCCAAAATTAAAAAAAAAAGTTATATTGAAATGAGGCACTATGCAGATACACGTTGATACTAAATACACAAAATGAATCTTCTGCTAAAGATCAGGCCATGTTAGTGGAGATGAGAACTAAACGTGAGCAGCTCCCCCTTCCCAGCTCATGGATCACCACCTGATTAGACCTGAAGTAGGACATATCAACTCACTCCAGTATTCTGGCCTAGAGAATTCCATGGACAGAGGAACCTGGCGGGCTATGGGGTTGCAGAGTCAGACAGGACTGAAACAACTGAGCATGCACGCATTATACACTGGAAGCTGGGGCGGTAACATGCTACAAGGCTCCCTGGATCCCGTCCTCTCCCAGTGCTCTACACCACAGACTGGCAAACTACAGCCATGTAAAGAGTGTCCCTAGAGCACAGCCATACACATTTGTTTATGAACTGTCTCTGGCTGCCATGGCAAAGTTGAGAATTTGCAACAAAGATCATATTGCATGCCAAGCCAAAAATATTTACTATCTGGCCCTTTAAAGAAAACACTTGTGATCCCTCATTTACACCTCTGGCATCTTGGTCTGAGGTCACCTGTCATCAGTCCCCATGTCTATGTATGTTATATGCTGTATGTTATTTTAAATATTTTAAAGGGAGAACACAGGTATTACTGTTTATGCTGAGGTATTACATACATAAAGGCACAAAATTTAATGGTATAATAGTACACAATTGAGTTCTTACACAAGTATCACCCATGCAACCACTTTTCAGATCAAGATGTTTTCATGCCCCCTTCACAGTCAATACCACCCAAAACTAAGGCCACCATTATTTTAACTGCTATCACTTAAAACACAGATTCATTTGCCTATTCCTGAACTTTATATGAATGGAAGCATGCATTGCTTCAGTGAGCATTAAGTCAGCAGCATTCGGACATAGTATAGAATGGAGCACTTTGTTCTTTTTCATTGCCATGTAATATTCAACTGTATGAATACACCACAATTCATTCACTTACTCTCTTGTTGACGGAGACCAGGTTCTTCCCAGATTTTTGCTATTATGAATAAAGCTGCTGTGAACATTTATTTGGCTACTCCACGCAGCATGTAGAATCTTAGTTCCCAGCCAGGGATCGAACCCAGGCTCCCTGCAGTCGCAGCTCAGCATCTTATCCCCTGGACCACCAGGGAAGGTCCCCGCAAATATTATTTTAATGTATAAACCCTACTGAAAACAAAAGTTTAAAATGTCTCTCCCTCATCTCAACCAGAGATATTCTGGCCTAGAGAATTCCATGGACAGAGGAACCTGGCGGGCTATGGGGTTGCAGAGTCAGACAGGACTGAAACAACTGAGCATGCACGCATTATACACTGGAAGCTGGGGCGGTAACATGCTACAAGGCTCCCTGGATCCCGTCCTCTCCCAGTGCTCTACACCACAGACTGGCAAACTACAGCCATGTAAAGAGTGTCCCTAGAGCACAGCCATACACATTTGTTTATGAACTGTCTCTGGCTGCCATGGCAAAGTTGAGAATTTGCAACAAAGATCATATTGCATGCCAAGCCAAAAATATTTACTATCTGGCCCTTTAAAGAAAACACTTGTGATCCCTCATTTACACCTCTGGCATCTTGGTCTGAGGTCACCTGTCATCAGTCCCCATGTCTATGTATGTTATATGCTGTATGTTATTTTAAATATTTTAAAGGGAGAACACAGGTATTACTGTTTATGCTGAGGTATTACATACATAAAGGCACAAAATTTAATGGTATAATAGTACACAATTGAGTTCTTACACAAGTATCACCCATGCAACCACTTTTCAGATCAAGATGTTTTCATGCCCCCTTCACAGTCAATACCACCCAAAACTAAGGCCACCATTATTTTAACTGCTATCACTTAAAACACAGATTCATTTGCCTATTCCTGAACTTTATATGAATGGAAGCATGCATTGCTTCAGTGAGCATTAAGTCAGCAGCATTCGGACATAGTATAGAATGGAGCACTTTGTTCTTTTTCATTGCCATGTAATATTCAACTGTATGAATACACCACAATTCATTCACTTACTCTCTTGTTGACGGAGACCAGGTTCTTCCCAGATTTTTGCTATTATGAATAAAGCTGCTGTGAACATTTATTTGGCTACTCCACGCAGCATGTAGAATCTTAGTTCCCCAGCCAGGGATCGAACCTAGGCTCCCTGCAGTAGAAGCTCAGCATCTTATCCACTGGACCACCAGGGAAGGTCCCCGCAAATATTATTTTAATGTATAAAACCTACTGAAAACAAAAGTTTAAAATGTCTCTCCCCTCATCTTCATATTCTGCTGTTCTATCCTGTGACGGACTGGCAATCCCAGGCATTACTGGTGGGCATGCCACTTTCTGTTATACAAAACCTTGACCCTGGCAATATGCTTGCACTTTTCAAATTGATCTTAAATACTACCATAAACTCTGGACTATGTAACCTCAACATGTATCAGATGAGGACAAGAGGGCTCAGGAAGGAGAAACACCTTGACCAAGGTCATCCAACTGAATCAGTGGTATATGAGGTCTCCCATCAAAGCTCGATCTGCCTACTAAAAGCAGGAAGACCAGCTCTGCATTTATCGCAGACTTAGGGAAGCACAAGTTTTGGTACCAACAACCTCAGCTCCTTGTTTTCCTGTTTAACCATCTTATCAGTTCAAATATAATTAAATTCTGCAACAGCTCCTGAGTATAATTTCCCATATAGCAGACTTAAATCATTATTATTTCTCTGTACACTCTGTGTCTGAAGATATTCCTACCTATCTTGACAAGGTTAGAAAAATAAGAAGCCATAAACACCCTGCAAAAATCTAATATTGAAAGATCACCCAAAATCACAGGGTCTCACATACAGGCATGGATTTGTAAAAACCAACAAATAAACAAGAATCCTACAGGTTTTTCTATTTTCTACTCAAGTCTCTACTGCATGAAGAAGCTGACTGACGTGGCATAAATCAGAAAATGATAACAGGAACTGAATGAAATTCTCATAAATTACGTTACTAAGTATAGCCACATCTTAGATGTGAAACCCAATTAAACAGATGGCCATGTGCTGTCAGAATCAGCTCCTAATCAATAAAGATGTTCATTTTTAGAAAATCACCTCAGTTTTCCACTTACTCAGTGGAGAAAAAAAGAAGGCAGTTGGGGGTTGGGGGGACTCCCAGGAAACCCAATGGGGAAATGTATAGGAAGGAACTCCACCTGTCTTAATTTATAGTCCAGAAAATCAGAAAGAAGAGAGAGAAAAAAGGTCACCCATAGGACTCCTTGTCATCTTGCCTGGGAATGTAATTTACAATGAGAGCAAGCAGTGGTCATTAGGAAAACAGTAACAGCTTGAATCTCTTAATTAAAATACTGTTTCAAATTGTCCATTCCAAACCTCTCTTAATCATGAGCTTTCAAGAAACCACTGGGTCACCCTGAAATGGCTGTTTCTTCAGTAAACCTAGGATAAGATCAGCTCTTTCCATATAAGAAAAAGGCTGAGCAGAGATGAATGCTGGAGGCAGAAATATTTTTAGGCATATGTAAACCCTGGCAAAGCAGTTAGCGTTCAATGACATTGGAAAGTGAGTGTGGAAACACTGGTGGAGATGCCAGGAAAGGTAGAAAAACTGGTCTATTACATTCACTAGATTGGTGAAGATTCTGTCTACCAATGCCAAGAAGTGATGAAAATGAGATTTGTTGAAAACACTTCTGTACTTTGGAACACTCATTGTGGAAAACATTTGATGTTTGGTAAAGATGATTTTATGCATACTCTACAAGCCGGTAATTCCACTCCTAGCATATATCCGAAACACTTGTTTCAGGGGACATGTATGAGAATATTCAGAGCAACACTGTTTAGAAAAGCCAAAACCTAGGAAAAGGAGAACACTTAGATCTGTGGAACAGATAAATAATCTAGGGTACAGTCATACAATGGAATGTTATACAGCAGTGAAAATGAAAAGCCTATTGCTACCTGGATGAATCTTGAAAACAGGCTGAATGAGGGGATTGCATGTAATATAATACCATTTTAATATACTAAAAATAAATTAAAATACCCAATATATTGAAAGGGATTCAGAAATGGATTCAAATTTTTTTAGAAAAGAAGAAAATGATAAACACAGAAATCAGAATAATGCAATGGTGAGGAAAAGGAAAGGGATGAAGAGGAACAGAGACAGATGCAATGACATCAGGAATGTTCTGGTTCTTGGATGGGTGGTGGAGTCATAAACATGTATTTATTTTATCATGTTTTTTTACATACTTTATAACTTTATTTGTTCTAGAATTTTACATATATTCCTTTGCATGTACCTAGTAAAAACATTTTCTTTTAAAATGGATAATTCAAAGAATTTTCTATCACCCAATGTAATTTACAATGAGAGCAAGCAGTGGTCATTAGGAAAACAGTAACAGCTTGAATCTCTTAATTAAAATACTGTTTCAAATTGTCCATTCCAAACCTCTCTTAATCATGAGCTTTCAAGAAACCACTGGGTCACCCTGAAATGGCTGTTTCTTCAGTAAACCTAGGATAAGATCAGCTCTTTCCATATAAGAAAAAGGCTGAGCAGAGATGAATGCTGGAGGCAGAAATATTTTTAGGCATATGTAAACCCTGGCAAAGCAGTTAGCGTTCAATGACATTGGAAAGTGAGTGTGGAAACACTGGTGGAGATGCCAGGAAAGGTAGAAAAACTGGTCTATTACATTCACTAGATTGGTGAAGATTCTGTCTACCAATGCCAAGAAGTGATGAAAATGAGATTTGTTGAAAACACTTCTGTACTTTGGAACACTCATTGTGGAAAACATTTGATGTTTGGTAAAGATGATTTTATGCATACTCTACAAGCCGGTAATTCCACTCCTAGCATATATCCGAAACACTTGTTTCAGGGGACATGTATGAGAATATTCAGAGCAACACTGTTTAGAAAAGCCAAAACCTAGGAAAAGGAGAACACTTAGATCTGTGGAACAGATAAATAATCTAGGGTACAGTCATACAATGGAATGTTATACAGCAGTGAAAATGAAAAGCCTATTGCTACCTGGATGAATCTTGAAAACAGGCTGAATGAGGGGATTGCATGTAATATAATACCATTTTAATATACTAAAAATAAATTAAAATACCCAATATATTGAAAGGGATTCAGAAATGGATTCAAATTTTTTTAGAAAAGAAGAAAATGATAAACACAGAAATCAGAATAATGCAATGGTGAGGAAAAGGAAAGGGATGAAGAGGAACAGAGACAGATGCAATGACATCAGGAATGTTCTGGTTCTTGGATGGGTGGTGGAGTCATAAACATGTATTTATTTTATCATGTTTTTTTACATACTTTATAACTTTATTTGTTCTAGAATTTTACATATATTCCTTTGCATGTACCTAGTAAAAACATTTTCTTTTAAAATGGATAATTCAAAGAATTTTCTATCACCCAGTAAGTTATTCCAAATGATACGATACATATTATATCAACAAAACTATATTATTATAAGTAGTAGTTATAATTCCTATCTAAAATATAAATTCCCATGTAACACATGCAGCTTAGTTTTCAACTCAGAAGTATAGCAAAGTATCATATTGTTGTTTTTTTATTATTTTATTTTTATTTTTACTTTTACAGTGTTTTGTTGTTTATAGATATGTATAATCCCAGGTTAGTCATATGTATATCCCTGGCTCCCATCCCTCCTCACCCCCCTCCCAGTCCCCCCACCCCATTCCTCCAGGCCATCTCACAGCACCCCTGCAGGATCCCCTATTCCCACAGCACAATGACAATGGCTATCTTTTCCACATATGATAGTATAGGTTTCCATGTTACTCCCTCTACACCTCCTACCCACTGTCCATTCCTCACAATGTCCATATGTCTGTTCTCTATGTTTGTTTTTCCAACGCTTCACTGTGTGTGTTATCATTACCGTCTTACTAGATTCCATATATGTGTTAGTATATTATGCTTGTCTTTCTCTTTTTGACTTACTCCACTTTTTATAATAGGTTCTAGATCCATCTACCTCATTAGGACTGATTCTTCTGCATTTCTTTTTACACCTGAGTAGTACTCCATTGTATATATGTAGCAGAGCTTCTGGATCCATTCATTCGTTGATGAACATCTAGGTTGCTTCCATGTTCTAGCTATTGTATAGAGTGCTGCAATGAACACTGGGGTACAGGTGCTTCTTTCAGTTTTGATTTCAACAGAGTATAAGCCTAATAGTGGGATTGTTGGGTCGTACGGTGCTTCTGTTTTTAGTTTTTTAAGGAATTTCCATACTGTCTTCCACAGTGGCTGTATCAGTTTACATTCCACCAGCAATGCAAGAGTGTTCCTTTTCTCCACATCTTCTCCAGCATTTATTGTCTGTCGATTTCTTGATGATGACCATTCTGACATGTGAGGTGATATCTCATTGTAGTTTTGATTTGCATTTGAGGTTGAGTCTGTCTCTTTGCATGTACCTAGAAAACTTTTCTTAAAATGGATAATTCAAAGAATTTTCTATCACCCAGTAAGTTATTCCAAATGATACGATACATATTATATCAACAAAACTATATTATTATAAGTAGTAGTTATAATTCCTATCTAAAATATAAATTCCCATGTAACACATGCAGCTTAGTTTTCAACTCAGAAGTATAGCAAAGTATCATATTGTTGTTTTTTTATTATTTTATTTTTATTTTTACTTTTACAGTGTTTTGTTGTTTATAGATATGTATAATCCCAGGTTAGTCATATGTATATCCCTGGCTCCCATCCCTCCTCACCCCCCTCCCAGTCCCCCCACCCCATTCCTCCAGGCCATCTCACAGCACCCCTGCAGGATCCCCTATTCCCACAGCACAATGACAATGGCTATCTTTTCCACATATGATAGTATAGGTTTCCATGTTACTCCCTCTACACCTCCTACCCACTGTCCATTCCTCACAATGTCCATATGTCTGTTCTCTATGTTTGTTTTTCCAACGCTTCACTGTGTGTGTTATCATTACCGTCTTACTAGATTCCATATATGTGTTAGTATATTATGCTTGTCTTTCTCTTTTTGACTTACTCCACTTTTTATAATAGGTTCTAGATCCATCTACCTCATTAGGACTGATTCTTCTGCATTTCTTTTTACACCTGAGTAGTACTCCATTGTATATATGTAGCAGAGCTTCTGGATCCATTCATTCGTTGATGAACATCTAGGTTGCTTCCATGTTCTAGCTATTGTATAGAGTGCTGCAATGAACACTGGGGTACAGGTGCTTCTTTCAGTTTTGATTTCAACAGAGTATAAGCCTAATAGTGGGATTGTTGGGTCGTACGGTGCTTCTGTTTTTAGTTTTTTAAGGAATTTCCATACTGTCTTCCACAGTGGCTGTATCAGTTTACATTCCCACCAGCAATGCAAGAGTGTTCCCTTTTCTCCACATCTTCTCCAGCATTTATTGTCTGTCGATTTCTTGATGATGACCATTCTGACATGTGTGAGGTGATATCTCATTGTAGTTTTGATTTGCATTTCTCTAATTATAAGCAAGGTTGAGCATCGTTTCATGTGCTTTTGGGCCATCTGTATGTCCTCTTTGGAGAGATGTCTCTTAAGGTCCTTTTCCCATTTTTTGATTGGGTTGTTCATTTTTCCAGTGCTGAGTTGTCTGAGTTGCTTGTAGATTTTGGAGATTAATTCTTTGTCTGTTATTCCATTTGCTATGATTTTCTCCCATTCTGTGGGGTGTCTGTTCAGCTTTTTTGTAGTTTCTTTTGCTGTACAAAAGCTTTTAAGTTTCATTAGGTCCCACATGTTCATTTTTGGTTTTAGTTCTGCTATTCTAGTGGGTGGGTCATGGAAGATCTTGCTTTGATTTATGTCCTTGAGGGTTTTGCCTATATTTTCCTCTTAAGAGTGTGATGGTTTCTGGTCTTACATTTAGGTCTTTAATCCATTTTGAGTTGATCTTTGTGTATGCTGTCAGGGAATGTTCCAACTTCATGTTTTTTGCATGTAGCTGCCCAATTTTCTCAGCACCACTTGTTGAAGAGGCTGTCTTTGTCCCATTTTATAGTTTCGCCTCCTTTGTCAAAAATAGGGTACCCATAGGTGCGTGGGTTTATCTCTGAGTTCTTGATCTTGTTCCATTGGTCTATAGTTCTGTTTTTGTGCCAGTACCATACTGTCTTGATGACTGTTGCTTTGTAGTATAGTCTGAAGTTAGGGAGGCTGATCCCTCCAGCTCCATTCTTCTTCCTCAGGATTGCTTTGGCTATTCAAGGTCTTTTGTGTTCCCATATGAACTGTGTTATTCTTTGGTCTAGGTCTGTGAAGAAGTCATTGGTAATTTGACAGGGATCGCATTGAATCTGTAGATGATATTTGGTAGTATGGTCATTTTCACAATATTGATTCTTCCGACCCAGGAACATGGAATATCTCTCCATCTGTTTAAGTCTTCTTTAATGTCTCTCATGAGTGTCTTGTAATTTTCAGTGTACAGTTCTTTTGTGTCTTTGGGTAGGTTTATTCCTAGATATTTGATTCTTTTGGTTGCAATGGTAAAGGGAATTGCCTCTTTGATTTTGTTTTCTGAGTTTTCATTGTTTGTGTATAGGAATGCCAGTGATTTCTGTGTATTGATTTTCTATTGAAGGTTGCTTTCTGTTTTGGCCATCTGTATGTCCTCTTTGGAGAGATGTCTCTTAAGGTCCTTTTCCCATTTTTTGATTGGGTTGTTCATTTTTCCAGTGCTGAGTTGTCTGAGTTGCTTGTAGATTTTGGAGATTAATTCTTTGTCTGTTATTCCATTTGCTATGATTTTCTCCCATTCTGTGGGGTGTCTGTTCAGCTTTTTTGTAGTTTCTTTTGCTGTACAAAAGCTTTTAAGTTTCATTAGGTCCCACATGTTCATTTTTGGTTTTAGTTCTGCTATTCTAGTGGGTGGGTCATGGAAGATCTTGCTTTGATTTATGTCCTTGAGGGTTTTGCCTATATTTTCCTCTTAAGAGTGTGATGGTTTCTGGTCTTACATTTAGGTCTTTAATCCATTTTGAGTTGATCTTTGTGTATGCTGTCAGGGAATGTTCCAACTTCATGTTTTTTGCATGTAGCTGCCCAATTTTCTCAGCACCACTTGTTGAAGAGGCTGTCTTTGTCCCATTTTATAGTTTCGCCTCCTTTGTCAAAAATAGGGTACCCATAGGTGCGTGGGTTTATCTCTGAGTTCTTGATCTTGTTCCATTGGTCTATAGTTCTGTTTTTGTGCCAGTACCATACTGTCTTGATGACTGTTGCTTTGTAGTATAGTCTGAAGTTAGGGAGGCTGATCCCTCCAGCTCCATTCTTCTTCCTCAGGATTGCTTTGGCTATTCAAGGTCTTTTGTGTTCCCATATGAACTGTGTTATTCTTTGGTCTAGGTCTGTGAAGAAGTCATTGGTAATTTGACAGGGATCGCATTGAATCTGTAGATGATATTTGGTAGTATGGTCATTTTCACAATATTGATTCTTCCGACCCAGGAACATGGAATATCTCTCCATCTGTTTAAGTCTTCTTTAATGTCTCTCATGAGTGTCTTGTAATTTTCAGTGTACAGTTCTTTTGTGTCTTTGGGTAGGTTTATTCCTAGATATTTGATTCTTTTGGTTGCAATGGTAAAGGGAATTGCCTCTTTGATTTTGTTTTCTGAGTTTTCATTGTTTGTGTATAGGAATGCCAGTGATTTCTGTGTATTGATTTTGTATCCCGTGACTTTGCTGAATTTGTTGATTAGCTCTAGTAGTTTTGTAATAGTGTCTTTGGGATTTTCCATGTATAATATCATGTCACCTGCGAACAGAGAGAGTTTTACTTCTTCTTTTCCAATCTGGATTCCTTTGATTTCTTTTTCTTCTCTTACTGCTGTTGCTAGAACTTCCAGGACTATGTAGAATAATAGTGGTGAAAGTGGACACCCCTGTCTTGTTTCTGATCTTAGAGGGAATGCTTTCAGTTTTTCACCATTGAGGATAATATTCGCTGTGGGCTTCTCATATATGGCTTTCACTATGTTGAGGTAGGTTCCTTCTATGCCCTGTATATTTTTAAATATAGAAAAATTTTATTTGTCAATTGTAACTCGATAAAGCTGGGGGGAAATGGAGAAAACAATGGTATTTTCATGATAATAATACACTGCTAGCTGACTGTTGAACTGTTCAGTACTTTCTCATAACAGTCCTGCGGACACTGTCATTCCCCAAAGTGGCCACACGAGGGCGACTCTAAGGAGGTGTGCCTGCTGGGAGTGGGCTATCCTCTGTGGTCAAGGAGTCCTGTCAGGAGGCAGGCCAGAACACCTGCTGCGGGTGGGCAGACAGGAAGTGACAAGGTGGCATTCCAGCAAAGATCTGAAGGAAGTGGGAGCACAAACCATGCACATCACTTGGGGAGGTTTCCCAAGGTAAAGAGAGTCCTGAGTATAAATGCCTGGAAGGAAGAATATGCTGTGCTCTAGGAAGAGGAGGGAGGCCAGGGTGGCTGGAACACAGGGAAGATGAAGGCAGTATGATAACAGGCCTCAGGGGCACTTCAAGTAAACTGGCATATATCCCCTGTGAGATTGGATACTGATAATTGATTCTAAGCAAAGGAGGGACATGAGATGACTGTAAAATGCTGTCAAGTGACTGCAATGTTATATTTAGAATAGACCAAAGTGGGAATGAGTTCAGAAGCAGGGAGGCAAAGGAGGATATTTGATTCTTTTGGTTGCAATGGTAAAGGGAATTGCCTCTTTGATTTTGTTTTCTGAGTTTTCATTGTTTGTGTATAGGAATGCCAGTGATTTCTGTGTATTGATTTTGTATCCCGTGACTTTGCTGAATTTGTTGATTAGCTCTAGTAGTTTTGTAATAGTGTCTTTGGGATTTTCCATGTATAATATCATGTCACCTGCGAACAGAGAGAGTTTTACTTCTTCTTTTCCAATCTGGATTCCTTTGATTTCTTTTTCTTCTCTTACTGCTGTTGCTAGAACTTCCAGGACTATGTAGAATAATAGTGGTGAAAGTGGACACCCCTGTCTTGTTTCTGATCTTAGAGGGAATGCTTTCAGTTTTTCACCATTGAGGATAATATTCGCTGTGGGCTTCTCATATATGGCTTTCACTATGTTGAGGTAGGTTCCTTCTATGCCCTGTATATTTTTAAATATAGAAAAATTTTATTTGTCAATTGTAACTCGATAAAGCTGGGGGGAAATGGAGAAAACAATGGTATTTTCATGATAATAATACACTGCTAGCTGACTGTTGAACTGTTCAGTACTTTCTCATAACAGTCCTGCGGACACTGTCATTCCCCAAAGTGGCCACACGAGGGCGACTCTAAGGAGGTGTGCCTGCTGGGAGTGGGCTATCCTCTGTGGTCAAGGAGTCCTGTCAGGAGGCAGGCCAGAACACCTGCTGCGGTGGGCAGACAGGAAGTGACAAGGTGGCATTCCAGCAAAGATCTGAAGGAAGTGGGAGCACAAACCATGCACATCACTTGGGGAGGTTTCCCAAGGTAAAGAGAGTCCTGAGTATAAATGCCTGGAAGGAAGAATATGCTGTGCTCTAGGAAGAGGAGGGAGGCCAGGGTGGCTGGAACACAGGGAAGATGAAGGCAGTATGATAACAGGCCTCAGGGGCACTTCAAGTAAACTGGCATATATCCCCTGTGAGATTGGATACTGATAATTGATTCTAAGCAAAGGAGGGACATGAGATGACTGTAAAATGCTGTCAAGTGACTGCAATGTTATATTTAGAATAGACCAAAGTGGGAATGAGTTCAGAAGCAGGGAGGCAAATGAGGAGGGTATTACAGGGATCTTGGGGGGAAAGGGCAGACAGTGAGGGCAGGCCAAGGATAGCAACTCCTTATAAATTTCATCTCCTGGATTCACCAAACAGCAGAGAGACATGCTTAAAACCATGAGATTAGATGTGTTTACCATACAAGGGAGGGAAGGGGGATGTGTGCGTGCTAAGTCACTCGAGTCGTGTCCAACTCTTTTGCGACCCCATGAACTGTAGCCCCTCCAGGCTCCTCTGTCCATGTGATTCTCTAACCAAGAATACTGGAGAGGGTCGTCATTCCCTTCTCCAGGGGATCTTCTGGACCCAGGGATCAAACCCACATATCTTGTGTCTCCTGCATTGGCAGGCAGGTTCTTTACTGCTAGAGCCACCTGGGAAGCACTCAGAAGAGGTGCAAGAGGGCGAGAAACCAGCAAGGGCTTCAGCAGAGCAGTCTGCACTGACACAACAGCTCACTGCCAACCTGCACTTGGTGTCTGTCGTTCTTATCAATGTCTTCATACTTGTACTACACACGGATGGACCTCTAGACAATACATAGAGCTGTTTTGAATGCTTTTTTTTTTTAAAGTTTTGGCCTCTTTTATTGGTCTTCTATTTATTCATTTTCATCCATCTCTGTTCTTCGGCCTGTGTGGCCCTCCCACCGCAGTGGCCTCTCTTGTAGCAGAGCACTGGCTCTGGGCACATGCACTGCAGAGTGCTGGCTTACAATTGGACACACCAGCCCAGCAGCTCCATGGCACGTGGGATCTTCCCGGGTCACAGACCAAAGCGGTGCCCTCTGCACTGCAAGGTAGACTCTTTACCCACTGGACCACCAGGGAAGTCCTTGTATGCTTTTTAATTGTATTTATATGATATCCTCCTTCATATATTCTCCCAAGTTTTCTTTCCTCACACACACACAACCTATTATTTGTGAACTTCATCCACATTTATACATGTCACTCTGGTCACTCATTGTTCACTGCTACATGGCATGCCCTTGTGTGAACACAACAAGTTTGACCCATTTTCCTTTGATGGGCCAAGTAGGTTATTCCTCTTCTGCTGCTATTATAAACAACACTGCTATGAGCATTCTCACATGAGCCTCCTCATGAAGATTTCTCTAGGGCACTGCTTCCCCAGGTACATTAGACTCAAGTGGAGGACTTTATAAAATAGATCTCTGAGGCTCACCTCCAGGGTTTGTGAACAGTAGGTCTAAAGTGGGGCCCGAAAATATCCATCTCTAACAAGCTCCCCTAGGGCCCTGTTGCTGATAATCACTGGGCCACACTTTGAGTGACAGCAGTAGGGTCCATGCCAAGAGTTCAAATGACATTCCCGGACATGCATGTCCATCTTCGGCTTTTCTAGGTGTTGCCCAATTGCACAGCAAGGTCAGTGAACCAAATTTACATTTCTTCCAGCACTATGCGTCCCTGTTGTCAACACTTAGTACTGTCAGATTCTTAGTTTGTGGCAATATGATCTTTAATAATGCTTTTAACTTATCATGGTATTTATAATTATGTACCTAATTTGTTGTTAAGTCGCTAAGTCATGTCCAACCCTTTGGGACCCCATGGACTGTATAGTTTCTGTCCCTGGGTTTCACCCTAACACGGATCAATGTCTTCATACTTGTACCCTCTAGACAATACATAGAGCTGTTTTGAATGCTTTTTTTTTAAAGTTTTGGCCTCTTTTATTGGTCTTCTATTTATTCATTTTCATCCATCTCTGTTCTTCGGCCTGTGTGGCCCTCCCACCGCAGTGGCCTCTCTTGTAGCAGAGCACTGGCTCTGGGCACATGCACTGCAGAGTGCTGGCTTACAATTGGACACACCAGCCCAGCAGCTCCATGGCACGTGGGATCTTCCCGGGTCACAGACCAAAGCGGTGCCCTCTGCACTGCAAGGTAGACTCTTTACCCACTGGACCACCAGGGAAGTCCTTGTATGCTTTTTAATTGTATTTATATGATATCCTCCTTCATATATTCTCCCAAGTTTTCTTTCCTCACACACACACAACCTATTATTTGTGAACTTCATCCACATTTATACATGTCACTCTGGTCACTCATTGTTCACTGCTACATGGCATGCCCTTGTGTGAACACAACAAGTTTGACCCATTTTCCTTTGATGGGCCAAGTAGGTTATTCCTCTTCTGCTGCTATTATAAACAACACTGCTATGAGCATTCTCACATGAGCCTCCTCATGAAGATTTCTCTAGGGCACTGCTTCCCCAGGTACATTAGACTCAAGTGGAGGACTTTATAAAATAGATCTCTGAGGCTCACCTCCAGGGTTTGTGAACAGTAGGTCTAAAGTGGGGCCCGAAAATATCCATCTCTAACAAGCTCCCCTAGGGCCCTGTTGCTGATAATCACTGGGCCACACTTTGAGTGACAGCAGTAGGGTCCATGCCAAGAGTTCAAATGACATTCCCGGACATGCATGTCCATCTTCGGCTTTTCTAGGTGTTGCCCAATTGCACAGCAAGGTCAGTGAACCAAATTTACATTTCTTCCAGCACTATGCGTCCCTGTTGTCAACACTTAGTACTGTCAGATTCTTAGTTTGTGGCAATATGATCTTTAATAATGCTTTTAACTTATCATGGTATTTATAATTATGTACCTAATTTGTTGTTAAGTCGCTAAGTCATGTCCAACCCTTTGGGACCCCATGGACTGTAGTCTGGCAGGTTCCTCTGTCCCTGGGATTTCCCAGGCACAAATACTGGAGTGGTTTGCCAATTCCTTCTCCAGGGGATCTCCCAGACCCAGGAATTAAATTTGCATCTCCTGCATTGGCAGGTAGATTTTTTTTTTTTTTAATCACTGAGACACCTGGGATGTTTATGTACTAGTACAGGAAAATAAAAGAGACTCAAGACTGTACATTCCAGGATCAATTAGAGCATTTCAAAACTTTTCTAACAGTTTCTAAAATCTGTCCAGTTACCTGCTTGCTTTTCCCACCAATCTAAATAAAACAAATATCAGGAAGATCATTATGACAGAAAAGTGGAAGCTTGTTCCTATTCATGGCCAATGTCACTGCAGCTTATAAACAAACATAAATAAAACATACATCAGGAAGATCATTATGACAGAAAAGTGGACGCTTGTTCCTTTTCATGGCCAATGTCACTGCAGTTTTATATATTGCAGGGTTTTTTTCTTAAAAAAAATAACTTAATGGTTATATAAAGCTTTAAAAAAAAAAAAAACTCATAAGGCCAAGAAAATGAGGAAAGCTGGACATATAGGCAGGTAAATGAACTTTCTTCACCAACATACCTGGTCTTTTCTGGGGGGAAATAAAGAATGCCATACTCTTAAGTCACAGTCATGGAAAGTTTTGCCCATTTGGGAACATATGAACAAGGAAACAAGCAGCCAGTACTCACGGATCTGGTTGGTGGATGCACTGTAGAAGGCATTGACAGTCGTTGGATTTGTAAACCACCTGTAGAAAGAGAAACAAATATCACCAAGTGTTTTTGGGGTGGAAAATGGCAAAAATTGAGTGACAGCAGTAGGGTCCATGCCAAGAGTTCAAATGACATTCCCGGACATGCATGTCCATCTTCGGCTTTTCTAGGTGTTGCCCAATTGCACAGCAAGGTCAGTGAACCAAATTTACATTTCTTCCAGCACTATGCGTCCCTGTTGTCAACACTTAGTACTGTCAGATTCTTAGTTTGTGGCAATATGATCTTTAATAATGCTTTTAACTTATCATGGTATTTATAATTATGTACCTAATTTGTTGTTAAGTCGCTAAGTCATGTCCAACCCTTTGGGACCCCATGGACTGTAGTCTGGCAGGTTCCTCTGTCCCTGGGATTTCCCAGGCACAAATACTGGAGTGGTTTGCCAATTCCTTCTCCAGGGGATCTCCCAGACCCAGGAATTAAATTTGCATCTCCTGCATTGGCAGGTAGATTTTTTTTTTTTTTAATCACTGAGACACCTGGGATGTTTATGTACTAGTACAGGAAAATAAAAGAGACTCAAGACTGTACATTCCAGGATCAATTAGAGCATTTCAAAACTTTTCTAACAGTTTCTAAAATCTGTCCAGTTACCTGCTTGCTTTTCCCACCAATCTAAATAAAACAAATATCAGGAAGATCATTATGACAGAAAAGTGGAAGCTTGTTCCTATTCATGGCCAATGTCACTGCAGCTTATAAACAAACATAAATAAAACATACATCAGGAAGATCATTATGACAGAAAAGGGGGCGCTTGTTCCTTTTCATGGCCAATGTCACTGCAGTTTTATATATTGCAGGGTTTTTTTCTTAAAAAAAATAACTTAATGGTTATATAAAGCTTTAAAAAAAAAAAAAACTCATAAGGCCAAGAAAATGAGGAAAGCTGGACATATAGGCAGGTAAATGAACTTTCTTCACCAACATACCTGGTCTTTTCTGGGGGGAAATAAAGAATGCCATACTCTTAAGTCACAGTCATGGAAAGTTTTGCCCATTTGGGAACATATGAACAAGGAAACAAGCAGCCAGTACTCACGGATCTGGTTGGTGGATGCACTGTAGAAGGCATTGACAGTCGTTGGATTTGTAAACCACCTGTAGAAAGAGAAACAAATATCACCAAGTGATCATCATTATCCAGACAGGAGGGCAGTGGAACATACACAGTGTGGCACAATTTATTAGCAAATAACCAGGGAACAATGGGGAAGTGGGACACGGGGGGAAATTATCGTCTCAGTTAAGGGCTATTGCTCTGCTCAATGAAGAATCTCATCCTAAACCAAACACGCCTGGTTATTCACTGCTCCTGACTTAGCAGAAAAGGGCACCAGGGCTTCTGAAACAGCTTTAATGACAAATTCTCGAATCTAAAGGGATCCCCCCCACAGATGGAAACACAGAAACATGCTGATGTTTGGCATGCCCTGTTCAAAATTATCTAGGCTGACCTGTCCATTAAAGGTTTGAGGTTGGTAACAACATAAAAGTCCATGTAAAGAGAGATAATAAAGCACAGCCTGATAATAAAGCATGTACTCATTTAAGCACCAAAGGTTCTAATGGCTCATCTGGGTTCTGTCACTAACTAGCCAGGTTGTAGTGCAAAAGTCGCCTATCTTCCTGGTTCGGTTTGTGCTGTAACACTAAGGTACTGCTTTAAGAGATCTTGGGAGTATCTTCCAGCTATGAAGAGTGTACATGACATTTTAAATGGACAAGAAGTTACTTAGATCAGAACCAGCAAACTTTCTCTGTAAACAGATCATAAATATTTAGGTATTTCATGAACCAAGAGACAAAATCAAGGATGTTATATAGGTACTTCTACAGTAAGAAAAAATTTCCTATGAAGTTTTGTTGATGAAAATCAAAATACAATAATCAAGTATTTTCTTTTTTTTTGTAATATAAGCCTACTAATGGGAGGAATGAAGTTCTTTAACGGCAGGAGAACATTATACTTTGACGTTCAAAGTTAGTGCTTTCTACCATCACACCAACTATGAACATTTATCTCTAAAGATCATTCTTAGCTCATGCGCTATACAAAACCAGGCAGCAGCAGACAAGATTTAGTGCTCAAGCCATAGTTTGCTGACCCCTGACTTATGCCTGTGAGTTTTAGGAACTGTGCTTTATGATTAAAACCAAGTATTTGCCTTAAACTAAACTGCTCAAAATAATGTACAAATCCCTTTCTGGAACAGTCATTTTACCAATTTATGTCTAAGAGAGCAATTATGCCAGACTAATAATTTATGTTAGACTAACATGAAACTGGTAGGAAATCCAAGTGCAGATTCTAGTTGGTCGACCCACACCTTCTGCTCTTATAAAGATGTTCATGACTGCCATCCCATCATTATCAATAGTAGTAGTACAGCAGCTAACACTCACTGAGCACTTACTATGCCCTATGCACTTTCTAGTAACAGCTTACTAACTCCTATAGTTTCTTCTATGGGGAAAACCTATCTCGCAGGAAAAGACAATGAGTCTGGCAAGCACCATAATTCTCACACAAGGTTTAGTCTGTCTGACTTCAAATCAGTTCTCTTAAGCACTCTACTGGAGACATCATGGAAAATCAAGAAAGAGTGCTTCTTGTCAAAGTTGAAACCTATACTTGCTTCCAAAAAATGTATATTCTTTTCCTTCAAATTTAGGATTAGTGTTTCAATAAAGCCTAATGTCTGACACAAATATACTGGCTGGCATACTTTTCTAAGGAAAAAAGTACAAGGGAAAGCACTTTGACTGACCTAATGTCACTACTTGTAGTAGGTATAATTAAGCACCCCTCCCCAAAGATGCCCACATCCTAATCCCTGGATCTTGTGAATCTGTCACATTACATGGTAAATATTTAGGTATTTCATGAACCAAGAGACAAAATCAAGGATGTTATATAGGTACTTCTACAGTAAGAAAATTTCTTATAAAGTTTTGTTAATGAAAAAAAAAATACAATAATCAAGTATTTTCTTTTTTTTTGTAATATAAGCCTACTAATGGGAGGAATGAAGTTCTTTAACGGCAGGAGAACATTATACTTTGACGTTCAAAGTTAGTGCTTTCTACCATCACACCAACTATGAACATTTATCTCTAAAGATCATTCTTAGCTCATGCGCTATACAAAACCAGGCAGCAGCAGACAAGATTTAGTGCTCAAGCCATAGTTTGCTGACCCCTGACTTATGCCTGTGAGTTTTAGGAACTGTGCTTTATGATTAAAACCAAGTATTTGCCTTAAACTAAACTGCTCAAAATAATGTACAAATCCCTTTCTGGAACAGTCATTTTACCAATTTATGTCTAAGAGAGCAATTATGCCAGACTAATAATTTATGTTAGACTAACATGAAACTGGTAGGAAATCCAAGTGCAGATTCTAGTTGGTCGACCCACACCTTCTGCTCTTATAAAGATGTTCATGACTGCCATCCCATCATTATCAATAGTAGTAGTACAGCAGCAGCTAACACTCACTGAGCACTTACTATGCCCTATGCACTTTCTAGTAACAGCTTACTAACTCCTATAGTTTCTTCTATGGGGAAAACCTATCTCGCAGGAAAAGACAATGAGTCTGGCAAGCACCATAATTCTCACACAAGGTTTAGTCTGTCTGACTTCAAATCAGTTCTCTTAAGCACTCTACTGGAGACATCATGGAAAATCAAGAAAGAGTGCTTCTTGTCAAAGTTGAAACCTATACTTGCTTCCAAAAAATGTATATTCTTTTCCTTCAAATTTAGGATTAGTGTTTCAATAAAGCCTAATGTCTGACACAAATATACTGGCTGGCATACTTTTCTAAGGAAAAAAGTACAAGGGAAAGCACTTTGACTGACCTAATGTCACTACTTGTAGTAGGTATAATTAAGCACCCCTCCCCAAAGATGCCCACATCCTAATCCCTGGATCTTGTGAATCTGTCACATTACATGGCAAAAAGGACTCTGCAGGTATAATTAAGGGCAAGGAGCTTAAAATGGGGCAGTTGTCCTACACTATCCCAGGTTGGCCTAATCTAAACACATACATCCTCAAAAGTGGGAAATCTTCTCTGGTTGGAATCCTAGAGATATAAAAGGAAGAAAGTCAGAAGAGATGTTGCAGAGCAAGAATGTAGAGAGATTCCAAGGGCAAGAAGGATCGAACAAGCTGTGGCTGGCTGTGAGACACAGGAGCCATGTGCAAGGAGCAGAGAGAGTCCTCTAAAGAGCTAAGGATGGATCCCAGCTGACAATCAGCAAAGAAGCAGAAACCTCAGTTCTACAACCACAAGGAACTGAATCTGCCAATGCCTGAACAAGATTGGAAGAGGGTTCTTCCCAGATTCTCCTGCTAAGAGCCAAGCCAGCTGACACCCTGATTTCAGCCTTATGAAAACTGGAGTTGAGAACCCAGCCAAGACACCCCGCATTTCTGACTTACAGAACAGTGAGGGAACACATTTGTGTTGTTTTGAGTTGCCAATAACATTGTGGTGATTCGTTATAGCAGCTAAGGGAAACTAATACACAAAGAATCCAGCATTTGTACATCTGCTCTTCAGGTGAAGAAAGAAGAAACCAGGTGCCTCTCAACTTGACTTCTACATGACACTGGGCCGAACCACAATATGTACCAAAGATGAAGTGTATTCTTAGAGCTCGTCTCTTCCCACCCCTCCCAATACCCCCTCCCTTTAGCAAAGAATACACTTTCAAAACATTAGGGTAAGAGCCATGTAGAAACAATGTTTCTAACTTCCTGGGGACAAAGGCGGACAAAGCAAAGAAATCAAACAACCAGATAGAGTCTGATGGCGTCTCTGAAGCTGCAGTAAGAATTCCTAAAACATCTTATATGAGACACATGATTGCACCTTTCCTGTCTTCCAAGAGCTCCTGGTAACTCTAGGATATATTTGGAGCCTTCATGATATTAGGTAGTTGTAAGAAAGCCTACCAGTGTGGATGGCATTATTTCTTCTGCTGGGACAGTACCCACAACAAGACAGTCTGTAGATACTGTGTATATTGCCCTGATTATATATGAGTTTGTCACATATTTAGTTTTACTATTCTCCAATGTAAGGTGACCTGTGCCAATTTTAATACCTGTTTGTAACTTTTTTTTTTTTTTAACATTCTTCTCATTAAGAAGTGGACTCATTTTTTTCCCCTGCTAATTATAGGCTAGCCTTGGTGACTCACTTCTAAAGTATAAAATGCAGTGGAAATGATACCACATGACTTCCAATGCTAGGCAATTGAAGGCAATATGAGTTCACCCTGGTAAACACTTGTGCACCCTCACTCCTTCTTTTGAAGGAAACTTGCTCTTCAAAATTTCCTGCTCAATCAGCACGCCACAAAGAAGTCCAATACATACAGAGAGACCATAACAGGCCTTCCAGCCAACAGCCAGCATCAACCATTCTAAACTAGGACAGGAAGCCTCCAATGTGACTCTAGTCCCAGCCACTATCAGACTGCAACTCCATGAGCAAGAAACACCCAGCTGGGCCCAGCAACCACAAGAACCATGCGAGAGAAAAATGAATAATTATTGTTGCTTTAATCCTCTAACTTTGGGGGGTGGTTCATTACACACCAAAAGGGAACTGAAACACTGAAAAGCTGGCTGTCCACAGATTAAGTCCTATTTAATGGGTTGAATTTCCCAGAAAAAAAAAATGTCTTATTTGCCCAACACAGTGACTTTTAAAAGTACCGAATCAGAATTCCTTCAAATGGGGCATGCAATCACCTATTCTCCATGGCCTCTGTCACTCTCTAACATGTCTAGGTCAACATATGTGCTACCTGACAGGGCCCTGAAAGCATATGAGCTTGTACAGCTTACCTCCCAACAAGATTTTAAGTTCCTCATGGGCTAAGACTATTGGCTGAGCCAAAAAATCATTAAAATCTATTTAAATGACTGCATCGCTATGTATGTATACATCTACTTAAATAAACAAAGGGTATCATTCAAGTGCTTTAAGTTCTTTTTGGTATGTCTTTATGGTGTTCCTGCAGTCTGTGTTTGGGGAAGAATTTGGTAGATGAGGTAGGAAAAAGGTCTTGAATAAATTTCAAAAATATATGGTGATGAAATTATACTGGACAATGGGGCACATAAAAGGAATGTAATGATGAAATGCAACAACCTAAAGGAAAAGACACTGATACTCTGATTTCTTTGAACCATACAGCTATAAAATAGATACATGTCCAGCTAAAGTTTTGTATTTTACCTACTAACTCTCAAAGACAGTCTAGGGAACATGGAATGGAAAAAACATAGAGCATTACTGCTTTATCTCTCATATCCTGTAGATTGATTATATCCATCCCATTCCACACTGCGGTAATTCTGGGCAGGACCATAATCTGTAGAGACATTTGATGTATTTTTACATATTTTCAGAAGCTAGAGGAAAAAAAACAGACTCACCCTGGTAAACACTTGTGCACCCTCACTCCTTCTTTTGAAGGAAACTTGCTCTTCAAAATTTCCTGCTCAATCAGCACGCCACAAAGAAGTCCAATACATACAGAGAGACCATAACAGGCCTTCCAGCCAACAGCCAGCATCAACCATTCTAAACTAGGACAGGAAGCCTCCAATGTGACTCTAGTCCCAGCCACTATCAGACTGCAACTCCATGAGCAAGAAACACCCAGCTGGGCCCAGCAACCACAAGAACCATGCGAGAGAAAAATGAATAATTATTGTTGCTTTAATCCTCTAACTTTGGGGGGTGGTTCATTACACACCAAAAGGGAACTGAAACACTGAAAAGCTGGCTGTCCACAGATTAAGTCCTATTTAATGGGTTGAATTTCCCAGAAAAAAAAAATGTCTTATTTGCCCAACACAGTGACTTTTAAAAGTACCGAATCAGAATTCCTTCAAATGGGGCATGCAATCACCTATTCTCCATGGCCTCTGTCACTCTCTAACATGTCTAGGTCAACATATGTGCTACCTGACAGGGCCCTGAAAGCATATGAGCTTGTACAGCTTACCTCCCAACAAGATTTTAAGTTCCTCATGGGCTAAGACTATTGGCTGAGCCAAAAAATCATTAAAATCTATTTAAATGACTGCATCGCTATGTATGTATACATCTACTTAAATAAACAAAGGGTATCATTCAAGTGCTTTAAGTTCTTTTTGGTATGTCTTTATGGTGTTCCTGCAGTCTGTGTTTGGGGAAGAATTTGGTAGATGAGGTAGGAAAAAGGTCTTGAATAAATTTCAAAAATATATGGTGATGAAATTATACTGGACAATGGGGCACATAAAAGGAATGTAATGATGAAATGCAACAACCTAAAGGAAAAGACACTGATACTCTGATTTCTTTGAACCATACAGCTATAAAATAGATACATGTCCAGCTAAAGTTTTGTATTTTACCTACTAACTCTCAAAGACAGTCTAGGGAACATGGAATGGAAAAAACATAGAGCATTACTGCTTTATCTCTCATATCCTGTAGATTGATTATATCCATCCCATTCCACACTGCGGGTAATTCTGGGCAGGACCATAATCTGTAGAGACATTTGATGTATTTTTACATATTTTTCAGAAGCTAGAGGAAAAAAACCAGACATGTTTGGTCACAGTAGAATGAGAGTGAGTTAATAGGGAGGCTGGCTTAAAATCATTTCTGTCAAAGAAAGAGGATCCTGAGGGAAAGAAATTACTTTTGACTCAAGCTGAGCAGTGAAGTAAATCCTCTATTTTTAAGCAAGCTGATGAAGTGACAATTCTGAGAACCAACCCCTAAATACGTACCTTCAGGGATGACCACCCAATTAATTTCATTCTTGCTGACATTCCCCATCGTGTTTGAAACTTCTTAATGCACATTAGTGCAGCTAAAATGGATTCCATGAGAATGAAAGATAAAGGGTGTTTATCTCCTATACCCACAAAGAAGCAAAACGTTTATTTCAGGGCTTTGTGGAAATAGAATCACAATGTGCTGTTCTAAGTAAACCAGTGTAGTGGAGCTACTCCAGAATCACCCTCACTCAATTAACTCCTGAATTTGCAGACCTAAAAAATGTCAATTAAAGTCGGCGGGGATCGTGAGGCTAAAACCTGCCACAATGCCTGGGAAGGACCCACCCAAAATTTCTTCTAAAAAAAGTGACTATCATATTCCTTTACTGTGCAAAGAGAATCTTAAATTTCTTAACGTTGTTTTCCCTGAAATAAGACATATGGTCTGAGGAATGACTAGTGCTGGACTGATTTTCGTTCCAGGAAAACTTTTCCAGAAACATTAACCAATTTAACGTTCTTGTGAAAAAGGTATTTGTTTTCATTGACAGAGGAGGAAAAGACACAAATCACACAGTTTGCTTAAGCCCACAATCAGCAAGCACTTTTCCAAGGTATAAATATCAAAAAATACTCAAGGCTATTAGAATCTTAGAGTCCATTGGCATTTTAGGATGATGTTACAAATGGCACATTTAGGAGTTTTTAAATTAGCAACCCAGGCCTTGCTACACACCCAAGTGAATAATGGCATTTTGAAATTAAAGAATTAACATGGCAGCATCTCCAATATAAAAAAAACCCTGAGAGTTCACAAAAATACTGGTGAGAAGCTTGAATTTTTCATAAGTTGCAAAAACAAAGAGTTTGAACTTATCTGAAGCAGACCTGAAAGGGCAGGATGGTTTACTTATTACATATAGATGCTCACTGAGATACTGGAAATTATTAATATGTGAAGCTATAAGATTTGAGAAGCTAGTTTTAGAACCCGAAATCTAACATTTCTACTGGATAGTTTAGGTAGGGAATGAAACAGGCAAGATGGCTGAGAGATACTGTGACGAGGAGAAAATGAAGGACAACGGGGCAGATGGCTTCCAATCAGCTATGACTCATTTCCAAAGAAGTTCTAAAACCTTCTACTTCCTTCCTTTGGGGTTCTCAGTGTAGTCAGAGAGAGATAAGGAGAATAGTTCAGCTTCTGCCCTACTCCTTAATGTCAAATACTTTTACTTTGCAGGTGCACACTGCAAGAAGATTTGAAGAGCAGAGGGCAGGAGGGCTAGGTGGGAGCCCTGGCTAAGAGCGAAAGGTGGAAATCACAGCCTTAAGCCAAAGGATGGTAAAGGGCTAGAGTTCTTCTAGAGGCCAGAACAGAGGTGGGAGTTCAAAGAAAGAGTAATGGGAGACCAGAGAGCATAAAAAGAGCCAGCAAAAGATCTGGAGAAGAGAATATCAGCTAAAGTTAAAACATGCACTATGGGGGGAAAAATGGCCATAGAAGTCACACTTCCAGCTATGACACTATGAAAAGGTCAACAAGTCCTTTCCACAAAAATCAAATATAAAAATGGACAAAACTGTCAACGAACAACTACTGTGTGGCTCTGGGGATTGACTGAAGGCAAACAACGCACTGAAAAACGTTAAATTCTGCAAAACTGCTAGAACTTAAAAGGAAGTAGAACAGGAGTCTGTGGCCTTCTTGCCAGGGACTGCTCCCGTCCCTTCCAGCTCCATCAGCGAGAACTTATTTCATTAGGATAGGACTGGCTGGAAAATCAGCAGCTTTGCTGCCACAGAGGGTAAACTCACTTGGGGTAATGGAAAATACGTGCAACTATGCCAGCTAAAAGTGATAAACTTTGTAGAAAACAAATGGGAAAAACCCACAGCTTTGCTCGCCTGAAATTATAGTTCCCATTGAGAAAAGGGATAGATCAGCCAGAAATTTAAAAGGGAGATAGTGGAACTGAAACAGTCATAGAAAGGTGGAGATAAACTCTCCACATATCCCTGGCTGAGTGAGAAACAAGGCATGGGTGCAGGGGAGGTCCCAGAAAGCCCAGTGGAAAATAAACTCCAAGGGTGACTGAGAATTACCTCTGACTAGGAATGCACTCCCAACCCCAACACAGACTGCCTGGTAGAGGGCAGAAGCCATTAGAGGTCTTTGATCAGAAGCTCTGCCCTGATCCCTGGCTAAGGACTAAGGTATGCAGACACAGGACAGCATCCATGAAGTGAGGCTTAAAAAAAAAAAAAAAAGAATTTAAAAAAGAGTAGAGACATTCATGGCCACATACTGTAGCAGAGACAGCTTCTATAGAGTAAGTCCAGAAAAGTTACTAAAAAAAAGCCTCAGAAAAACAAATCTGAAGCCACAGTTGCTACAATATATTATCGAAAATGTCATTTTCAACAATGACAAAAAATAATGCTAGAAGAAAAAGTGTACCCCCAAAAAAGCAATCTATAAAAATTGAGTGAGCTCAGATGTTGAAGTTAGCAAAGACTTGAAAGCTGCCATTGTAAATTAGCTCAAAGAATTAAAATAAACTGTATTCAAACAATTAATGGAAAATATGACAATGACAACAAAGAATCATAACAAAGAAATGGAAACTATTTTTAAAAAGCAAATGAAAGTTTTAGACTTGAAAAGTACAATAATCAAAATGAAAAACACGCTGATGAGTCAACAGCAAATCTGAGAGAGCGGAAGAAAGGACCAGTAAATTTGAGGGTGGATCAATAGAAATTATCCAATCTGAAGAAGAGAGAGAAAATAATCTGAGAGAGCTGTGTCTTAGCAGAACAGAGTAACAATATCGCCAGGGAGAACAGAAAGTAATCTAAACTTGAGCTGAAGAATTTCTCAGTTGCAAGTCTCTGGATCATTTCATAAAATAGGGATAATAAATAGT
Organism: Tragulus kanchil; assembly: GCA_022376925.1. Lineage (NCBI taxonomy): Eukaryota > Metazoa > Chordata > Mammalia > Artiodactyla > Tragulidae > Tragulus > Tragulus kanchil. The sequence continues at coordinate 111,652,941 of JAIOJX010000001.1, forward strand.
ATCCACATCTCACAGAACTGACCAGAGGATAAAATGAATTAAAATCTATGAGTCACTTCCCAGAACAGTATAAACACATACTAATTTTTAGTTGCTATCATCATCATCATCATCATCATCATCATCATTGACATCTTGTTAGGGAAGAGAATCATGACTGGCCCCAATCTCAAAAGTTGCTAGTGAAACCTCCCTACCTGTAGGAAAGGTTCCTACTAATAGGTGGGAAGAGCGGTATAAATCATAAACACAACTGACGGAAAATAATAGAGCTGTCAGTTCTTTGACATGCATTACCTCAACAGATATCCTAGAGTTACTCTCTAATCACAGGCATGCCTTGGAGATTGCGGGTTCAGTGCCAGACCATTAGAGGTCTTTGATCAGAGGGCTCTGCCCTGATCCCTGGCTAAGGACTAAGGTATGCAGACACAGGACAGCATCCATGAAGTGAGGCTTAAAAAAAAAAAAAAAGAATTTAAAAAAGAGTAGAGACATTCATGGCCACATACTGTAGCAGAGACAGCTTCTATAGAGTAAGTCCAGAAAAGTTACTAAAAAAAAGCCTCAGAAAAACAAATCTGAAGCCACAGTTGCTACAATATATTATCGAAAATGTCATTTTCAACAATGACAAAAAATAATGCTAGAAGAAAAAGTGTACCCCCAAAAAAGCAATCTATAAAAATTGAGTGAGCTCAGATGTTGAAGTTAGCAAAGACTTGAAAGCTGCCATTGTAAATTAGCTCAAAGAATTAAAATAAACTGTATTCAAACAATTAATGGAAAATATGACAATGACAACAAAGAATCATAACAAAGAAATGGAAACTATTTTTAAAAAGCAAATGAAAGTTTTAGACTTGAAAAGTACAATAATCAAAATGAAAAACACGCTGATGAGTCAACAGCAAATCTGAGAGAGCGGAAGAAAGGACCAGTAAATTTGAGGGTGGATCAATAGAAATTATCCAATCTGAAGAAGAGAGAGAAAATAATCTGAGAGAGCTGTGTCTTAGCAGAACAGAGTAACAATATCGCCAGGGAGAACAGAAAGTAATCTAAACTTGAGCTGAAGAATTTCTCAGTTGCAAGTCTCTGGATCATTTCATAAAATAGGGATAATAAATAGTATCCACATCTCACAGAACTGACCAGAGGATAAAATGAATTAAAATCTATGAGTCACTTCCCAGAACAGTATAAACACATACTAATTTTTAGTTGCTATCATCATCATCATCATCATCATCATCATCATTGACATCTTGTTAGGGAAGAGAATCATGACTGGCCCCAATCTCAAAAGTTGCTAGTGAAACCTCCCTACCTGTAGGAAAGGTTCCTACTAATAGGTGGGAAGAGCGGTATAAATCATAAACACAACTGACGGAAAATAATAGAGCTGTCAGTTCTTTGACATGCATTACCTCAACAGATATCCTAGAGTTACTCTCTAATCACAGGCATGCCTTGGAGATTGCGGGTTCAGTGCCAGACCACCATAATAAAGCAAATATTGCAATTAATTTTGGTTTCCCAGTGTAGATAAAAGCTACATTTATACTATATTGTAGTTCATTAAGTATGAGACAGCATTATATCTCAAAAATAATACATATACCTTAATTTAAAAATACTTTATTATTAAAAAATGCTAAACATCATCTGCCAACACAGGGTTGCCACAAACCTTCAGTTTGTAAAAAATGCGCTGTTCACAAAGCTCAAAAAAGCCAAGTGTAATAAAAGGAGATTTGCCTACATACAACTACTTCTACATTTGTAGTCATAGTTTATTTTTTAAATATTTGGTTTTTTAAGATCTTCAAAACTTTCTGCCTGAGTGTGAAATCTAGAGAAATTTATTTGTGTGTGTGTGTGTTTATATATACATATATATGTATACATATATATGTATATATAAACACACACACACACATATACATATATATATAAACACACACATATATACACAGTCATAACATATATATACATATATATACATATATATATAAACACACACACACATATATATACATATATATATATATAAACACACACATATATATACAGTCATAAAAAATCTAGAAATGATTTGAACATTTGTATCTTAATAAGCCTTCTTTTGATATGTATTGATGCTAGGAGTTGGAAAGTCATAATTAGATTGAACAACTGATTCATATAATATCAGAAATAAGAGCTGCTAAAACAACACAGATTTTGCCAAACCAAAATAATTGGCAGGGCTTCCCTGGTGGCCCAGTGGGTCAAGACACCGCCTTGCAGTGCAAGGGACACCAGTTCAATCCCTGGCCTGGGAAGATCCTATGTGCCACAGAACGGCTGGATCAATGTGTCCAACTACCAAGTCAGAGTTCTGGATCGCATGCGCCCAGAGCTGGTACTCTGCAGAAATAGAGACCATTGCCATGGGAGGACCACACGGGCCAAAGAACAAAGATGGAAATAAGTGAAAGACCAATAGAAGTGGCAAAAAATATATATTGTAAAAAAAAATAAAATAAAATAACTGGCAAGTCAGCTACTCTGACTTGAAGGGAATTACAAAGTTTGATCTAAAGAGACTCCACTTCCCATCAACATATTTATTTCACCTTTTTTTTTAGTTTTTTTTTTTTACTTACTCTGTTTTTGGAACAGGTTTTCTCAGCCAGAAGAAATCAGTCTGTGCTAAATACTTCCGGGTTTGCAGAACATTGCCAAAGTAGTCAGATTCTGAAAACTTGATCTGAATAAAACAAATCACAAACATCACTGTTCTAAATGAAGCAGAGAAGAGATGGCTCTGAAAAAAAAGTCTTCACCCACGTGACTTCTTGATCTTTTCTAAAAATGTGTACTTTATTCATCTATCACATAGGTTCTTCTAACAACATTTAGTTCAGTCAGCTGAAACCTTGTTTAGGTCATAGTTGATGATTTTGCCAAATGTTAAAATCCAATTGATTGTAATCAGTATAAAGGAACTCAGTATAAAGGGGAAAAGCATGAAAATGATTCAGACTGAATTTCTATCCTAAGCACAACAGAATCACAAGAATAATTTAATTATTAATTGAAATTATCTATCAACACAAAAAATACTCTGGTCACTAAAAATTCATGAAATTACAGAGGCAAATCATAGATTATAGCTCACCCAGAAAAACAGGAAGGTGATAACTCATAATAATGCTGTCTTTTAAAATAGAGAAAAAGACGTAATTGATTCTTGAGTTCCTTTTCCTTTTTTGGAAGGAGAATAGCAGACAGTTTTAATTCTATGCACATTATTGATAAAACTAGCAGTACTTAACCTAAATATTGTAAATAATACCTGTGTAACAGTAAAAGAAATGGTTTGTAGTGATCTCTAATATTTTGGTTTTAAAATATATTACTATGGCAAATAAAATAGGAATAAATATGTATTTGAATATGCAAATAACCAAGAGCAATCATATTCTTATTAGCTGTAATATTTTTGTAAATTTAAGCCATGATACTCTTATCAGCAAAAATTAAAATACAGCAAATGAAGGTATATGAGACCTAGAGGCATCACATCACAGATATGAATGAATATGTACAACTTGATGGCTATAAATGTGTCAGCAGACTATTTGTTGGGCAATGTCTAGCTCAGGTTTCTCTCTTCCCTAACACATCATGGGCATGCATTTTGTCAGCAGAGTAACTTTTGTTAATGACTCATCTTAGCCAAATATAAAGAAAAAAATAAAATAACTAAAGGCACAGAGAGAAAGGCAGGAATGAAAGGATCAAATCCTGGCATCTTTGATGATCCAGCTGGCCAACACGTTATAGAAAAAAGACTTCAAATTGTCCCTGCCTTGATCCTCTTGGGATGGTGGCTAATATATAAACTGCAGTAAAGTCGCATAAGGTAAAACCACACAAAAACAAATGGTCTCGGGCTTCCCCTGGTGGTCCAGTGGGTAAGGACACCGCCTTGCAGTGCAAGGGGCGCCGGTTCCAGCCCTGGCCTGGGAAGATCCCACATGCCGTGGAGCAGCTGGACTGATGTGTGCAATTACCGAGCTGGAGCTCCGGGGCGCATGTGCCCAGAGCCGGCGCTCTGTGACGACAGAGGCCACCGCGATGGGAGGCCCACAGGAGCCAAAGAACAAAGACAGATGAAAATGGAGAAATGAAAGACCAATAGAAGTGGCCCGCCTGCTCCCCTCCCTCCTCAACCCGACCCCCGCCCAAAATAAATAAATAAATCTTTAAAAAACAAACAAACAAAAAAAAAAAACAAATGGTCTCTATTGAAATAATTTCAAAGGCAATGCTGAGAACATCAGACAAGCTGTACATATTAGAGAATTTAAAATTTTTAAACATAAGACAATATGCTGTTTATGGGCACATACTTATGGAGCAGAAGCATAAAGAAATACATGAGAATGAGAAACAATGAATGCAAAGGAGAAAGGATATCTAGGGAAGGAGATCAGCAGAGAGGAAGAACATTAGGTCAAGAATAATAATACCTAAATATTGTAAATAATACCTGTGTAACAGTAAAAGAAATGGTTTGTAGTGATCTCTAATATTTTGGTTTTAAAATATATTACTATGGCAAATAAAATAGGAATAAATATGTATTTGAATATGCAAATAACCAAGAGCAATCATATTCTTATTAGCTGTAATATTTTTGTAAATTTAAGCCATGATACTCTTATCAGCAAAAATTAAAATACAGCAAATGAAGGTATATGAGACCTAGAGGCATCACATCACAGATATGAATGAATATGTACAACTTGATGGCTATAAATGTGTCAGCAGACTATTTGTTGGGCAATGTCTAGCTCAGGTTTCTCTCTTCCCTAACACATCATGGGCATGCATTTTGTCAGCAGAGTAACTTTTGTTAATGACTCATCTTAGCCAAATATAAAGAAAAAAATAAAATAACTAAAGGCACAGAGAGAAAGGCAGGAATGAAAGGATCAAATCCTGGCATCTTTGATGATCCAGCTGGCCAACACGTTATAGAAAAAAGACTTCAAATTGTCCCTGCCTTGATCCTCTTGGGATGGTGGCTAATATATAAACTGCAGTAAAGTCGCATAAGGTAAAACCACACAAAAACAAATGGTCTCGGGCTTCCCCTGGTGGTCCAGTGGGTAAGGACACCGCCTTGCAGTGCAAGGGGCGCCGGTTCCAGCCCTGGCCTGGGAAGATCCCACATGCCGTGGAGCAGCTGGACTGATGTGTGCAATTACCGAGCTGGAGCTCCGGGGCGCATGTGCCCAGAGCCGGCGCTCTGTGACGACAGAGGCCACCGCGATGGGAGGCCCACAGGAGCCAAAGAACAAAGACAGATGAAAATGGAGAAATGAAAGACCAATAGAAGTGGCCCGCCTGCTCCCCTCCCTCCTCAACCCGACCCCCGCCCAAAATAAATAAATAAATCTTTAAAAAACAAACAAACAAACAAAAAAAAAAAACAAATGGTCTCTATTGAAATAATTTCAAAGGCAATGCTGAGAACATCAGACAAGCTGTACATATTAGAGAATTTAAAATTTTTAAACATAAGACAATATGCTGTTTATGGGCACATACTTATGGAGCAGAAGCATAAAGAAATACATGAGAATGAGAAACAATGAATGCAAAGGAGAAAGGATATCTAGGGAAGGAGATCAGCAGAGAGGAAGAACATTAGGTCAAGGAGAATTACACAAATTCCAATGTATCTGCTTCATTCATTTAAAATGTATGTGTGCATATATGCAGATAATATAGCAAATATGTTTAATATATGTTAAAGTTGGAGGTGTTCAAAATGTGATTTCATATACTTTTCTGATGTTGTAAATGCTTTATTATAAAGAAAAATCTTATAAACAATTGTATTTTACGTAGATGTTTATACTCAGCCTCAGATAAAACAGTAAGTTCCTTGTTTGAAGAAACAACCTTAACTAGCCATCCTAATGCATTCCCAGATCACACAGTTTAAAGATGTGTCCGCTGTTCAACCTTTTTTAGCTTTTGTTCCCAAGACAGCTCTGCCAGAACTTTTAAAATATGACTGTAACTGATAGAAAATGCAGATATGTTCTTGGGTTCACAGCATGTTCTAGAAAATTCTCCCAAAGGAATTTCCTTCAAAAATACTAACTTTTTTTTGGTCTTATGGATGTGGAGTCAGTTGTTACTTTTAGAAGAGTTTGCTAATAGGGGTTCTTTCCAGTTCCAAGCAGGGGAGGAGGGCGGGTGGGGAGGGTGGAGTGGTGGGACTTGACACTTAGGCTGTTCTACAGACGTTAAATGCAAAATTTCCTAAAGAAGAAGAGTTCCAAGTCTAAAAATACTTTAAATAAATATGGTCCTATCATAACCATGAAAAGGATCATGGGGAGCAAAACTCAGAGGCAAATAATTACAGTTTGCCAACAGCTTACCTATGTTTAGAAAGATACTTTTTAAATTGTTTTAATTATTAAACTGAGTATATTTTCTATTTCTGGCTTGGTAGATCTATTCTATTTATTCAACGGAAAGCACAGGGAATAGGGGACAATTTCTACTTTTTCCTATAAGACAGGTTTGGGTCTTCGGGCATAGGGAAGGGCCATCTGCTGCTATTCCCACATGACAGATGGGAAACAGAGATGGAGAGACTAGGGAACCTGGCCAAGTCATACAGTCCAAATCATTAGGTTCCTACTTCAGTGTTATTTTCACTGGTCCTAATAAGAAACCTGATGATTCAAGAGAAAGAGTACAGAAAAGGAGAAGGAGAAGTATTGATTAGGTGAATCAGAGTACAGTTTACTTAATATCAGACAGCCATTTAAAAAATGGTAATGAAGGCTATGGAAAACAAGGACAGAACAATATGTCATCTATTAAGGTCAGTGTGCAAAATTACATACAAACATCAGTTATAGGTATACAAAAATAGACAAAATAACACACTAAAACAGAAGTATGTATTATTATGTTCAAATACCACATTCAGGGGTTTTTTTTCACTCTTTTTCTCTATTTCTCAAATCTTCCATATGTAATAATACTCTGATAATTTCAAATATTTAAATAGGACCTCAAGTGAGAAAAAATTATAAAATCTAGCAAGCACTGGGATAGTTCTGCTTATTGTAGAGATAGTGACAAGAGTGAATGTGCATGAATATTTTAGAACCACTTGTAATCTTCCAAAAAAAATTATTTAAACTCTGCAAGTGACAATAATTGGCTCAAAAGTCTCTTGTCCTTTCAGTTACTGGTGAAAATTTAGGTCAAGTTTATAATGACTTTCAATCAATTCTATCTCCTGACCTTTCAACTGAGTGACCTTTGGGGAATTTATTGGGGCTCTCATGTCATTTTCTAAGAGTATCTGTCCTGATCATAAAATCTAGGGGAATCAGACTTTCTCTTGGTGGAAACCCTATCCCAGATGCCTAGCACCAAATGCAACAGATTAAATGGAAGAATAAATCTATTACCCTCCCTAAAGGTGTGGAACACATAATAAGGGCAAAACAGGGGACTGTGTTCAGCTTCTCTGTACCATCAGTCAATACACATTGGTAAGACACTGTATGAGTCAACAGGAAGTAGAGATGCTATACTAGTTTTTAAGTTAATTCCTTTAAACATACTCAGCGATATATTCAAACACCTCTAAGAAAGATTTTATTTTAGGCACTCAAAGAACTCTGAATGCTTCAGTGGAATCCAGATTTTAGAATTATTTTTTCCCTTATTTAAATAGCAAAGTAATATGCAAGATCGCTGTGTTTAGATGGCTTTCCCATAAGTGATATGTATGTATACATATGTATACACCTACATACAGGGGTGGTGTTCAAAATATTTAACCTACATATACAGAACAGTGTGGAAGATATAGTTTCCACAAGCAGTCACAGACGGGTGATGCTGAGGGAGCACCAGCTAGCACACCAACCAGGAAGCAGATGAGAGCAGATGGCCTGCTGCCACCACTGGGGACGAGGGGAGCTTGTGGTCTGCGCAGCCAGCAGGGCACTGAAGAGGGAGCCCAGTGTGTGGGAGTGACGGAGGATGGGCTAAAGGTTGGTGGGTATCAGTGCACCTCCCTCCAGTGCCCACTCTTGCCTCTCCAGGGTCATGGGGGTCAGAGATCATGTGAGCAAGCTGGCCATAATGGTCCATTGTGTGTTTTTACCAAATTGTGCAGGATGATTTCAACAACCTGTTTTTCCGGATCATTCCACCTAAATATCACCTCACTTCTGCAGAGTGGCAGCAGCACTCTCTGTCATTTATGCACACACAAAACATATACACACATAAACATCTAAGTATTCCACTGGCAAGAGCTGAGCAAGATCCTAGAGAATATTAAGTGGGTTCACATATCACCTACATATCTCTATCTGCATATCTGTGTCTATGTATCAAACGTATGTGTGTATAACTCACCAAAAACACTGATTTCCTCTGAAAAAATTACCCACATCCAGTTCTCCTAAGTAAAGGGAGGCGAGCTGTGATTCTGACTTTAGCTCCTACTGCAACCCTCCACTGGCTTTCACAACAATGAGTGATGTCCTTAATAGGCTCCATTACCTGTTGTCTCTCAGATATATGCCCACCCTTTTCCTTAGTTCTGTAATGCTAGGCTGCGAATGTGAAAGTCATGTTTCCCGGGGACCACTGCCAGTTGGCTTCCTGCCAAAAGGAAGCACTGAGGGAAATCAACAGGTGGCAGGAGGGGAAAGGATGCTATGTTTGTTGTCCTCCATTCCCTCTTTCCTCTTTCTTCTTCTGACAATGACTTGGGAAGAACTGTGAGTCCCTCTTCCACAGCCCCAGTTCTGCACTGCAGTGGCAATTCCTCCTCTGCTCTCAATGGTACCACCATCTCCTTTTTGTGTCCCCAGACACAGGGAAGTCACTGCTTCCTGAGTAAGTTATTCATCTCTGGTCTACCTTCCAGTCTATTTCTAGTATTTAATCTTTTCTCTTTGAAATACCTAGTGAGGTTTGGCTTTCCTGGCTGATACAGAAATCTTCCCCAAATTGGTATCAACTCACTCTTGTGTCTCTCTCCATCAAGGGGCAGTGAAGATACACTTATTAGGGTCTATCTGAATGTGGACTGATGTCTAGGAGCCCAGTGTGTGGGAGTGACGGAGGATGGGCTAAAGGTTGGTGGGTATCAGTGCACCTCCTCCAGTGCCCACTCTTGCCTCTCCAGGGTCATGGGGGTCAGAGATCATGTGAGCAAGCTGGCCATAATGGTCCATTGTGTGTTTTTACCAAATTGTGCAGGATGATTTCAACAACCTGTTTTTCCGGATCATTCCACCTAAATATCACCTCACTTCTGCAGAGTGGCAGCAGCACTCTCTGTCATTTATGCACACACAAAACATATACACACATAAACATCTAAGTATTCCACTGGCAAGAGCTGAGCAAGATCCTAGAGAATATTAAGTGGGTTCACATATCACCTACATATCTCTATCTGCATATCTGTGTCTATGTATCAAACGTATGTGTGTATAACTCACCAAAAACACTGATTTCCTCTGAAAAAATTACCCACATCCAGTTCTCCTAAGTAAAGGGAGGCGAGCTGTGATTCTGACTTTAGCTCCTACTGCAACCCTCCACTGGCTTTCACAACAATGAGTGATGTCCTTAATAGGCTCCATTACCTGTTGTCTCTCAGATATATGCCCACCCTTTTCCTTAGTTCTGTAATGCTAGGCTGCGAATGTGAAAGTCATGTTTCCCGGGCACCACTGCCAGTTGGCTTCCTGCCAAAAGGAAGCACTGAGGGAAATCAACAGGTGGCAGGAGGGGAAAGGATGCTATGTTTGTTGTCCTCCATTCCCTCTTTCCTCTTTCTTCTTCTGACAATGACTTGGGAAGAACTGTGAGTCCCTCTTCCACAGCCCCAGTTCTGCACTGCAGTGGCAATTCCTCCTCTGCTCTCAATGGTACCACCATCTCCTTTTTGTGTCCCCAGACACAGGGAAGTCACTGCTTCCTGAGTAAGTTATTCATCTCTGGTCTACCTTCCAGTCTATTTCTAGTATTTAATCTTTTCTCTTTGAAATACCTAGTGAGGTTTGGCTTTCCTGGCTGATACAGAAATCTTCCCCAAATTGGTATCAACTCACTCTTGTGTCTCTCTCCATCAAGGGGCAGTGAAGATACACTTATTAGGGTCTATCTGAATGTGGACTGATGTCTATCTTTTTAGACTAAGTAGCAGGCTTTCCTATACACTACTGGTATGTGTGTGTTAGTCATTCATTCATGTCTGACTGTTTGCGACCCCGTGGACTATAACCTGACAGGCTCCTCTGTCCATGGAATTCTCCGGGCGAGAATACTGGAGTGGGCTGTCATTTCCTCCTCCAGGGGGTCTTCCCGACCCAGAGATGGAACCTGTGCCTCCTCCATTGCAGGCAGATTTTTTACTGCCTGAGCCAGTAGGGAAGCCTTCACACTACTGGAGGTTCACATAGTGGGCATTACCTTTCTTCTTGCTCTTTTCAAAGACTACAAAAAGACTGTTGTTCAGAAATACTTTGCAAGTTATCTTAGTTTACCCTCTCATGCTATGAGACATTTTTTTCTAATTCTTTACATTTCCCTGTAAGTTCTTCTCCATTTCCTTTTATCTCCATATGATTCCAAATTCACTTTTCAGCCTTTCTCCTTGTTGTCATTTACTCACAAGTCACGTCTGACTCTTTACGACCCCATAGACTGCAGCACGCCAGGCTTCCCTGCCCTTCATTATCTCCCAGAGTTTGCTCAGACTCATGTCCATTGAGCTGGTGATGACACCCAACCATATCATCCTGTGCTGCCCGCTTCTTCTGCCTTCTATTTTTCCCAGCATCAGGGTCTTTTACAGTGAGTCAGCTCTTCACATCATGTGGCCAAAATATTGGAGCTTCAGCATCGGTCCTTCCAATGAATATTCAGCACTGATTTCCTTTACACAATTGACTGCTTTGATCTCCTTGCAGTCCAAGGACTGACTTCTCAACCCTCTTCCACAGCCCCAGTTCTGCACTGCAGTGGCAATTCCTCCTCTGCTCTCAATGGTACCACCATCTCCTTTTTGTGTCCCCAGACACAGGGAAGTCACTGCTTCCTGAGTAAGTTATTCATCTCTGGTCTACCTTCCAGTCTATTTCTAGTATTTAATCTTTTCTCTTTGAAATACCTAGTGAGGTTTGGCTTTCCTGGCTGATACAGAAATCTTCCCCAAATTGGTATCAACTCACTCTTGTGTCTCTCTCCATCAAGGGGCAGTGAAGATACACTTATTAGGGTCTATCTGAATGTGGACTGATGTCTATCTTTTTAGACTAAGTAGCAGGCTTTCCTATACACTACTGGTATGTGTGTGTTAGTCATTCATTCATGTCTGACTGTTTGCGACCCCGTGGACTATAACCTGACAGGCTCCTCTGTCCATGGAATTCTCCGGGCGAGAATACTGGAGTGGGCTGTCATTTCCTCCTCCAGGGGATCTTCCCGACCCAGAGATGGAACCTGTGCCTCCTCCATTGCAGGCAGATTTTTTACTGCCTGAGCCAGTAGGGAAGCCTTCACACTACTGGAGGTTCACATAGTGGGCATTACCTTTCTTCTTGCTCTTTTCAAAGACTACAAAAAGACTGTTGTTCAGAAATACTTTGCAAGTTATCTTAGTTTACCCTCTCATGCTATGAGACATTTTTTTCTAATTCTTTACATTTCCCTGTAAGTTCTTCTCCATTTCCTTTTATCTCCATATGATTCCAAATTCACTTTTCAGCCTTTCTCCTTGTTGTCATTTACTCACAAGTCACGTCTGACTCTTTACGACCCCATAGACTGCAGCACGCCAGGCTTCCCTGCCCTTCATTATCTCCCAGAGTTTGCTCAGACTCATGTCCATTGAGCTGGTGATGACACCCAACCATATCATCCTGTGCTGCCCGCTTCTTCTGCCTTCTATTTTTCCCAGCATCAGGGTCTTTTACAGTGAGTCAGCTCTTCACATCATGTGGCCAAAATATTGGAGCTTCAGCATCGGTCCTTCCAATGAATATTCAGCACTGATTTCCTTTACACAATTGACTGCTTTGATCTCCTTGCAGTCCAAGGGACTCTCAAGAGTCTTCTCCAACACCACAGTTTGAAGGCATCAATTCCTCCTCACTTAGCTTTCTTTATGGTTCAACTCTCACATTCACACATGACTACTGGAAAAACCATACCTTTGACTGTACAGCCCTTTCTCAGCAAAGTGATGTCTCTGCTTTTCAATATGCTGTCTAGGTTTGTTATGATTTTTCTTCCAAGGAGCAAGCATCTTTCAATTTCATGGCTGTCACTGTCCAAAGTGATTTTGGAACCCAAGAAAATAAAATCATCACTGTTTCCACTTTTTTTCCCTTCTATCTTCCATGAAGTGATGGGAATGGATGCTATGATCTCAGTTTTTCGAATGCTGAGTTTTAAGTCAATTTTTTGCTCTCCTCTTTCACCTTCATCAAGAAGCTCTATAATTCCTCCTTAATTTCTGCCATAGAGCAGTATCATCTGCAGATCTGAGGATGATATTTCTCTTAGCAATCTTGATTCCAGCTTGGGATTCATCCAAGCTGGCATTTCACATGATGTACTCTTCATATAAGTTAAATAAACAAGGAGATAATATACAGCCTTGTCATACTCCTTTCTCAATTTTGAACCTGTTCATTGTTCCATGTCCAGTTCTAATCATTGCTTTCTTGAACTACAGACAGGTTTCTCAAGAGAAGGTAAGGTGGTCTAGTATTCCCATCTCTTTAAGAACTCTCTGCAGTTTGCTGTGATCCACACAGTCAAAGGCTTTAGTGTAGTTTATGAAGCAGATGTTTTTCTAGAATTCTCTTGCTTTCTCTATGATTCAAAAATCAATTTCTCCTTGACCTTCATCTAATCTATTCCCCATTCTCTATCCTTTCCTCTTGTGTTTGTGCCGGATGAATAGCATCTTCACTTGCATCAAACAAAGTAAACTGGTTTTCATTTGTAACAGTCTCTCATGCTGAGCTGATGACACCCCCCCCCTTTTTTTTCCGGGTCCTATCCCAATTTGTGGCCAAAATATTGGAGCTTCAGCATCGGTCCTTCCAATGAATATTCAGCACTGATTTCCTTTACACAATTGACTGCTTTGATCTCCTTGCAGTCCAAGGGACTCTCAAGAGTCTTCTCCAACACCACAGTTTGAAGGCATCAATTCCTCCTCACTTAGCTTTCTTTATGGTTCAACTCTCACATTCACACATGACTACTGGAAAAACCATACCTTTGACTGTACAGCCCTTTCTCAGCAAAGTGATGTCTCTGCTTTTCAATATGCTGTCTAGGTTTGTTATGATTTTTCTTCCAAGGAGCAAGCATCTTTCAATTTCATGGCTGTCACTGTCCAAAGTGATTTTGGAACCCAAGAAAATAAAATCATCACTGTTTCCACTTTTTTCCCTTCTATCTTCCATGAAGTGATGGGAATGGATGCTATGATCTCAGTTTTTCGAATGCTGAGTTTTAAGTCAATTTTTTGCTCTCCTCTTTCACCTTCATCAAGAAGCTCTATAATTCCTCCTTAATTTCTGCCATAGAGCAGTATCATCTGCAGATCTGAGGATGATATTTCTCTTAGCAATCTTGATTCCAGCTTGGGATTCATCCAAGCTGGCATTTCACATGATGTACTCTTCATATAAGTTAAATAAACAAGGAGATAATATACAGCCTTGTCATACTCCTTTCTCAATTTTGAACCTGTTCATTGTTCCATGTCCAGTTCTAATCATTGCTTTCTTGAACTACAGACAGGTTTCTCAAGAGAAGGTAAGGTGGTCTAGTATTCCCATCTCTTTAAGAACTCTCTGCAGTTTGCTGTGATCCACACAGTCAAAGGCTTTAGTGTAGTTTATGAAGCAGATGTTTTTCTAGAATTCTCTTGCTTTCTCTATGATTCAAAAATCAATTTCTCCTTGACCTTCATCTAATCTATTCCCCATTCTCTATCCTTTCCTCTTGTGTTTGTGCCGGATGAATAGCATCTTCACTTGCATCAAACAAAGTAAACTGGTTTTCATTTGTAACAGTCTCTCATGCTCAGAGTTTGTAGTAGCAGAAATGTCTCAGAAGCCCCACAGTAGTCTTTATCTACATATTTCTCAAAACTGAAAACACAATCCCACTAAAGTATCAGCAATACTTTAGTCCTTTTGCTCTTAACCTTGGTGACACTATCACTATTTATCACATCAAACATCCTTTACCTATTTTCAGGTTTTCTCTATCAGTTTCTGAACACAAATGTATTTTTGCTTCTTGTATTTGGATTTTTTCACCATATTTTTTAGACTGCTAGAAACGCTTGGGTGTAATCGTGTCTATCTCAGTAATGACTCAGATGAAAGCCTTTTCTTCACACAAGTACTTAAAAACCTTGGTATATAAGAGCTTCAGTTCAGGCCATGAAGACATGAGGAAATATACCTTATACCACAACCTGTTTGGCATCTTGTATTTTTTCACAAAGATACTACATTTATTGAACTCGTAAATTTGGGGCATTCACTTTAAACACCAGCAAAACTTGATCAACTAAGCACTGTGAAAGATCCCTGAATGTTATCTTATTGGATGAAGGCTTGAGACTGTTCCATCTGTACAGCCTCTTAAATAAATTTCTGGTACGTGGATATTGTATGTATTAAATCATAATGACTTCTTCAAACCAAAATAATTTACTACCAAAGTGGAAACTGAAGAAACCACAACTAACTTCTAGTGTGCTTACTCTATGCCAGGACCAGTTCAAAATACTTTAAATATGTTAACTTATCTGAGCCTCATAGCAGCCCTGTAAGGGAGGGATTATTACCATATCCATTTTGGTATGAGGAAACTGAGATGAAAAACTGAGGCAGAGAGGTAGTATAACCTACCCTAGGCCACAGAACTAGCAAATGGCAGAATGGGGATTTAACTCCAGACACTGTGATTCCAGGATCCATGTTCATAACAACTACAACAAACTGCCTCTCAAATCTTCTAGTCTGCATCCTTTTTTTTTAAAAAGTATTTATTTATTTTTGGCTGCATCATGTCTTGGATCTTCATAAAGGATCTTCATCTAATCTATTCCCCATTCTCTATCCTTTCCTCTTGTGTTTGTGCCGGATGAATAGCATCTTCACTTGCATCAAACAAAGTAAACTGGTTTTCATTTGTAACAGTCTCTCATGCTCAGAGTTTGTAGTAGCAGAAATGTCTCAGAAGCCCCACAGTAGTCTTTATCTACATATTTCTCAAAACTGAAAACACAATCCCACTAAAGTATCAGCAATACTTTAGTCCTTTTGCTCTTAACCTTGGTGACACTATCACTATTTATCACATCAAACATCCTTTACCTATTTTCAGGTTTTCTCTATCAGTTTCTGAACACAAATGTATTTTTGCTTCTTGTATTTGGATTTTTTCACCATATTTTTTAGACTGCTAGAAACGCTTGGGTGTAATCGTGTCTATCTCAGTAATGACTCAGATGAAAGCCTTTTCTTCACACAAGTACTTAAAAACCTTGGTATATAAGAGCTTCAGTTCAGGCCATGAAGACATGAGGAAATATACCTTATACCACAACCTGTTTGGCATCTTGTATTTTTTCACAAAGATACTACATTTATTGAACTCGTAAATTTGGGGCATTCACTTTAAACACCAGCAAAACTTGATCAACTAAGCACTGTGAAAGATCCCTGAATGTTATCTTATTGGATGAAGGCTTGAGACTGTTCCATCTGTACAGCCTCTTAAATAAATTTCTGGTACGTGGATATTGTATGTATTAAATCATAATGACTTCTTCAAACCAAAATAATTTACTACCAAAGTGGAAACTGAAGAAACCACAACTAACTTCTAGTGTGCTTACTCTATGCCAGGACCAGTTCAAAATACTTTAAATATGTTAACTTATCTGAGCCTCATAGCAGCCCTGTAAGGGAGGGATTATTACCATATCCATTTTGGTATGAGGAAACTGAGATGAAAAAACTGAGGCAGAGAGGTAGTATAACCTACCCTAGGCCACAGAACTAGCAAATGGCAGAATGGGGATTTAACTCCAGACACTGTGATTCCAGGATCCATGTTCATAACAACTACAACAAACTGCCTCTCAAATCTTCTAGTCTGCATCCTTTTTATTTAAAAAAGTATTTATTTATTTTTGGCTGCATCATGTCTTGGATCTTCATAAAGGATCTTCACTGAACTCTTAAATTTGAGGCATTAACTTTAAATGCAGGATCTTCTGCTCCAGCAGGGTAGGCTTATCTCTAGTTGTGGCACACAGAGCACTTGGACTCAGTAGCTCCAGTGTGCAGGCTTAGTTGCTCTGTGGCATGTGGGATCTTAGTTCCCTAATCAGGGATCGAATCCACATCCCCAGCATTGGAAGGCGGATTCCTAACCACTAGACCAGCAAGGCAGTGTCCTTCTCTGTAGTCTTGAGATATCTGCCAATCACACGTAATTATGCAGGTTCTCCTGATGAAGTACTCTGTGCCCTGGTGAACACTCTCCTTAGCAGCAATAGTTCCCATACTAGTTCACAAAGTTATAGCTATCCTTTATGGAGGAGGTGACTTATGTGCCAGACATTATGCTAGGTGCTTCTACACTTATATAATCTCATCTAATTATCTCCAGTCCTCAGATAACCAAAGGGAAGCCAACTTAAGTTAACCTGCATAAGCTCAAACAACTAGTGAGAGTCAGAATCACTCCAACAGCCGTGCTCTCAGCCACTTAACAGTATGAGCTCCCTCCCTGTTCTTGTCTCAATCCAGCCAGTTCTAGGAAAGCAGTTCCCGCCTACTCCTCAACTCACTCCTCTGTCCCTCCAGCAGAGCTGCCTGACAAGAACTCTGCAAAATCCTTTTTCTGATTACAAGCAGAACTTCCTGGGCCCAGATTTCAGTCCTGGCTCTGATGCTTGGCAGGGCACTGAGGAAATCACTTAACTACTTTGAGTCTCTCTGTCCTTTTCTGCAGTATGCGGATAAACACCATCTATTTCACAGGATCAGTGTGGTGCTTAAAAGATAATGTATGTGGATGTGACAAATGTGTAAGTATCTTTAATTATCATACTAATAGTAAGATTTTTCAGGATCAAAACAAGTATACTAAGATGGGCTGTCAGAGCTTTGCGATACTGTGAAGTACAATTATTTTCCTCCACAGCAATTAGATCAATACTTTGGAAGGCCGTATCTTGGAGTCCAATGGAGAAATTTTCAAATTAAAGCTTTCACTTACTTTTGAATGATCTTATAAAATTCCTAATGTTCATGTACAAATCTAGGATTGTTTTCAGATATGCAACTTGTTAAACCACAATTTCATGAAAGAGTTATATTTCAGAATCAGTTATTTAAAAAAAAAATTGTAATTACTTTTTCAAGAAAGTCTAGTGAATGGTAAAAAGAGGGAGTTTTGTGATGAAGAGAAGTTCTTTACCAGAACTATCTGCAGGAAAGAAAATAACAGTGGTTATGATTAGAAAGGCCTGTAACATGTATATACTAGAAACTATATGTCTCAAAATATTGGAATAAAAAAAGAATCATCATTTCTCCATGAGAAATTTACTGTAAATATACAGTCCAACTCACAATAAATTATAGAGCCATATGTATATGCACTTAATTTGCCAAAATATTCATAAAGTTTAATGAAGTTAACTCCCAACAGGCAAGATTTATTACTAGTTATTTAATATGAATGAAGCACATAAAGATTGTTTAACAACAAGCACCATACATTCACCATTAGAACATGCCCACTAATTATAAAATTTTACTTAACTCTTTCCTTTATGATCAAAGTAGATGAATTTGAAGTCTATTTGCTTCCCAGTACCTGTTCAGCTATACCTTCTTTCTGACACTTGCTTTATTTTGAATCTGCTCTAAATCTTACGATATGCCTGGCATAATGAGACTCATATCTAGTCAAGGAGTGAATCAAAAGTTGGTGTTTCCTGGCACCACCACTGTTAATTGCCTGGACTTGGGTTAGCAGAAAGGCATGAGGCCAATACAACTGGCCAGAAAAAAAAAAAATTCAGTAAATTTAGCACTTACTGCCTTGAGGTCTTCATTAATATGAGTATCATTCATTATAAACTCAGGATACCCAACTTTTGCCAAAACAGCTCTTGCCTATAAAAAGGAAGAAGAAAAATGATGTCAGAGTTTCAGTAGTTAAGTAAGTAACAATCACAGGATGCAAGACTGCAACCTTCATCTGAAAACTTCATTTATTGAATATCTAATGTATGTAACCAATTGTGGATAAAAAAGAAAAAAAAAACACTAAGTCTCTTCCCTCAATATATTAAAAGTATACTGAATGTAGCAAAATACTATATAATACAACATAAAGGTTTAGACAGAGACAACACTGTCTATAAATAGATGACTTTATTTATAGATCGTATTGTTATCAAAGTCCAGATCGCAGACTATTTCCTCATGGGGAAATGCTTACTGGAGAAGATGACCAAATCGATTCTGAGAGAATGGCTGGGATTTCAAAATGTAGAGTTAGGAGGAAGGACATTCCAGGACAGAAAACGGCAGGGGCAAAGTCAGGGAGATGAAAAACAAAGAGTATGCCAGAGGCAAGGTGAGTAGTTGCGTATAGCTGGACTTTGTGAAAGCACAAGGGGTGGGCAGCAGAAAACAATACAAGAAAACCAGCTTTGGTCAGTTCACAGGGATTCCTGAATGCCATGCTGAGAGTCTGTATTTCAGTTTACAGACAAGAGAGAATGGAATATTTTTAGCAGCAATAAAATTAGAGATGAGTCACTCTTCAGTAAGATTATCTGTGCAACTCTGGGAAAGATGACCAGGATGCCAGAAAAATTGGAGGGAGTGGGTCCAGACTAATTGAAGATGTATCATAACCATCCTTTTGATAGACACACCACTTATCTCCTGTTTTGCAGGATATAGGGAATGGATAAAGGAAAAAGTCATGTGAGACACATACAAGGAGCCTCCGGAGCAGGGAGCAGCAAACCATAGCCCTTGGGCCAAATCTACTCTCTGCCCTGCCCCAAATCTGTTTCTATTAATCAAGTCCCATTGGCATACAGCCACGCCCCCTCATTTGCATGGCTCATTTACATGGCTGCTTTTACACTACAACTGCAGAGTTGAATAGTTGAGTCAGAAACCTTGTGATCCACAAAGCCTCAAATATTTACTCTCTAGCCCTTCTAGGAAAGGTTTGTCAACCCTTGCCCTCAAGAAACTGGGTCTCTCCACCCTCCCAATTCCAGGTTTCACCAAAACAGAAAAAGAGCTTACTCAGAGAGAAAGTACAGTGTCAGGGTTCTGCCCAGAACCCTTTCATCACTTCAGCACATCCCTCCCCAGCATCTGTGTTCTTCTTCCTTTCTAAAGGCCAGCATCTGAGACTCTGCAGGCCTGCCCTAGGGCTACTAGGACACCTCCCTGCACTCAAAACAGCTCCTTCCTGAGAGTTTACCTGCCTTGGATAAACTCTTCCTGAGAGTTTATCAGCAGCTCCACTGCCAGTCCAGCAGCCCTCAGCCAATGACTAGCTATAGCAGCAATATGAAAGTTCAGTTCCTCTGCTTCTGTTCAGAATGTAGTGTGAGATACAATTTGCATGGTGGAGTTTCCCGCAGGATCAGAACCATCTGAGATTTGCCCCTGAAATGGCACCCCAGTCTGTCTCTCACCTTTCCAACCTGGATTCCTTCATTCCCCTGCTGGCTTCTCCTGGGAGCACTTGCTGAATTAATTATAAATCACTTGCACAGGAGTTCTCATCTCCAACTCTGCTTCAAGAAGACCCAGCATAAGACACTAGGCAACCCCAAGCACATTGGTTTTATTCCAGCAAAGCAAACACCAGTGACCTTCTCACACTGTTCTTAGTAATGAGTTTTTTTTTTTTTTCCTTCTACCCTTTCAATCTTCTTCACTCAAGAAAGAAATAGAGGGGCTTCCCTGGTGGTCCAGTGGGTAGAGAGTCTGCCTTGCAGTTCAAGAGACATTGGTTTGGTCCCTGGCCTGGGAAGATTCCATGTGCCACAGAGCGACTGGACCAGTGTGTCCAATTATGAGCCAGTGCTCTGGAACACATGTGCCCAGAGCCGATGCTCTGCAACGAGAGAGGCCACTGTAATGGGAGGCCCACACAGGCCAAAGAATAAAGATGGATGAAAATAAGTAAATAAAAAAAAAAATAAAAGAGGCCAAAATTAAAGAAGGAAAAAAGAAGAAAGAAATAGAGTAAGATAGTATGCCTCAAATATTTACTCTCTAGCCCTTCTAGGAAAGGTTTGTCAACCCTTGCCCTCAAGAAACTGGGTCTCTCCACCCTCCCAATTCCAGGTTTCACCAAAACAGAAAAAGAGCTTACTCAGAGAGAAAGTACAGTGTCAGGGTTCTGCCCAGAACCCTTTCATCACTTCAGCACATCCCTCCCCAGCATCTGTGTTCTTCTTCCTTTCTAAAGGCCAGCATCTGAGACTCTGCAGGCCTGCCCTAGGGCTACTAGGACACCTCCCTGCACTCAAAACAGCTCCTTCCTGAGAGTTTACCTGCCTTGGATAAACTCTTCCTGAGAGTTTATCAGCAGCTCCACTGCCAGTCCAGCAGCCCTCAGCCAATGACTAGCTATAGCAGCAATATGAAAGTTCAGTTCCTCTGCTTCTGTTCAGAATGTAGTGTGAGATACAATTTGCATGGTGGAGTTTCCCGCAGGATCAGAACCATCTGAGATTTGCCCCTGAAATGGCACCCCAGTCTGTCTCTCACCTTTCCAACCTGGATTCCTTCATTCCCCTGCTGGCTTCTCCTGGGAGCACTTGCTGAATTAATTATAAATCACTTGCACAGGAGTTCTCATCTCCAACTCTGCTTCAAGAAGACCCAGCATAAGACACTAGGCAACCCCAAGCACATTGGTTTTATTCCAGCAAAGCAAACACCAGTGACCTTCTCACACTGTTCTTAGTAATGAGTTTTTTTTTTTTTTCCTTCTACCCTTTCAATCTTCTTCACTCAAGAAAGAAATAGAGGGGCTTCCCTGGTGGTCCAGTGGGTAGAGAGTCTGCCTTGCAGTTCAAGAGACATTGGTTTGGTCCCTGGCCTGGGAAGATTCCATGTGCCACAGAGCGACTGGACCAGTGTGTCCAATTATGAGCCAGTGCTCTGGAACACATGTGCCCAGAGCCGATGCTCTGCAACGAGAGAGGCCACTGTAATGGGAGGCCCACACAGGCCAAAGAATAAAGATGGATGAAAATAAGTAAATAAAAAAAAAAAACAATAAAAGAGGCCAAAAATTAAAGAAGGAAAAAAAAAGAAGAAGAAAGAAATAGAGTAAGATAGTATGCTTTCCTTATCTTCCTTGAGATAATTCAATTATTAAATTTCAGCAGAAACTTGAAATTCCAGACCCATAGAAAGTTTTACAAGTGCCATAGGACACTGCCATGATGGGTTTTCCTGCTCCAGAGACTCAAATACAGCACATATCAAATTTTTTCTTCGAAGCTCTGTCAATTACACTGAAGCCTGATGTGACCCCAACAGCAGATAACTAGAGGTTACAATTCTCCCCCAACACTGAACAATATACCTACCATGTGTCCATAGGTTACCCTGTACCAAGACTCTTCTATTATTTCCTTCACTGTGTTTAATTCTTCACTATTTTTTAACAGCTCACCACAAATCATATATATAACAAATAAAGAGCTTCAGAAAGCTTCAGAAAATAAAGGAATATACAAGCTGAGTCATCCACAATTGTTTTATGAACACTGGTCTTTCCAGAGCATGCTGGTGAATAATGCATTGTTTTTCAAATCTCACACTCTGGGTCGCCCACTGCATTATAGAGCGTCACAGAATATATAACCTTCTGTACTGGATATGCAGGTCACTGAATCCTTTTTTATTATTTATTTAGGAACACCATGCCTTGAAGAGAGCCAGGGTAGAGGTACACAAAATCTCTATTCATCTCTTAAAAACACAAAGCTAAAGTAATATTAATAGCAACACTGCCGACATCGGGAAAGAATACTTCTTCCCCCAAAGTGTGCTGTGTTGTTAGGCCTCTATTCAAGCTCTAGCCCTCCCCACCAGTCAGTCTGTTGTCACTTCCACATCATCTCAACCCACCCTACCCATGCTACACTGTGGCCCAGGAAGCCTCAGAGCACCATCTCCCCAAACCCTGTGGGACCCACCTCCAGGTGAGACTCTGTGAATGAGAAGCATTCATAGGAGACAGGAGCAGTAGAAGAAGTGACATCATTTATTCACTTGCTGCTGGTAGCTCTGGGCAGGCCCAGTGCACCTGCAGACAGCAAATAAAGTGCTTGGCCAGCAGCTTCCACTAGTTCTCTGGAGAAGACCCCTCATGTCTGCAGGTGGAAGAGACCATCAGCATGCTCTGCGCTTCACTGCCCAGCCTTTGTGATGATTATATAAGCCTCCAAATCCCCGTATCACACACCTTTCTGCTTCACACACTTATAAGGGCACCCATTCTCCTAAATAAACTCTGATAGGTCCTTTAAAGCAATCACATCATTTTTACATTTTGCCAGAATGGAAGAAAAGAGGCACCAACACCTTGATGGCAAAGTACTAGTAAGGCAGGCCTGAAATCAATTACCTCATGGGTTATATGGACAAGAAAGAAAGATAAGGCCCACCACAAATACTGAGAGAATTGGCGGGGGGTGAGGGTGGCGAGATAAATGGGTAACAGACTGCATGTTATATCCTGCAGGAACTATTTCCCAGTCTGCTTGTGGCTGATCCCTAACTCCGGAGTTTTCCTTAACCAGTGCCTGCATTCCTATCCTTTATTCACACAGACCTCTAGGAAGGACTACACATGACTGAAAGGAGTCAAAGGACTGCTTAAGAAAGGAGGCTCAAATGATCTTCACTGCCTGTGTGACCTTGAGGAAACTATTCAACTCTGGAGAAATATCTGTATTTAAAAGAGCAGTTCATTAATCAAAGGGACAAATCAAATTATAAGGAAGGTTTCTGTAGTTGAGAGAACCTTCTTTTTGATACTACTCAAATCAGGCTAATAATTTATTCCATTTAATACTCATTGTGCTCTCCACATTGAATACAGTGCCAGGCATTTAGAAAGTGACCAGTGCTCAATAAATACTGATTCGTGTAATGCATGCTTTAGTTGATAAACCCATTCTGATTAATGGCAACAATAGTATCAGAAAACATAAAAGGTTACAGTCTAACTAACACATGCCCCAAAACATCATTCAATGCTGCTCCCATTAAGGCACATTTCCATATAAAGTGATCTTACCAAAAGAGATGAAAAATGAAGAGAAAAATATGTATTCTGAGAACCTAGGCAGCTAGAAAATGGAAGCAATGTTTATAATCCACCAGGACTGACTCTTGATGGCAACCAAAAATATATATTTTTTAATATAAGCTATTTCAATCAAACGGCAAATATTTACTGAGAATGCCCTCAAGGCTCAGGCATCTCCTCAGTGCTAAAGGAATATAAAAATATATAACATGATACATAGCCTTACTGTATTTGTACTAAAAGACTAAAGAAAAACTTTCTAAGACAACTTGCTATAATTGCTAGCAGTAGCTCATATTATTATCTCATATTATCTGAACCTGTCTGTTTCTCAGTTTCCTCATCTATAAAATGTGGATAAAATTATTTCTATACCAACGCAGTGAAATACAGAGTTGAAAGAAGTACCTGGATAACAAAGGAATTAGGAAAGAATAACCTGGATTGCCTAGATAGGGGTTAATAACCTTTTTCTGTGAAGGACCAGATGGTAAATGTTTTCAGTTTTGCCGGCCATATGGTCTCTGTCACAACTATTCAACTCTGAATTATATCTGAGAAAGCAGCCATGGACACCACGTAAATGAATGGCTGTGGCTGCATGCCAATAAAACTTTATTTACAGACACTGCTGAAATTTGAATCTCATATCACCTTTGTGTAACAATGATATATTCTTTTTCTTTTGATTTTTTTAAAATCATTTTAAAAGGCAAAGTCCTTTCTCAGTTTGGGGACCATACAAAAACAGGAAGCTTGCTGAACATGGCTCAAAAGCCATAGTTTTCTGGGTTGACATAGATAATTCAATGAGGGTAGACTGTTCACCAGTTGCCTCAATTAATACTCATTGTGCTCTCCACATTGAATACAGTGCCAGGCATTTAGAAAGTGACCAGTGCTCAATAAATACTGATTCGTGTAATGCATGCTTTAGTTGATAAACCCATTCTGATTAATGGCAACAATAGTATCAGAAAACATAAAAGGTTACAGTCTAACTAACACATGCCCCAAAACATCATTCAATGCTGCTCCCATTAAGGCACATTTCCATATAAAGTGATCTTACCAAAAGAGATGAAAAATGAAGAGAAAAATATGTATTCTGAGAACCTAGGCAGCTAGAAAATGGAAGCAATGTTTATAATCCACCAGGACTGACTCTTGATGGCAACCAAAAATATATATTTTTTAATATAAGCTATTTCAATCAAACGGCAAATATTTACTGAGAATGCCCTCAAGGCTCAGGCATCTCCTCAGTGCTAAAGGAATATAAAAATATATAACATGATACATAGCCTTACTGTATTTGTACTAAAAGACTAAAGAAAAACTTTCTAAGACAACTTGCTATAATTGCTAGCAGTAGCTCATATTATTATCTCATATTATCTGAACCTGTCTGTTTCTCAGTTTCCTCATCTATAAAATGTGGATAAAATTATTTCTATACCAACGCAGTGAAATACAGAGTTGAAAGAAGTACCTGGATAACAAAGGAATTAGGAAAGAATAACCTGGATTGCCTAGATAGGGGTTAATAACCTTTTTCTGTGAAGGACCAGATGGTAAATGTTTTCAGTTTTGCCGGCCATATGGTCTCTGTCACAACTATTCAACTCTGAATTATATCTGAGAAAGCAGCCATGGACACCACGTAAATGAATGGCTGTGGCTGCATGCCAATAAAACTTTATTTACAGACACTGCTGAAATTTGAATCTCATATCACCTTTGTGTAACAATGATATATTCTTTTTCTTTTGATTTTTTTAAAATCATTTTAAAAGGCAAAGTCCTTTCTCAGTTTGGGGACCATACAAAAACAGGAAGCTTGCTGAACATGGCTCAAAAGCCATAGTTTTCTGGGTTGACATAGATAATTCAATGAGGGTAGACTGTTCACTCAGTTGCCTCAATTAATAACATGGGGCCTAGTACACAGTAAGTGCTCAATATTGCTTGCTAAAGTGATCAGTGCTGAACAGGGTGGGGAGTGTGCAAGTGTGGGCATGGCTTAGCTATTAAGTTTTTTTATTCGTTTTTGTTTTGCTCTTTGCTATTACTAGTGTGTACATGCAACAGATCTTATTTGCTTGGGAGTTTATTCCATGCTCTAAAAGTCTTAGGACTAGAACTTTAAAAATCACAATTAATTTCTATGAAAACAGCAAACAGTTCATAAAGATTATTACTTTGAGAGACAGGGAAACTATCACAAATGAACTCAGAAATTAAAACAAACAACAAAAAAGGAACACTGAAAACCTAAAAATACAACATGAGTTAAACTTTCAAGTCACCCCTCATTCCCAGAATTTTCCACAAGGTACGCTAGAACTTGGTAGTGCTGGTGAGAACAGAACCAAACAATCCTGCTTTATTTAACTGTACTGTACGCTCTGAAACAATATGTAATTTTTACACAGATGACCAAGCTAGACTGCTTTATCCTGAATTTTCAAAGTCACTTAGTATTAAGCTGATCGGCAAAAATGAAGAGAGAAAGCTCATTTGTTTTAATCCCCTCTGACTTGGCTATTTAGGAGAGTGAGGAAAATTCTCAAATGTCTTGCATGTACTACATCAAAGGAATCACTTTAATCACTTGATTAAAAGCTTTGTGTTTCCTCAATAGTTAAGTCACTTAGCATATTTTTTCCTTTTTATTAATTTAACTAACTTAAGAAAAAAATGGAACAACTGATGATCAACTGCCCTTTTACCAACAATTTATAGCACAGCTTTCTTATGCTTGCAATGGCTTTGAAAGCTTCAGTCACGCTTAACCATGCCAAGGTCTCGTTTTCTCTGATGAATTCTGTAACAACTATTAAATATCAATCAAAATTCTGAGCTTTAGGCACCGGAAGTTCAGGAGACTGTCCATGAATTGCACCATCCTTCAAAGAAATAGCAATTTCCATAATGCCAAACAAATGACTAACTAGTGTAGCTGGGAATGTAAAAGCCAAGTTGGTAATAGATAACAATGAGGGTAGACTGTTCACCAGTTGCCTCAATTAATAACAGGGGCCTAGTACACAGTAAGTGCTCAATATTGCTTGCTAAAGTGATCAGTGCTGAACAGGGTGGGGAGTGTGCAAGTGTGGGCATGGCTTAGCTATTAAGTTTTTTTATTCGTTTTTGTTTTGCTCTTTGCTATTACTAGTGTGTACATGCAACAGATCTTATTTGCTTGGGAGTTTATTCCATGCTCTAAAAGTCTTAGGACTAGAACTTTAAAAATCACAATTAATTTCTATGAAAACAGCAAACAGTTCATAAAGATTATTACTTTGAGAGACAGGGAAACTATCACAAATGAACTCAGAAATTAAAAACAACAACAAAAAAGGAACACTGAAAACCTAAAAATACAACATGAGTTAAACTTTCAAGTCACCCCTCATTCCCAGAATTTTCCACAAGGTACGCTAGAACTTGGTAGTGCTGGTGAGAACAGAACCAAACAATCCTGCTTTATTTAACTGTACTGTACGCTCTGAAACAATATGTAATTTTTACACAGATGACCAAGCTAGACTGCTTTATCCTGAATTTTCAAAGTCACTTAGTATTAAGCTGATCGGCAAAAATGAAGAGAGAAAGCTCATTTGTTTTAATCCCCTCTGACTTGGCTATTTAGGAGAGTGAGGAAAATTCTCAAATGTCTTGCATGTACTACATCAAAGGAATCACTTTAATCACTTGATTAAAAGCTTTGTGTTTCCTCAATAGTTAAGTCACTTAGCATATTTTTTCCTTTTTATTAATTTAACTAACTTAAGAAAAAAATGGAACAACTGATGATCAACTGCCCTTTTACCAACAATTTATAGCACAGCTTTCTTATGCTTGCAATGGCTTTGAAAGCTTCAGTCACGCTTAACCATGCCAAGGTCTCGTTTTCTCTGATGAATTCTGTAACAACTATTAAATATCAATCAAAATTCTGAGCTTTAGGCACCGGAAGTTCAGGAGACTGTCCATGAATTGCACCATCCTTCAAAGAAATAGCAATTTCCATAATGCCAAACAAATGACTAACTAGTGTAGATGCCTTGGCTGAAGATATTATCCTAAGCAGAGCTAATGATATTGATGAAAATTAGCCTGGGGAACAGGCTTTAATATCCTTTGGGGCTTTCTGGATTCCACAAATAATAACAACTCAGTTATCTGACAAATCAAATTTTATCTTCTTGATAAGAATGACAATGATTTATTATGAGTCTTCAAAAACTTTAATTCTGCAAATTGCTTTCGGGTGGGGTTCACAAGCTCATGCATCACCCTGAGGGGAGGACAGATAAGCGTCCCCCATGAATTATAGAGCTTTTTAAGTGCAAGCCACAGTCCTGATTTTGCAAGAGCTGGAAGACAGGAATGCTCAGATCTTGGGCCTTCCTCCCTTAACTCTGCCTGAATCATGTACCAGTATAGTGGACAATGGGCTTCCTAGGTAGTGCTAGTGGTAAAGAACCCATCTGCCAATGCAGGAGATGTAAGAGACATGGGTTCCATCCCTGGGTCGAGAAGACCCCCTGGAGGAGGAAATGGCAACCTATCCCATTATTCTTGACTGAAGAATCCCATGGACGGATAGAGCCTGGCAGGCTACATCCATAGGATCACAAAGAGTCAAACATGACTGAAGCAACTTAGCATAGAATAGACAATCCTTCCTCTACAATACGCACAACATTATAAGAAGTTATGTTTCCAATTATAAAGCAGCTGCATCCTAAACATGACTGAAGCTATACATTAGAGTAAAACTCATATTTTTCCTTTTAAAAGCTTTGTGTTTCCTCAATAGTTAAGTCACTTAGCATATTTTTTCCTTTTATTAATTTAACTAACTTAAGAAAAAATGGAACAACTGATGATCAACTGCCCTTTTACCAACAATTTATAGCACAGCTTTCTTATGCTTGCAATGGCTTTGAAAGCTTCAGTCACGCTTAACCATGCCAAGGTCTCGTTTTCTCTGATGAATTCTGTAACAACTATTAAATATCAATCAAAATTCTGAGCTTTAGGCACCGGAAGTTCAGGAGACTGTCCATGAATTGCACCATCCTTCAAAGAAATAGCAATTTCCATAATGCCAAACAAATGACTAACTAGTGTAGATGCCTTGGCTGAAGATATTATCCTAAGCAGAGCTAATGATATTGATGAAAATTAGCCTGGGGAACAGGCTTTAATATCCTTTGGGGCTTTCTGGATTCCACAAATAATAACAACTCAGTTATCTGACAAATCAAATTTTATCTTCTTGATAAGAATGACAATGATTTATTATGAGTCTTCAAAAACTTTAATTCTGCAAATTGCTTTCGGGTGGGGTTCACAAGCTCATGCATCACCCTGAGGGGAGGACAGATAAGCGTCCCCCATGAATTATAGAGCTTTTTAAGTGCAAGCCACAGTCCTGATTTTGCAAGAGCTGGAAGACAGGAATGCTCAGATCTTGGGCCTTCCTCCCTTAACTCTGCCTGAATCATGTACCAGTATAGTGGACAATGGGCTTCCTAGGTAGTGCTAGTGGTAAAGAACCCATCTGCCAATGCAGGAGATGTAAGAGACATGGGTTCCATCCCTGGGTCGAGAAGACCCCCTGGAGGAGGAAATGGCAACCTATCCCATTATTCTTGACTGAAGAATCCCATGGACGGATAGAGCCTGGCAGGCTACATCCATAGGATCACAAAGAGTCAAACATGACTGAAGCAACTTAGCATAGAATAGACAATCCTTCCTCTACAATACGCACAACATTATAAGAAGTTATGTTTCCAATTATAAAGCAGCTGCATCCTCTCCCTTGAAACTGTCTACTCCATGTGTCTTGAAGGTGGGCAGTTTTTTCAGTCCAAAACAGCAAGCTACTCTGGTACAGGTAAATGGTCATTTAGCCACACCAGCACTAAACTGTTTCCTGGTATCATTGTGACAGCCCTCTCCCTTGGGTGAGTTATGCTCCCAACAGGGTTTTCTTTTTAAAAAAAAAAAAAAAAAATTGGATTTTCTTTGTAAAAAGATGGAGAAGGAAACAGCAACGGAGTTAAGAACCCCCAAACCAACCTATGATCAATCCATAAAACAATACATCCCCGTGATGGTAGGGGCCATATACCTTAAAACAGTGGAAACCCTCAGGTATTCCTTTTAAAGCTGAATAAGAGAATGGCCAGATCATGGAATTTTTTTTAAAAAGCAATGTCTTTTTATTACCTTCAGTTACATTGGCAAACTACTCACAAAGTTTTCACAAACAGAGCAGCTGCTAGACCTGCTCAAATGAATATCCTAAGCTTCAATTAACCATTTGTCCAGACATGGCCAAGATGACAAAAGCCTGAGGGCCAGAACAATCCTCTATTATAGATCAGCTTTTATTTGGGCCAAAGTAGATGGTGTTTTTCTCTGCCCCACATGCAGAGCTCTATGTCACAGGTCAGCAAACAAAAGCCAACAGGCCAAAACAAGTCCATCACCTATTTCTGTGAAAAACACTGTGTTTTGGAACACAGTGAAAGGGTTCAGAATATGCCACTGCATATCATTTTGAGCTGAAAGCATTTGAGAATCAACAGATACAAGAGGAGCCTTCTCTGCACTTACCTCATCTGCATAAAAGCAGATCTTCCAAAAGAATTCCACTGTCATAAATCCCAGTTAAGGGATACTTTTCATACCAGTGAGAAAAGAGTGACTTCTATCACCAGGAACAAGGAGTCAGCACCAGGATGAGAAATTGCATAAACAGACCTTACTAAATCAAACCTTATCTTCCACTAGTTTCTCCCATATATTTCTCACTCATTTCCCCTCATTTACTGTTCCTTGAAACCCTAACTCTCTGCCCTTTTTAAGATGGTATATAAGTGCTATGCAACCCCACATTTAGGCCAATTATAAAGCAGCTGCATCCTCTCCCTTGAAACTGTCTACTCCATGTGTCTTGAAGGTGGGCAGTTTTTTCAGTCCAAAACAGCAAGCTACTCTGGTACAGGTAAATGGTCATTTAGCCACACCAGCACTAAACTGTTTCCTGGTATCATTGTGACAGCCCTCTCCCTTGGGTGAGTTATGCTCCCAACAGGGTTTTCTTTTTAAAAAAAAAAAAAAAAAAATTGGATTTTCTTTGTAAAAAGATGGAGAAGGAAACAGCAACGGAGTTAAGAACCCCCAAACCAACCTATGATCAATCCATAAAACAATACATCCCCGTGATGGTAGGGGCCATATACCTTAAAACAGTGGAAACCCTCAGGTATTCCTTTTAAAGCTGAATAAGAGAATGGCCAGATCATGGAATTTTTTTTAAAAAGCAATGTCTTTTTATTACCTTCAGTTACATTGGCAAACTACTCACAAAGTTTTCACAAACAGAGCAGCTGCTAGACCTGCTCAAATGAATATCCTAAGCTTCAATTAACCATTTGTCCAGACATGGCCAAGATGACAAAAGCCTGAGGGCCAGAACAATCCTCTATTATAGATCAGCTTTTATTTGGGCCAAAGTAGATGGTGTTTTTCTCTGCCCCACATGCAGAGCTCTATGTCACAGGTCAGCAAACAAAAGCCAACAGGCCAAAACAAGTCCATCACCTATTTCTGTGAAAAACACTGTGTTTTGGAACACAGTGAAAGGGTTCAGAATATGCCACTGCATATCATTTTGAGCTGAAAGCATTTGAGAATCAACAGATACAAGAGGAGCCTTCTCTGCACTTACCTCATCTGCATAAAAGCAGATCTTCCAAAAGAATTCCACTGTCATAAATCCCAGTTAAGGGATACTTTTCATACCAGTGAGAAAAGAGTGACTTCTATCACCAGGAACAAGGAGTCAGCACCAGGATGAGAAATTGCATAAACAGACCTTACTAAATCAAACCTTATCTTCCACTAGTTTCTCCCATATATTTCTCACTCATTTCCCCTCATTTACTGTTCCTTGAAACCCTAACTCTCTGCCCTTTTTAAGATGGTATATAAGTGCTATGTATAAAATAAATAAGCTACAAGGATATGTACAGCACAGAAAATATAGCCAATATTTTATAATAACTATAAATGGAGTATGGGCTTCCCTGGCGACTCAGACAGTAAAGAATCTGCCTACAATGCAGGTGAGCCAGGTTGGATCCCTAGGTTTGGAAGATCCCCTGGAGAAGGCCATGACAACCCACTGCAGTATTCTTACCTGAAGAATTTCATGGACAGAGGAGCCTGGCAGGCTACAGTCCATGTGGCTGCAATGAGTTGGATATGACTGAGCAACTAACATTACTACTATGAATGGAGTATACTCTTCAAAAATTGTGAACCACTATGTTGTACATCTGAAACTTATATAATACTGTGAATGAACTGTACCTTAGTAAAAAAAAAATAATAATAAAGTAGACTTTTTAAAAGAAAAAAAAATGGTATATAAGGTCCAAATTCTTACTGCTTCTTTGAGTTACATTTTCTGCCAGCTTCCACCTGCCTAAAGGAATAAATTTTCTCTTTTTTCCTGCTAATTCATCTTTTGTCAGTTTAATTTGCAGGCCCCTAATTACTGAACCTCAAAGGATAGCAGAAGTTTTTCCTCTCCAATAACAGCCATACTCATTTGTTTATGGATTGTCTATGCCCACTTTCACAATCCTGCTGCAGAGCTGAGTTGTTGCAAGAGAAACTGTAGGGCCCCCAAAGCCTAAAATATTTACTATTTGGCTCTTTGTAGTAAAAAAAAAATTATGCCAACAGCTCTTCTACATAAGAAGTTTCAAATTTTTCAAAACTAGTGGTAAAGATGGCAAGGTGGAAATAGGGGACAAAGGTTAACAATCTTTGACAGTTTCATCAACATATAAATGTGATTAAACTTATAATACTTCATGCTTTGTTGAGGTTAGTACCTGAATTCTAAAAGCGAGCTAGCATACAAATAATAACCAGAAGTGGAGATACCATGGAAAAATCAATGCACTTTTTGAGGAAAAGAAAAAACGTATACAAGCTCCTAAAAACCATTTTCAAATGTCAAGATTCAAAAGGTTTAGAAATGCATGCTAAACACCTAGTCCCTAACACCTAACATTTCTCAGACAAACTTAATCAGCTACTTAATCCCCCTCCAATTGTTAACTTACTTAAACAGGAGCCAAGTTTGTAGATTGTTCCTTCACTTGTGTGGTATTTCTCTGCCATTTCATTGTTATTATTAATTTTTTAACTGACTCTGTTTGGGATTTCCTTTTCCCAGACTTTGAGTTACATCTGTTGGTGCTTGTTGTTTGGATGGGGCTTCTTATTCTGGGTGATGCTGGTGGTTGGGTGAAGTCAGGACTTGCATACAAGTGATCACCCTTGTTGGCATCTCACTTGTATACTGCTCTCTAGTGTTAGGCATTCTCTAGTATTGTAGAGTTCTCTAGTATTGTAGAGTCAGTGCTCCCTCCCTAAAGCCCCGGGGCTTGTTGCCTGACCAGGAAACGAAGATTTCACAGCTGGTTTGTTATGGCATTAACTGATATTAAAACATATATATGCAAATGAGAAACAGAAGGTATACTTTTGACAAATGGCCATTAAAATATTATGCAAATACTATCTGGCATATTGAATTATACACACAAACATATACAGCTGTAACATAACCCAAGCATTCCAACCAAAAATACAGTACAATATGTTAGCACGGCGAATAGAGAAAACCAAGAATGATATCCACCAGTTAATAACCAAACTAAGTAGAGCACCAATTAGAGAATAATGCTAGAGCAGGGTCCCCGTTGGGGATATGGCAATGAGGACAGAACAGACTTAAGAAATGTGGTGGGAAAAGGGAAAAAGAGAAAGGGAGGATAGAAGAGAAATATAGAATAATACTGCAAAGTTAAATATAGGGAGATAAAGATTTGTATGTATTAGAGTTTAGTGCTATAGGAAAGGAGCATCAGAGAAAGCAAAGAATTATAGAGAAAGTAGTAGTACAAATGAAAAAATTTAAAAATTAAAACAGAGATAAGTATATAGAAAAATATAGAAAAACAAAGCAAAAACAATAAAAACAAACAAAACCCCCACAGAACCTTAAAAGGCCAATGGGGAACCAGAAGTTTATACCAAAATGTGTGGTTTAAAAGGAAAAAGAAAAAAAAATGTAAACCTGAATACATTCAGTCTTACTGATAAGCTTAGCAGCTTCAATAGAATTCAATGGAGGAAATAAACACACCCACTCTCACACACCCCCCAAAAAAAACAAAAACAAAAACAGAACGGGGGGTGCACTGAGTGGGTTTGGAAAAAAGGGAAAAAAACAATTTAAACAAAACAATACAATACCAAAAAAAGCAATAAAAAAGAATAAGGAATAAAATGAAATTTTAAAAATCCAGCAGTAACTCCAGCTTCAGACAAAACGTGAAAATAGTGTTTATGTTCTTCTGTCTCTTGCTGACTATTCAGGAATTATCAGTGTTTTTCTTGCCTCTGGCAGTGGCTGGATCTGAAGACCTCTTTGACTGCTTGTTTCTTTCGGCCTATTCCAGAACTAAAAGGCCCGCCCAGGCTGGCCCTGGGAGTTTCTTAATCCAAATCCCTTTTCTTGCTGGGTGGAGCTAAATTCCCTCCCTGTAGCTTGACCAGCAGCCCTGCAGTTTGACCAGCAGCCAAATTACAGTAGGGAAAATGGCGTCTGTCTCACAAAGGATTTACTCCTACACGCTCTATGGGAAGCACTTCCGCGGTGACCCCGACCCTGCTGCAGGCCACCGTCGACCCTCTCCACCGCGGGAGACGTCAGGTTACTCAGAGGTGAGTCTGGCTCAGTCTCATGCAGGATCGCTATTC
Source organism: Tragulus kanchil (assembly GCA_022376925.1). Classification (NCBI taxonomy): domain Eukaryota; kingdom Metazoa; phylum Chordata; class Mammalia; order Artiodactyla; family Tragulidae; genus Tragulus; species Tragulus kanchil. The sequence goes on from JAIOJX010000001.1 coordinate 111,687,306, forward strand.
CCCTCTCCCGGATCACAGTGCGCAGAGTTTCCAGTCCTCCTCGGCGACTCTGTGATCGGGTTAATGGTAACCTCCTTAAAAGGGAACTGAGTGGCGTCCTTCCGAGGCCTGCTCAAGGGCACTTCTAGCTCAGGGGGGCACCTGGACCCTCCAAAGCAGGTCTAACTCAGTCCCTTGTGGGCGTTACCGCTCCTTTCCTGGGTCTTGATCTGCAACAGGCTTTGCGCCTTTGGCCCGCCCAGCCTCTCTGGCGGGTATGAGGTTTGACTTTTAAAAGTGCCATTGCACCCTTCCTACTGTCTTGATGCGGCTTCTCCTTTGTTCTTCGATGTGGGGTGTCCTCTCCGTGATCAGATCCCACCTCCTCCTGTCGATGGTCTTTCAGGAACTCGTTGCAATTCAGGCGATTTTGCAGGAGAGATGACTACACATCCTTCTACGCCACCATCTTAGCTCCACCCCGCCAGGAGTCAAGTTTGAAATTAACTTAAATAACATATTCTATTCTCTCATCACCAGTCCAAATGAACGAGAATCGTCCTCACTTTTTCCATTGAGGTTTACCTCTAACATGAACAACTCTTCACTAACCTGAAAAAACTTTCCAACTACCTCCTTCATAGCATAGGGGAGAAATAAGAAGATATCAGCTGAATTATTAACTTAGGTAAATATACACTGTCTACAGTTTTTCTAAAAGATGGATGCCATAGAATCATGCCATAGACAGATGCCCATACACAATGCTTGTGCCTTTGATCCTGAAGTCTTCTAGTTCAGAGCTTCTCAAACCTCCATCCTTGAACCAACAGCATCAGCATTGCTTGGGAGCTCATTAAAATGCAAATCTGTGGACACACCTTGACCCTAGTAAGTCAGAATGTCTCTGGGTTGCAACCTAGGAATCTGCATTGTCACAAACCTTAGCTTAAGGCAGTTTCTCAACCTGAGCACTATTGAATTTTGCCTGGATTATTCTCATTTGTCAGGGTCTGTCCTGTACACTGTGGAATACTTAGCAGCATCCTTGGCTTCTACCCACTAGACATCAGTCAACTCTCCCCCCTTGCCAGGTGTGGCCAAAAAACTTCCCAGAACTTGCCAAATATCCCCTGGGGTACGATAGCACCCTCGGTTAAGAACCTCTGCTGTAGGTGATTCTCATGCATGTTCAGGTGGAAGAGACAGTCTGATCTAAACTATGGTACTTGCCAAGGCATCTGGACCTACTTGGGAGAACTCCTGACATCATATTACCCATTCACAAGAAGGGAGCTTGGCCATGTCTTCAATATTCCTTGCCTGCTCTGCTCCATCGCTTCAGTCATGTCTGACTCTTTGCCATCCCATGAACTGTAGCCTGCCAGGTTCCTCTGCTCATGGGATTCTCCAGGCAAGAATACTAGAGTGGGTTGCCATGCCCTCCTCCAGGGGATCTTCCTGACCTAGGGATCAGATCTGCATCTACTGCATCTCCTGCATTGCAGGTAGATTCTACCTATTGAGCCATCTCAATGTTTACAAAGAACAGTGCTCAGCCCCACCAGGCTGGCACAACCCCTCCCGCTAAGGTGAGGGGATTCCGTCCACATGCTCTGGCAGTCACCATGGTGACCACAGAATACTTGGGAGGGGCAGCAGATGGGGGGTTCAGTACCCCAAGGCTCCTCAATGTTTGTTACACATTTTATTAATGGTCACCACTATTACACCATTAGAAGCACTTTATGTAGAAAACACCATGATCTTTTCTCCTATCAATTTTTAATGTGCCTCAGGCTATTGCAGTTCAACCTGATTTCTGCTCAATTCCACCTGAATCCCAGGATGACAAAGGCAAAGTATTAACAACTGGAAAGTGCTTTGCAACTGTAAGTCATGACAGAAATGTACCCAAAGATTTCAGAGATCAAGATCTTAGAATATTAAAAGTTCTAATAACTTTTCTCTGAATAGCTTGGTAAAATCTATTTTTAAGTACTTTGAGGCAACTAAAAAGCCATGTTAATACAATTACAGTTCACTGAAATATTAGCATGCAATCTACTTTGAAAGCTAAAATCAGTCATAGCTGGGTAATATTTCATTTAATTATAAAGATTAATTCAACCTTCATTTATTTGTTCATGTGCTTGGTCTTTTCATTTTTCACACCACACCCAAGCTTCAAACACTGTCTGGTAGAAATGCCACACAAGCTTCAGTAGCAGGTTTCATTTCAAAGCGCAATTGATAAAAGAACAAGGGGAGGGGGGTCAAGAGGAAGGTAGAAGCAGTAGAGACTCAATTTAATGAGGTTTCCACCAAGCTGATGGAACTGTGTCCCCCTCTCTCTACTTCATTCCCTGCCATGCCACCTGAGAAAATGGTCCTAAGTAACAAGTCCTGTCCTCCCCATTTACAGTATTTTCTAAAACAGCCAGATGAAGATTCAAGTGGTGATGTATATAATAGTGTGAACTCTGTTTATGAACTATGTCTGTCGTGTTTTTCGAATGTTGTATCTTCTTCAAATTTGGGCTTAATTAAGTTGATCACTTTTTTCATCATAGTATCTGTTCAATATTCAATCTTTACTGCCAAATAAGCAACACAGACTTGAAAATATCGTTTTAAAATTTTTTAGTTATAATACACACAATAAGTATACAAATCAAAGATGTTTTTAAACACACACACACACACACACAGAGACATATCTGTGCTAACAGCTATGAGACAAGATTTAAAACATTCCTAGTACACAAAAGGCTCCCTCAGGTGCTTTTCCAGTTAATAAGCCACGCACCCTCAAGATAACCACTATTCTGACTTCTTTCTCCAAAGATTAGTTTTGCCTGATTTTCAACTTCAAAGAAAAAAAGTGAACTCTCCTAAGTCTGCCTTCTTTCATCTCAAAATGACATATGGGAAATTTATCTGTGTTTTCTGTAGCAGAGGTTGAGATATCATAGTTTAATACACTGAATTCTTGGCCTCAAAGAGTTCACAATCAGACACATGTAGAGAATGGGAGGCCAAAACAGAAAGAAAACAAGACAAAAACTAGAAGACTGCAGAGGATAGGATGGGATGGGATGGATACAGATGGAATGGGAAAAAGGGAAGGGCCTTGTGAAAAGTACATCTTCAAAGAGATCTCATAGCCAAACACAATCAGTAATAATAGAAACTATATTTTTAATAATAGCAAAAGTAATGTTCTTTGTTGAATTTTAATTACTGGGCTAAGTGTTTCACTTCCTCATCAAATTCAAATTTACTTTACCTCAGCACTATCAGATGAGTGGCAGGAGACAGAATGGAAATGCAGCCCCCAAAGCCACCATCTGTCTTCATGGTTCAGACCTGGTCATTTATTCTGGAATACCCATGGGCTACAATTTAGAAATAAATCTTAGCTTTTTTTTTCTCTAGTTCTTGAATGGCAATCTAGGGAAGGAAATCAGAAAGGCCATTTATGCTCAAGGCAAAGCAATGTGCCACAACCCAGAGACAACATGGGCTGTTTGTAAACAGCAGACTAAATGTCATCATCAATTATGCACCATTCAACAAAACCAATTAGTAACCTCTAAACAAAACCACTAGGGCTTCCCCAGTGGGTCAGTGGTAAAGAATCTGCCTGCCAATGTAGGAGCCACAGGAGACATGGGTTTGATCCCTGGGCTGGGAAGGTCCTGTGGAGAAGGGAATGGGTACCCACTCCAGTATTCTTGCCTGGAGAATTCCATGGACAGAGGAGCATGGCAGGCTACAGACCAGAGGGCTGCAAAAAGTCAGACACAACTGAAGTGACTTAGCATGCACACATCCAATATCACTTCTTACTCAAACTTGAGCCCAGCAAGAGAGGAATGCAGCAAAGTATTGGTCAAAAACCTGAGAGTAGGAAGGTTCTAGACCACAATGGTGAGCCTTAGCCTGTAAGCCAAACCCAAACTGCTGTCTGATTTTGTAAATAAAATCTTACCAACACAGATTTACATATATTTCTTTACATAATGTCTATGGCTGCATTCGTGGGACAACAGTAGGTTTGAATACTGCGGCAGAGACCACGAGGCCTGCCAAGACCAAAATACTTACTATATGGCCCTTTAAGTGAGAAGTTGTCCAATGCCTCCTCTCCATTCTCACTACTCAATGTGGGCCATGGTCCACGGGCATCAGACTCACCTGACAACTCTCAAGAAATGCAAAATCTCAAGTCCTCCTCCAAACTGAGTGAGAATCTGCATTTTTCACAAGGCTCCTGTGAGAGTTGCGTACACATTCAAGTTTGAGCATCAATGCTCTGAATAAGGCTCTGCTTCTCAAACTTGGCTGCTTATTGGAATTTCCTAAGGAGTTTTATTTTGTTTTGCCTTTTAAAATACTGATAGCCTGGGTCTGAGGTAACTCCAGGCTGAAAAGTTTGCAAGAGCTTTCAGCTCCTCCTCACAAGGTCATGTGGCGCCCTACACATTTCTCATTCTCATCAGACGCTAACAGAGGACACTCAAATAAGCATCCAATGATCAGATAGGGTTTGGGAAGTGAGGAGAGAAGATCAGAGGGAAAGGATGCTCTCCTCTACTATTCTGGCAAGTGTTCTCATTTCAAAATTGCTCTCTCTCTCTCTGACAAGCTCCTTTTTTTGTGAGTAATTTTTAACAGAAATCAGAAATTACTTAGGACAATTCATAGGGCCTCTTTAGAACTTGACTTTTTACAGATCTATACAAACCACTTTGCCAAATCTTAATTTTCATTTTCAAAAGCCTAAAAGAACATGACAAACTATTCTATACACCTGTAAATTCATTTTATAACTTAACATGAGAACTAAGCAAAGGCTCTCTTCTGCAGCCCTGAAGAACACAACCTTGGTGCTGTCCTTGACTCTGCTCTGCTTTTGGACAGGTCCATTCAGCTCATTAGATGAATCCTCACAGACCCCTGCAAGGAGGCTCTTGTTAACCTGCACGGTGACTTCAGTGCTGGCAACATCAGAATATACTGAAGGAAGCATATCTGTCCACTTTACCTTAGGTCAGCAAGGACACAGAGTGAAGCATGGCCCTTTCCAATGCTGAGGGTCTTTGGTTACAAAGTACAGAAAGTCAGAACTTCATGTTCATCAGTGAATTTAAAACACTCCCATTTATAAAAACAAACTCAAAATGGTTTAAAGATCTAAATACAAGACATGACACCATAAAACTCCTAGGAGAGAACATAGGCAAAATATTCTCTGACATAAATCACAATGTTTTCCTAGGTCACTCTCCCAAGGCAGAAGAAATCAAAGTAAAACTACACAATAGGGACCTAATCAAACTTAAAAGCTCCTGCACAGGAAACTATCAATAAAACAAAAATACAGTCTATGTAATGGGGGAAAATATTTCCAAACAGTGTAACTGTTAAGGGATTGATCTCCAAAACAGGCAAATAGCTCACACAACTCAATATCATAAAAAAAAAAAAAAAAAACTAATCAAAAAGTAGGCAGAAGACATTTCTCCATAGAAGACCAATAGGTACATGCTCAACCTTGCTAACTATAAGAAAAATGCAAATCAAAACTACAATGAAGTATCACCTATCACCAGTCAAAATGGCCATCATCGAAGAGTTTACAAACAATAAATCCTGGGGAGAGTGTGGAGAAAAGGGAATCCTCCTACACTGCTAGTGGGAACGTAAACTGGTCTCTCTCTCTCTCTGACAAGCTCCTTTTTTTGTGAGTAATTTTTAACAGAAATCAGAAATTACTTAGGACAATTCATAGGGCCTCTTTAGAACTTGACTTTTTACAGATCTATACAAACCACTTTGCCAAATCTTAATTTTCATTTTCAAAAGCCTAAAAGAACATGACAAACTATTCTATACACCTGTAAATTCATTTTATAACTTAACATGAGAACTAAGCAAAGGCTCTCTTCTGCAGCCCTGAAGAACACAACCTTGGTGCTGTCCTTGACTCTGCTCTGCTTTTGGACAGGTCCATTCAGCTCATTAGATGAATCCTCACAGACCCCTGCAAGGAGGCTCTTGTTAACCTGCACGGTGACTTCAGTGCTGGCAACATCAGAATATACTGAAGGAAGCATATCTGTCCACTTTACCTTAGGTCAGCAAGGACACAGAGTGAAGCATGGCCCTTTCCAATGCTGAGGGTCTTTGGTTACAAAGTACAGAAAGTCAGAACTTCATGTTCATCAGTGAATTTAAAACACTCCCATTTATAAAAACAAACTCAAAATGGTTTAAAGATCTAAATACAAGACATGACACCATAAAACTCCTAGGAGAGAACATAGGCAAAATATTCTCTGACATAAATCACAATGTTTTCCTAGGTCACTCTCCCAAGGCAGAAGAAATCAAAGTAAAACTACACAATAGGGACCTAATCAAACTTAAAAGCTCCTGCACAGGAAACTATCAATAAAACAAAAATACAGTCTATGTAATGGGGGAAAATATTTCCAAACAGTGTAACTGTTAAGGGATTGATCTCCAAAACAGGCAAATAGCTCACACAACTCAATATCATAAAAAAAAAAAAAAAAAACTAATCAAAAAGTAGGCAGAAGACATTTCTCCATAGAAGACCAATAGGTACATGCTCAACCTTGCTAACTATAAGAAAAATGCAAATCAAAACTACAATGAAGTATCACCTATCACCAGTCAAAATGGCCATCATCGAAGAGTTTACAAACAATAAATCCTGGGGAGAGTGTGGAGAAAAGGGAATCCTCCTACACTGCTAGTGGGAACGTAAACTGGTGCAGCCACTATGGAGAACAGTATGCAAGTTCCTTCCTTAAAAAACTAAAAATAGAGTTGCCATATGACCTAACAATACCATTCCTCAACAAATACCTGGAAAAAACTGTAATTCAAAAAGAAACATGCACCCAATGTGCATAGCAGCACTATTTACAATAGCAACACATGGAATCAACCTAAATGTCCAATGACAGATGAGTGAATAAATAAGATATGGTGTGTGTGTGTGTGTGTATACATATATATAAATATATATATATAATATACAATGGACTATCAATCAGCCATAAAAAAGGAATGAAATAATGCCATTTGTGGCAACATGGAGTGAGATTACCATACTGAGTGAAGGAAACCAGATAAGGACAAGTAACATATATTATTTACATGTAGAATCTGAAAAAACTATATAAATGCAATACTTACAAAACAGAAATAAAACTCATAGACATAGCAAACAAACTTATGGTTACCAAGGGGAAAAGGGGAGGGGAATAAATTAGGAGTTTGGGATTGATGGATACACAGTACTATATACAAAGTAGATAAGCAACAAGGATTGACTGCATACCACAGGGAACTATTCAATATCTTGTAATAACATATAATGGAAAAGAATCTAAAAAGAAATACACACACACACACACACATAAATGTTCATAGCAGCTTTACTTGTAACAGCCCCAAACTGGAAACTGCTCAGATGTCCTTCAACACCTGAATGATTTAAACAAGCTGTCATGCACCATATCATGGCATACTACTCAAAAACAAAAAGGAACGAATTATTAACACATGCCATATGCTGGAGATGGATCCCCAGAAAACTACACTGAGAGAAAAAAAGCTTGTTTCAAAAGGGTAAGGACAGTGTGATTCCTTTATATAATATTTTGAAATGTTAAACTTTAGAAATAGAGAATCACTTAGTGATTCAGGGGTAGGGATGGAAAATTGGTGTATTATAAAATGGTAGCATAATGTAATGGAACTGTTTAGTAACTTGCTTATGCTGGTGGGCACATAAACCTACGGGTGATAAAACTGGATAATGTACACAGAGTAAAAATAGGGAAATGTGAAGATCTGTGGATTATATTAATGTTGATTTCCTGATCATGCTTACACTGTAAAGTTTCTGAATGTTACCATAAGAGGAAACTGGATAAAATGTACATGGGATCTCTCTATGCTACTGCTAAAAACTGCTTATGAATCTAAAATTATCTCAATAAAAATTCAGATAAAAAATATATGGTGTATAGATACAACATTACTCAGGCATAACAAAAGAATGAAATATTGCCATTTGCAGCAACATAGATGGACCTAGAGAGTGTCATACTAAGTAAAATGAGTCAGACAAAGACAAATATCATATGAAATCATTTATACATGGAATCTAAAAACTAATTCAAATGAGTTTATTTACAAAACAGAAACAGAGTCAAACTTATGGTCACCAAAACAGAAAGAGCAAAGAAGAGGAATAAACTAGGAGTATGAGATTAACAAATACACAGGGCTTCCCTCTTGGTCCAGTGCGTAAGGACACCGCCTTGCAGTACAAGGGGCGCCGGTTCGATCCCTGGCCTGGGAAGATCCCACGTGCCACAGAGCAGCTGGACCGATGTGTCCAATTACCGAGCCGGGGCTCTGTAACAGCAGAGGTCACTGTGATGGGAGGCCCACACGGGCCAAAGAACAAAGATGGATGAAAACAGAGAAATGAAAGACCAATAGAAGTGGCCCGCCCACCCCCTCCCTCCCCAACCCGCCATCCCCTCCACCTCCAAAAAAAAATAAAGTTTATTTAAAAAAAAAATACACATTTCTATATATAAAACAGATAACAAGGATTTGCTTTATAGAACAGGGAATTAGAATCAGTTTCTTATAATAATCTATAATGAAAAAGAATCTGGGAAAAAATATGTGTAACTGAATCATTTTGCTGTGCACCTGAAACTAAGAGAACATTGCAAATCAACTTCCCCTCAATTTTTAAAAAAGTACAAGGCTTCTATGGTGGTCTAGCAGTTAAGAATCTGCATGGATAGGACATGGGTTCCATCCATGGTCCAGGAAGATCCCACGGGCCATGGGGCAACTAGGCCCATGCACGCTAGAGACCATGCTCCACAAGAGAAGCCCCCACAATGAGAAGCCCATATACCACAACAAAGAGAAAGTCCCAGTGCAGCCAAAACTAAAATAATAAATAAATCATGTTTTTAAAAGTACAGGAAGGTAGTGTCAAGGGTGTCTGTACTGAAAATTAAGTTTATTTACTAAGAAACTCAAATGTAAAACTGGAAAAAACAAATGATTTCTCTACTAGAATGGAATTGCATCCCTTCTGACTTAGTCCAGTTCTGGACCCTAACATGTAGTAGGTATTTCTTGTACCTATGCACGAAGGTCTCACAGACTGAGGCTGAATCCTTTCCCCATCACAGTTCAACAATATTTTGGTTTACTCAAATAGCTCTCTAAGTCAATCTATATACTGGTTTTGAACTGGGAAGAAAGCTGAGGATGGATCTCCAGAAAACTATACTGAGGGGGAAAAAAAAAAAAAAAGCTTATCCCTAAAGGGTAAAGACAGTATAATTCCTCTATGTAATATTTTAAAATGTTAAGCTTTATAAATGGAGAACTAATTAGTGATTCAGGGGTACGGAAGGGAGATAAGTATTTTATAAAATGGTAGCACAAGGTGTTGGTTCTAATATGAAACAACCGATCAAACAGGAAAACAGGAGGGAAATTTAATAACACTCAGTAGTCAGGAGTTAAAAGAGCAGGTAAAGATAGTTCAAAATTCTCTATTGTAAACAATGAAAAACTGAACACAGATGAGAGAGGCAAAGGATTCAGATTGCAGGTAGGCAGTTTCCAAAGATGGCTGCTGACAATGTCTTCCCTCCCTGTGTGCTCACACTGTTTCTCACATCAAGAGATGGAGTCTTTCTCCTGCCCTCATATATGAACTGGCTTTGTTCCCAGCTTTGGCCAAAAGAATACAACACAAGAAACATTCTGGGACTTGTAAGCACAGAACTTAAGAAGACTGCCAGCTTCCACCTCCTTGCTCTTCGAGCCCTTAGCAGGCTTGTAAGAGCACCATGCTACCATTCTGAAGAAAGATGCCCTATGAGGAGCACCGAGGTGTTAGACAAAAATAAAGAAGCCAGGTGTTCAACCATAGCTTCTGACTGACTTCAATTGCCTGAGACACTCCAGACGAGACCAGCAGAAGAGCCACCTATCAAAGCCCTGGCCAACCCAGAGAATCATGAGAAGTAATAAAACACTTGCGGCTTGAAGCCAGTAGGTTTTGAGGTTGTTTGTTACACAGCAATGCATAACTCAGATACAGACCTCTGCAGTAGGTGAATCATTCTCCGTGAATGAGGAAAATTAAAACTTGCTCTCTTCCACCTGGCAAATTGACAGATCCAGAACCAAAACAGAACAAAACTCCAGAATTCTCTATGAGGAATCAATCGTTCCATAAAATCCCTTTTTCTTTTTGTAGTGAAGTTTGTTCACTTGAAATGCCAAGAATGATAAAAATTTTAAATCAAAATGAGGGAATTCCCTGGTGGTCCAGTGGTTAGGACTCAGCACTTCCACTGCTGTGACCCAGGTTCAATCCCTGTTGGGGGAATGAAGCCATGTGATACTGTCAAAAAAGAAGATTAAATTTAAAGAATTTAAAATGATTAAAAAATAAATTTAAAATGATAAAAAATAAATTTAAAGAATTAAAAATTATAAAAAATTTTAAAAATCGAAATGAAATTCATTTTGCACAGCTGTTAGCACCTCAGAATACTTGGGTTGTGCCATTTCTTCCTAGCACTGCTTCCTTCAACTTTTCCAACCCCAAATCTTTACCTTTATCCCAATTTCTTTTACTGTTTCTTCTCTTGATACCAGGTTGTTTCTTCAGCTCATAAGTGAGATTCTGTCAAAAGTGGATTTGCTATCATGCCTTCAGCCTGCCTTTACCCAGATACGCTAAGGGTCCAGAAAATGACAACTCAGAACACCAGGTTAAATACAATTTCTCTCTCTTCACCCATTTTCCACTATCTGCCTGTCTGGCCCTCAGGTTATTAATGGAACTGACATTCCCGTACAACTGACTGAGCAGGCCCAGCAGCCAGATAAGAAGGGAGCCGCTGACAGCAGCAGACACGACCCCAGAGATAGCAGATAAGCAGACATGCCGTAGCTATTAGTTTCATCTTGGGCCAAAGAGAAGAAGCATCACAAAATATACACAGGGAACTCAAACATCTCTAATGAACTCTTTTCCCCATGAAATTAAAAATCAAGATATCAAAAGTGATTCTTCTTGTCAAACCAAACATGTACTTGTTAGTGAATTCCTAACACACTCCATTTGCAATTGGACCAAAAAAGGAAGAGACAGTCATTAAACCTCTCCCCATCTCCATCCCATGAATAAAAGTAAAATAGTGAAATAATTTTTAAAAAGCAGCTGTCTCAGCGCTCTGGAGTGCATGCACCCAGAGCCAGTGCTCAGCAACGAGAGAAGCCACTGCAATGGGAGGCCCACACAGGCCAAAGAACAAAGATGGATGAAAATAAATGAAAGACCAATAAAGTGGCCAAAATTACAACAAAAGAAAAAAAGCCGCTGTCACCCCTGGACCTCTGGAATTTCAGTCTGAGGCTATCATAGCCTTTCCCAATTTCTTTCAAAGTCCTACAACCAATAAATCTCACAAACCAAAATGCACAATTCTATTGTTCCACATTGTTCAAATTAGTTCTATTCTTGACACTAGCACAAATTTTTTTAATGTATGGCATGGTCAGACACTAGCTATATACTTTACTTTAGACTCCTGATGAGAATACAACACTGCAAAAATTTTCAAAAATCACAGAATATATTACATGTATATCCAGTGACACGAGCAAGCGCTTGTCACAAATGATAATTCACATAAACCTCTCACTCAAACTTCTGCAAATTTACTTTTACTGCAATTCTGTATTTTAAGTTGGTAATAAGTCTCTCTCCTCTCCCATAACAACAACAACAAAATCAGTATGTTACTCATTGGCAAAAGAACTAAGGCAAAGATTTATTAGGTGTTTAAAATTGTGATTAGAGAGAAATCAAACATTAAAGAGGACATCTTCTTGTGGCAGGGAGCAAGATGCTGTCAGAAACAACAGGAGTCAGACACAAGATGGTGGAGGCATAGATGATGCGGAGAAACAACTGGAGTCATGTCAAAATTCCCTAAAGTAAGAGACTCAAGTCGGCCAAAATGGGACAATTTGAGCTTAAAAAAATAATAATGATTGTAATGAATCTAAACAAATCAAATACATAAAATTCCCTGGGCTTCCCTGGTGGCTGAAATGATAAAGAATCTGCCTGCAATGCACAAGATCTGGGTTTGTTCCCTAGGATGGGACAACCCCCTGGAAAAGAGAACGGTGACCCACTCCAGTATTCCTGCCTAGAGAATCCCATGGACAGAGGGGTCTGCTGGGCTACAGTTCATGGGGTTGCGAAGAGCCTGACACAACTAAGCAACTAACACTTTCACCTTCCCTGAGTTTATCATATTTAAAAACAAAACTGCTTTGGTACCTTTGGAAATACAAAGGCACTAACTCACTGTGAAAATCAATCAATAAAAAGACGTTTATGCTGCCTTTCAGGAGTTTATATCAGTATAAGCTGTATGTCAGTGTAATCAAGTGGTTTATGAGAGAAAATCCTTTTTTATAGAAATATTTCAGCTAATACATGCAGAAAGAATGACAGAACTGGAAAATCACCTATTGAAATTCCTAGTGAACTCATGTATCTATGTAATGCACCAATAACATCTTAAATGATTAAGAGTGGTTTTCAACCTTGGCTGCATATTTTAATCTCCTGGGGAACTTTAAACACTGATGCCTGGGTCTCACCTCCAGAGAGTCTGATGTCATTAGTCTGAAGTGTAGCTTGAGTAATTGGATTTTTTAAGTTCCCCCGAGGTGGGGAGGGATTGTAAAGGCACAGTCAAGAAAGAGGACCACTCCCTATCATGAAAGGTTGATGGTAAGTTAAAAATGAAGGATCAGTTTGATAACTCTTGAACCCACTAATCGACGTTTTCCATGTAAGTGGGACAACAGGGCACCATGTGCCTCTTTGTGGGTTTCATAGAAGATAGACAGCACTGCCCATGAAGTTGCGTGCCAAAGAAAATTGAACCTGAACCTAATCAAACCTCTAGATTGAACTACCAATTTATAGGAAATGCAAGGGACAGAAGAAGGTGTTAAAAGACAACAGCAATATATCATCAGCCACATCAACACTGCTGAAAATTCTTCCAGACAAACAGCACAATTTCTTCAATAAATAAATTTAATGGATAAAAGGGAAGGGAGATTGGGACTTCCCTAGCTGTCCAGTGGCTAAGACTTCACACTTCCAATACATGGGGCGTGGGTTTGATCCCTGGTCAGAAAACTAAGATCCTACATTCCAGACTGCACGGCCCCAAAAAAGGGGGGTTGGGGGGTGGGGGGAGCTTTTACAACTTTTAAAGCTTTAAAAGACAGGCATACATGATCTTATCCTTTTTAGTCCATTTCCCTACTTATAGTCTCAGAAAGCGAAAAATAAACCATTTTAGAATTTCTGATAGGTCTTCCCTGTCTTCTCTGAATTTGTGAAAGACCATCATAGTGTTAATTATAACTGAAAAACTCTACCTTCCAAATACAGATTATCGCATTGAAGTGAGCCCTGTAATGGAAGAACTGTGGTCACTGGTTCATTCTTCTCTGCTCAGAATCTAACACGGCTTCCTTTCTTAAAAGATTTAAGAGGATGAGACAAAATTTTGGAACTAGACAAAGGTGGTGGTGGTTGCATCATATTCTGAAAGTAATCAACTGTACACTCAGTTGTACACTTCAAAACGTTTAATTTTATGTGATGTTAATTTTACCTCAATTAAAAAAAAAAGGAGGAGAAACTAGGAGAGAAAAGAACTATGAGATAGAAATTGTCAAGATTTGAAAACTGTTTGGAAGAAAGACTCAACAGGATTTGAGTGCTTCCACTTAGCTGGCTGAGAAGTAAAATGGAGATTTCTGGTTTGGGAGTCTAAAGAGCTGGCTATAAGCCATAGAATGATGTTATCTCCACAAGGATAACACAGGACCTTAAAAGGACCTTGAGCCCAATGAATGTTCAGTTTCCTCAAGTTCTCACTTTTTTAAACAGAGAAATAATCCAGAAAACCAAGGAGTACCCTAAATATACTATAATTGGATCATATTAAGGCATTGCTAAAATGTCTTCTGATCTTCTTGCAGGCAAAATGGATAAATCAGATGACAGTTCCATGAAGTTGTTCAAAGCAGAATAAGTGGACTAAAAATCCATTGGTTAGTAAACTGACAGGCATCTAACCAAAGTTCTGCCACAGAGCAGGTGCTCTATGAATCTACTCAATAGATAAATCAAAAGACTCTCTGAAGGATGAATGAATAGGGAGACTCCAATTCTAGTGTGTGAGCATGCTTATTAATAACCCAGAAAAAAAAAATAGTAGATTTACCTGGGACTTCCCTAGTGGTCCCGTGGTTAGGACTTGGCACTTTCACTGCCATGACCCCAAGTTCAATCCCTGGTTGAGGAACTAAGATCCCACAAGCTGCATGCATAGCACAAACAAAAAAAGTAGACATACCAAAGCATGAATGATATAAAGGCAGAGACACTGAATAACATGTTTGAGATTTTCAAAGGTCTTTTGAGATGTCATTCTATGAAATTAGTTCTAAATTTGGGGGGAAAGCATTGTGTACAAGATGTGTATCATTGTAATGTCAATAAAAGCATAACCTAAATATCCAACTATGGAGATATATTCAAGTGATCTCCTGTATAACCACTAGAAGACCATGCAGTAGCAGTGAACATTCTTTTATAAAGACTATGTAGTAACAAGAGAAATGCTTAAAATATGAGAGAAAAAAGAAGGAATCAAATTTATATATACAGCATTATTCAAGCTTATGCATAGGAAAGAAAGACAAAGTAATATATTAAAATGTTAGCAATGGTTATGTCTATGTGATGGCACTAGCAATGATTTTTTCCTTTCTACTTTTATATGCTACCTTTGAGATTTTCTTTAACAAGCACAGATATTTGTAGCAAAAATAATAAACATATAGGAGACCCAGAAACATACACTTTTTAAAAACCAGAGCCGTGACCAAAGCTAAATGGATTCCTAATATGAATTAATGTAAAGTTCTGGGATGATGATTTAAACAAAACGCCAAGTTTAGGACGGGAGCAACAGGGCTTAACAATACTTCCTATGGGATTAAAAAAGAGACCTAGAAATTAACTGACTGTAAATTCGTTATGAGCCAACAGTGACATGACTGAGGGGAAAAGATAGCCATAATATAAACTTCGGATTTCAAATATAATTTGTATGCAAAACAAAGGCAGTAATAATATTCCCATTGTGCTGTGTGAGTTGGACCATATATAGAATACTGTGTTCAGCTTTGAACCTGAGCTTTCAAAAAAAGATGTTGAGAAGCTGAAGAGCAGCCAGCAGGATGAGGCATCAGAACCACAGCACTGAGCAGCGATTCCCACACTCTGATGGCTTTGGAATCAGCCAGAGGGCTTATTAAAACACAAGTTTTTGGGTCTCCTCCCAGAGTTTCTGATTCTATAGATTTGGGGTGGAGCAAAGAATCTGCATTTTCAGCTGGTTTGTAGATGATGCCCATGCTGCTGACCTGAGAACCACATTTAGAAACCCACTGGTCCTATGGTCCTAAAAGCACAGACTCTGAAACCAGACTGCCAGGGATTGAGTCCCAGCACTTCCACCTACTGACGGTGTGACCTTGAGCAAGCTTGCCCGCCCTCCCTGTGCCACAGTTTTCTCATCTGTAAAATCAAACAACCTGACCAACCTCATACAGGTATCGTGGTTTTGACGCAGTTCATACTTGTAAAGCATTTAGAATATCTACCTCACATATTATGTTTATTAATTTAATGAGGAGCATCAGAGATGTTCTGTCTGATACAGAAAGCCATCTAAACATCTTCACTGGAAGGGCTTCATGTGGAAGGTGTATTCCACATAGTTCCTGGGGACAGACATTTGGTCAAGGGGTGGAAGTACCCAGGAAGGAACCTCTGGATCTATAACAAGAAGAACGTTTTTAGACGCTGGAGCAACAACGGAGCAGGAGGCCTGCTTGGGTTCCGAGTGTCCCAGTACTCACTCAGGGCACACCCCCAGGAGAGATGGTGAACAGGGATTCCTTTGAGGGGGAAGGGAAAGCAGTCGCTTCATAAACATTAGCTAGTTCAAGCAATACAGCCTCAGTGCAAGGGAGCTTTCACCGGGAATAACCCAGTGCTCTCAAAGTGTTGGCCTCCAACCAACAGCATCACCAAGAACGTGTCAGCTATGTCAACTCCCAGGCCCCACCTCAGAGGATGACTCTGAAACTCTACGGATGAGCACTGGCCATCTGGGTTTGAATAAGTCCTCCATGTGGTGCTACTGCAACTCAAGTATGACAACCAATGGCCTCTACCACTACCCAAAACATTTCCGTAAGGTTCTATCTAGAACACTGAAACTCGATTAAAGTAACCTCACAAGGTATGAGGTGTAATATGCCTCTAGTAACTATTTGCAGTAAACTACTGCTGTTTAGTTGTTCAGTTGTGTCCAACTCTTTTGTGACCCCCATGGACTGTAATTGCCAGGCTCCTCTATCCATGGGATTTCCCAGGCAAGAATACTGGAGTGCATTACCATTTCCTTCTCCAGAGGATCTTCCCACCCAGGTCTCCTGCACTGTAGGCAGATTCTTTACCACTGAGCCACCAGGGACCCTGCAGCAAACTACTTTACACAAAATACTTGCTTTTTTTTTTATTTAACAGCTGTATCACAAAGATAACACTGAATTTGTTCAAAACAAGAAAATCTAAAATCCACAGATAAAAAGCAAAGTACCCCCTTCCCATCACCCTCTCAGGAGGGGCTGCTGACTATTAAGTGCCCTGCAGGGATTGGGTATGATAGGGTATCTACCTCACATATTATGTTTATTAATTTAATGAGGAGCATCAGAGATGTTCTGTCTGATACAGAAAGCCATCTAAACATCTTCACTGGAAGGGCTTCATGTGGAAGGTGTATTCCACATAGTTCCTGGGGACAGACATTTGGTCAAGGGGTGGAAGTACCCAGGAAGGAACCTCTGGATCTATAACAAGAAGAACGCTTTTTAGACGCTGGAGCAACAACGGAGCAGGAGGCCTGCTTGGGTTCCGAGTGTCCCAGTACTCACTCAGGGCACACCCCCAGGAGAGATGGTGAACAGGGATTCCTTTGAGGGGGAAGGGAAAGCAGTCGCTTCATAAACATTAGCTAGTTCAAGCAATACAGCCTCAGTGCAAGGGAGCTTTCACCGGGAATAACCCAGTGCTCTCAAAGTGTTGGCCTCCAACCAACAGCATCACCAAGAACGTGTCAGCTATGTCAACTCCCAGGCCCCACCTCAGAGGATGACTCTGAAACTCTACGGATGAGCACTGGCCATCTGGGTTTGAATAAGTCCTCCATGTGGTGCTACTGCAACTCAAGTATGACAACCAATGGCCTCTACCACTACCCAAAACATTTCCGTAAGGTTCTATCTAGAACACTGAAACTCGATTAAAGTAACCTCACAAGGTATGAGGTGTAATATGCCTCTAGTAACTATTTGCAGTAAACTACTGCTGTTTAGTTGTTCAGTTGTGTCCAACTCTTTTGTGACCCCCATGGACTGTAATTGCCAGGCTCCTCTATCCATGGGATTTCCCAGGCAAGAATACTGGAGTGCATTACCATTTCCTTCTCCAGAGGATCTTCCCACCCAGGTCTCCTGCACTGTAGGCAGATTCTTTACCACTGAGCCACCAGGGACCCTGCAGCAAACTACTTTACACAAAATACTTGCTTTTTTTTTTATTTAACAGCTGTATCACAAAGATAACACTGAATTTGTTCAAAACAAGAAAATCTAAAATCCACAGATAAAAAGCAAAGTACCCCCTTCCCATCACCCTCTCAGGAGGGGCTGCTGACTATTAAGTGCCCTGCAGGGATTGGGTATGATAAGGAGGACAGTATTTTGACAAAAAGCATCAAAACTCCTAAAGGCTCAGAGGGCGCTCAGAGACTATGATCTTAGGTCACCTACCTTCCACATACGGAGGGAAACACAATGGCCCAGACTCACAGAACCTCACTCCCTGCCTCTCAACAGCAACTGGGGCCAAAGTCTCCCCTCCTGCACAGGACAACAGTTTAGAAGAGACAGTTGAGCACACTTGGAAAGACTTTCTCATGCTCCAGGCACTCTTCTAACTACTTTAGCTATATTAACTCCTCAACAAATCTCTGAGATAGGTACTCATCTCACCATTTTGCAGATGTGAAAACAGAGTCAGAAAGGTTAGGTCATTCCACAGCTAATAAGTGGTAGGCATGGGCTCTGAGCCATGGCAGTCTCTTTCCAGAGTTTGCAGGTTTCTGTACTGTACCTTCTGTTGGGGTCCGTGAGGCAGAAAAGAGACAAGTCTGAAGTCCACTACCTTGGCCTGACTTTGTATGTGACAGAGACAGAGAGACATGGAGCCAGATAGTGCCAGCAAGCTCAAGACAGTGGCCAGTGTGAGCCCGACATCCGGGGGAGTAGGAGGAGCCTGAAAGATGGTTCACTGGTCATTATGTCAGTCCCTGTGTGTTCCTGGCCGAGCACTGGAGTGGAGCAGGAACCAGGGTGATGGCGTTCTTAAGCACCTATGCAAACAAGCTTGAATTTCTCATGGGCAAGGGCAGGAGACAGTTTGACAAAAGCCTATCTGTTTCTTTTCTTCTACGAAGCAATTTCAAAGGAATATGTGAAATGAAGCAGGAATGAAGGTAGCAAAGGAAAGTAACGGCGGGAGGCCAAGTTGTTGGGACTGAAAAGGAAGGAAGAGCCGAGGCAGCCATGTTCACTAGCAGCAGGACGAGGGCTGTGACAAGGGACACAGGCGGCAACGTGGGCACTTCCCATGTCAGTGCCCTCACTCAGGCTTCGTGGGCTCAGAGTTTCCTCCTCTAGACCTCCAGGACCACTCGGTTTCTCTATCACATGAACACTTCTCCCCATCATCCCAGATCCGTATCACCCCGTTGTGTTCTCCTAGATGAGTGCAAACTCCTGCAGAAAAGGGACTGCCAACAGTTCATTTGAATCCAGCACCTGACCCACGGTCAGTTTCAGGACTGATTTTATTGAAGTGCTGCTAGTCTAGCAGCAGTGACACACGCTGTCACCTTAAGGAGAGAGAGGACAGAAAAAGTCACACCCCAGAGGCTGTCTCCTAGGTGGGAAGCCCCCAAGGTACAGATCTCAAGACAAGAAATGCAGTGCAAGCAGTTCATCTGGGACATGAAGGAGCCATCAAACACTTCTAGAAGAATGGGGAAGTGAATGGAGAAAGACAGGCACTCCACCAAGCCTATCTCAGAGTCAGCAGGAAAGAAGCGAGCTTTCCCCACTGGGGGAGCTCCAGGAACCTGTGCAGAGCACACTCAAGGAAGGAGGGGTCCTGGGCAACCCCCATCAGTCACTGGGTTGGACTCATTCCCCAGACCACTGGGCTCTTCATAGGAGTGGCCTAGCATACTGCATGGAAAGACAAAGCTGTCGGGGAAAATACAGGTTCTGGGGCTTCCCTGGTGGTCCAGTGGTTAAAAAAATCTGTCTTGCAATGCAATAGACACAGGTTCAATCCCTGGTCCTGGAAGATCCCATATGTTGCAGAGCCACTAAGCTTGTGTATCACAACTACTGAGCCCACAGCCACAACTACTAAAGCCTGCGCACCACAGGGCTTGTACACTGCAACAAAGAGAAGCCACTGCAATGAGAAACCTGTGCAACACAGCTAGAGCAGCCCTCACTCTCTACAACGAGAGAAAACCCATGTGCAGCAACAAAGATCCACTGCAGTCAAAAATAAATTAAAAAAAAATGCTTTATTAAAAAAAATGCAGAGGCTTCCGTGGTGGTCCAGTGGGTAAAGAGTCTGCCTTGCAGTGCAAGGGACACCAGTTCGATCCCTGGCCTGGGAAGATCCCACGTGCCATGGAGCACCTGGACCGGTGTGTCCAATTACGAGCCAGCACTCTAGAGTGCATAAGCCAAGAGCCAATGCTCTGTGAGGAGAGAGGCCACTACAATGGGAGGCTCACACGTGCCAAAGAATAAAAAGGATGGATGAAAATAAATAGAAATAAAAGAGGCATGAGAAGGAAGAGAAAAAATTTTAAAAAATATGCAGGTGCCAAAAACAAACAAAAAAAAAGGCAAAAAAAAAAAATGCAGGTGCTGGTAGCTGAAGTCAGAGAGGTGTGTAGTGAACTGGTAATGGCAAGGGCAGCAGGTCCTTCCCCAGCTCAGCAGGTCCAGAGTGCTTCTGAAAATCTGCATTTCTAAAGAACCCCCACTGAGACTGCTGATGCTGGTCTCGAAGCACACCCTGAGAGCAAATGGGCTCAGATGGGCAGGACACCAGCATGGGTGGCAAAGACTGGGTGATGCTGTTGTTTGTTGTTTAGTCACTCAGTCATGTCTGACTCTTTGTGACCCCAAGGACTGTAGCCCACCAGGCTCCTCTGTCCATGGGATTTCCCAGGCAAGAACACTGGAGTGTGTTGTCATGCCCTTCTCCAGGGGATCTTGCCCACCCAGGGATCGAACCCGCACCTCCTGTACTGGAAGACGGATTCTTTACCACTGAGCCACCAGAGAAGCCCCAGAAGACTGGATACCTGGGGAAAATCCAATACCTGGGGCTGGGCAGGGCCTAAAGATAAAGGAAACCAGAATTATACCCCAAAATATGCCTTTTTGACATAAAAATTATTTTGAACTGAAGGCAAATGAGAAGCAGAAGATACAAGGAAAATTTCTGCCTGGCTCCAATTCGCCTAAAAGGAAGACAGGCCTTTTCAAAGCTGTGCCTCCTCCCCTCTCTACCAGGGAGAACTGAAACAACTTTAGACCCTATAGGCCTGAAGACAGCAGCAGATGACTTCACATAACACAGTCTACTAAGTAGCCTGTATCCACCATTAGTTTTGCCCATATATCACATTCCCAGCAGCTGCCAGTTTGGGAAATCTATAACTACTTTCCCTTTTTCTTCCTATTTCTCTACAAATGTACTCTTTTGTTTGTTTGTTTTAGGTGACATTATAAGCCAGAGTTCTAAGCCACTTCTCTGAGTTACTCATTCTTCTGAGTTTGTCTTACATGCATACGAGATATACATGTTAGTGAACTTGTGTTTGTTTTTCTCGTGTTAATATATATTTTTTGTTACATGGATCTCAGTTAAGAACTTAGAAGGATGGAAGCAAAGATTATTTTCCCCGTCCAACAGAGGCAAAGCCAAAGAGGTGAGCTCAACTTCTGCCTGGTCCTCTGTAGAAGAACTGGTAATGGCAAGGGCAGCAGGTCCTTCCCCAGCTCAGCAGGTCCAGAGTGCTTCTGAAAATCTGCATTTCTAAAGAACCCCCACTGAGACTGCTGATGCTGGTCTCGAAGCACACCCTGAGAGCAAATGGGCTCAGATGGGCAGGACACCAGCATGGGTGGCAAAGACTGGGTGATGCTGTTGTTTGTTGTTTAGTCACTCAGTCATGTCTGACTCTTTGTGACCCCAAGGACTGTAGCCCACCAGGCTCCTCTGTCCATGGGATTTCCCAGGCAAGAACACTGGAGTGTGTTGTCATGCCCTTCTCCAGGGGATCTTGCCCACCCAGGGATCGAACCCGCACCTCCTGTACTGGAAGACGGATTCTTTACCACTGAGCCACCAGAGAAGCCCCAGAAGACTGGATACCTGGGGAAAATCCAATACCTGGGGCTGGGCAGGGCCTAAAGATAAAGGAAACCAGAATTATACCCCAAAATATGCCTTTTTGACATAAAAATTATTTTGAACTGAAGGCAAATGAGAAGCAGAAGATACAAGGAAAATTTCTGCCTGGCTCCAATTCGCCTAAAAGGAAGACAGGCCTTTTCAAAGCTGTGCCTCCTCCCCTCTCTACCAGGGAGAACTGAAACAACTTTAGACCCTATAGGCCTGAAGACAGCAGCAGATGACTTCACATAACACAGTCTACTAAGTAGCCTGTATCCACCATTAGTTTTGCCCATATATCACATTCCCAGCAGCTGCCAGTTTGGGAAATCTATAACTACTTTCCCTTTTTCTTCCTATTTCTCTACAAATGTACTCTTTTGTTTGTTTGTTTTAGGTGACATTATAAGCCAGAGTTCTAAGCCACTTCTCTGAGTTACTCATTCTTCTGAGTTTGTCTTACATGCATACGAGATATACATGTTAGTGAACTTGTGTTTGTTTTTCTCGTGTTAATATATATTTTTTGTTACATGGATCTCAGTTAAGAACTTAGAAGGATGGAAGCAAAGATTATTTTCCCCGTCCAACAGAGGCAAAGCCAAAGAGGTGAGCTCAACTTCTGCCTGGTCCTCTGTAGAAGAACTCGTCCCACCTCACCCAAAGCATATGCCTAGGAGTCACATGTTCATGTCAATGGGACCATGAGACAGACTTCCTGGGAACCCTCTGTACCTGCTACGGCTAAAATTAAGGCTACTCACAGCCTTGTGAGGATGCTGCCATCCTAGGAGTCCCCTCAGGGTCTTTTCCTCCAGGGTGGCCTGGCAAGCAAAAGTCACAGAGGCAAAGAGCACAAACAAATATTTACAAAGAATCCAGTTTCTGGCTACTGAATTGAATCCAGCTGCGGATCAGCTGAGTTCCTCCTGCTCTGATACAGACCTCACCAGCACAAGCCTGGCTCTTACCTCCAGGGAAGCCAAAGGCAGTGCTGCGTCCCATCCCACCAGGTCTCACAATCATCACGTAGTGAAGCGACCTTGAGAACCTCCTACTCTCTAATGGAAAAGACAAATCTTCTAGAAGATGCTCCCAATGTATTTGTATCACCTTACACTCACTCAACAGCAATGACAGCCAGAAAAAATTAGCAGGCCTCCTGTCCTTTGTTGCTTGCCTATAATAAGAACACTATTTGCAGGGAACATGGAATCCTAAACAAAAATTGGTGCTTATTTGTTTAAAGAACAAACTTTTTGTAACAAATTTCCAATTTGAAACCTACGCTGTTGGTTTTACAACACAAAACCACTCATGACCTCCTGAGGGGAAAGGCAGGGAGACAGATAAAAGAAACCTACCCATCATTCACGCAAGCAGAGGCATCCTTGTTTATATTTTGCAGTGATCATTCTTAGCAAAGAGTACGACACAGTCACAGCCCTATGCTTCCATTCTAAGGCTGGAGTAACCACCACAAAAGCCAAGGTGTTAGGCCTCTGTTCCCCACAGGCATATGGACCCTCTCTGCTCAGGAGGCATGTCACTGGGGAATGCTAAGGTCAACATCTCTTAGGAAGAACTGTAATTAGCCACAGTCTGGAGCCTGATTGTGAAGGCAAGAAAAGCTTCTCCCTGTCACAAATCGGAACATTTTTCCAGCTTTCCCAATGGGTTGCCAAGTGACTCAGCATTGGCCCAGTGTGGGCACTATTATTGATGAGAAATCTTCCGCCTGGGTGATATACTGCATACAACACATGCCCAAAGAACAGTGCCAAGTCATACCAGGAAAAGCAGGCGAATTATTCATCTCCACTTCAGATGCAGGCAAATCCTGTTTTAATGCAGGGGCTACTCAGTATCAGAAAGACAAAGCCCTAGGATAGCCAGAGATTTCCATCTAAGATTCAAGGCATTATTAGGTAGAGCCTCTCCTTTCTTGTTGACTATTAAAAGGCAATCAAATTGAGAACAGCATAGCAAAAGGGCAAGAAAAAGAATAATTTTTCAAAAACAACCCCATAGCAGAAAGCTGCATAAAAGCCTTCAGCTCTGTAAATGCTGTCTTTGTGAGTGCTACGAGCTCCACCTAGAGGTCATCTGCAGATCTGCAGGTTCACTTAATTTTGATAAAAGAATACCTCATCTTCTGGAGTCCAGAGCCAGATAAGCCTTGGAAAACGGCTGGAAATTCTTAGACAACATTCTTTCTTTCTTGTCCTTCATTAAAGGAACTGCTCTGAGTTCTGAAATTCAAGACGTGCTCCGGAAACCTGGTGCCATCCAGCAAGACAAGTACCTTCGAAATTTGCACCTAGTTTGAGTTCCTGGCAGGTTCAACTCAGCTCAAAAATAGAAGAGTGTTCAAAGAGGACTTTCAGAAGAAAAGGTGAGAGCTCTCCTTGAAATAAAATATAAGACTGGAGAGCAACTCAGAGGGCGAACAAGAATGCATCAAATATTACGGCTGAGAATAATCCTCCTTCAAGAAGGATACATGACTACTTGCTCAGAAAGTCCAACTATAAGGCACCCACTCCCTTACACATACCCAAAGACTCCCCTAAGGCAATCACCAGCCATACTTTTCAAAGAACTGACTGTGGTGCCAGAGCATTCCCCTGCTATCTAGCCATTCATAACCTGCATATTCTACTCACTACTCCACCCCACTGCCCATGCCAGTGACCCCTCAGCCCACTGAGGGTCAGTCGTTCAGGCAAAGAGTTAGAGCCCCCAATGTCCTGGGTTCTCAACTAGCCAGTGCAAGACACACTTTGTTTCAATTATCATGAGCTAACCCGGCAACTAGATGAAGCCTTCAAACAACAACAACACATTGGTGCAAAAAGTTTCATCTACCATCTGGAGAGCTTCTCATCACAGCCTGTCTGCTCCTCCTGCCTTTATCAGCATGTGGCTTACCTGACTTCAGACAGCTCTGACAGATTCTCAAAGAGGGGAAAAAACAAACTTACCCTCTGTCTTCTTCCAACACCACTGCCCTTTTCCTCCCCCAGCAAGATCTTTGTTCACTATAAACACTGAACAGGCTTTTCATGTCTATCAACAAAAAGATCTATGGCAATGTTTATTCATCTCAGGAATATTAAAGTTCTAGAGAATATCTGTGCTAAACCTCTGCTCATTCTCATTTCAACAAGGGGAAGTATTCACAGAATGTTGCCCTCTTTTTTTTTTTTAATAGACTTTATTACTTAGAGCAGTTTTAGAGCCATAGCAAAACTGAGCAGAAACTACAGAGTTCCTATCTACTGGCTGGCCAGTACACCTGCACAAGTTCGCCCATTATCAACACCCCCCTACCAGAGTGGGACATTCACTGCAATGAGGCTGCACTGACACATCGTTATCACCAGAGTTCATGGTTTACATTATGGTTTATTCTCAGTGCTGCACATTCTCTGGGTCTAGACAGATGGATACTGATATGTAACTGCCATTACAGTATCACATGGACTCACTTCCCTGCTCTGAAAACCCATTCGTTCTTTGTCCCTTGACCATGACACAAAAAATTTTGTACTCAGCATGACTCAGTATGACTCTGACCAGTGTTCCCGAGGCCTACTGAAAGATAAGAATCACCAGGGAGACTGGTTACAATCACAGATGTTCAGATTGTACGCTCAGTCCACTACATCAGACCTTTTCATAGGGTCCCAGAGGGACCCAGAAAGATAGAGACAGTCCACAGACCTTAAGAAGAAATGCTCCTAAGTGCAGTCTCCTAGCAGAAGAGCAGCCTCTTAAGAATGTTGTAGGCATTTCCTACCTCTGTGAGCTCCAGCTCCATCAGAATACCTAGAATTCAAGATGTGACCCATTCTTTTTTTTTCTTTTTGTCTTTTAACTGAAGGATAATTACTTTATAAAAATGTGTTGGTTTCTACCAAACATCAACATGAATCAGTTAGAGGCCCATTCTTTATTTTTAAACAGCCAGGCCGCTGCTATTTTCCTCACTTATTCCTTTATCCTGATGCAAGGTACCAGAAAGTTCTACAAGGCTGAGCAAGGGTCCGCTTCTATTAGAAAGTATGTTTGTATTCCTACACGATGGTCTATCATTTATAAGCATGCTATTTGGACCATTTGCACAAAATGATGGGTTAGGAAGTAGATCTGCTTGGTTACAGTAAAGGATTTGCCTGAGGGCATCAGCACACATCGTACACGGAGCAGAAGGACACACAGCCAATATGAGCTTTTCTTCTTTGTGCCTTGAGGGCTCTTCTGCCAGCTGCTTCCCCTAGCTCCCCACTGCTCTGCATTCTGCCATAGCCAATGATGGTTTAATGGCAAAATTCACTGGGCAGCAAGCCATGTGGCTCTTATAGTTGGCAATTAGGAGAGAAGGAAAGGCTGAATTACAAGGTGTTTGAAAACACAGTTTGAGTAAGTCAGATCTTATTTTCTCTTACCTCCTGGTAATAAAATCTCTGTATTCATCCTAAAACAGATAACTTAACTCTGGAGTCATTTGAAGTCAATGGCTCAGTCAATATAAAAATCCACCACACAGCCAATGGGGAGTATGAAAATCCATTAAACCAAAGTCTTATTTTTTTTTTTCATTAAAAGGAATCCTTACCTTTTCTTTGGCTTTCCTTTTTGTCCCTATATCCATCCACTCATTTTCTTTATCCAGCATGTCAATAAAGGCCCAACGAACACCTTCAATCAATTCCTCCATCTATAAGAAAATACCAAAGAAGCAGGTCAAAAGCAAAGACAAGGTTTTCTAAGCTACAATAAATAGTCCAATGCTAAACACAGTGGGAAAGAGGCTCCTTTCAGCTTGACTCCATGCTCTGGCAGCATTTCCTCTCTCAGGGAAATGCGCACCTCCCCCCCGCCCCGCCCCCACTAGAAGAAAACTCACCATGTCTTTATTTATGAACAGTGCGATGGTCCAGTCATAAAAGGATTATATGGGAAAAGGAAGTTAGCTTAAGTTGTCAGTAATCACTTACCTGGAGCTACTAAATGAGTCCACCCTTATCAAGGTTGCAACTAATTTCAATAGGTTAATAAGGATTTGAGAAACAAGCAAAGGCATGGACTCTGTATTTCAGATAGGTATTGCAGAAGAAAGTGAGTAAACAGCTGAAAGAGATACTGTTAACCGAGAAATGGGTGGGAAAGTCAGCACACTAAAGAACGCTTCTCAACATAAATCGGACTTATGTCAGGACTCCAGTTCTCTCCACCTCAGTGCCAGGGGTTAAGCCAAACTGCTTGGCTGTTCTGTCTTCTTCCTACTCCTCCTGACAGCTCAGAAGTCTTCAGTTATTTCAAGTCTAAAATGGTAGGTCTAAAGGGGGCTGCCACAGAAATGCTGTCTTCTGAAAGACCTGTTTGGAAGTGTTACAAGGGTAAGAGCATACCCACATGGATGATGTGTTTGCCCTGGCTTTTCCTCCAGCATTTGTGGGTCAACAGAGAGGACTGGGGGAGAGAGATGCTAACATTTAACTTCAGCGGCCCACATAGAGCAGTCTGGGGAGTCTCTGCCCGTCTATGGGTACAAACCAATCGAAATTCCACACTCCTACACAGATGCTTCAGTTTTCCTAATAGAATACTCAAGAAAGAATAAAATACTAGGATTGGCATGAGAATGAAAATTTTCATTTGAGATTATGAAGTTGTAAATCCATTTTTAGCATTAATTCTAGAAGGAAAGAAGTTTAGGTGTTTCCTTGGTTCTATAATGAATTGTCAGCATGGAGCTCAAACTAATTTTTTGTCTGTTTAATAAGTTTTCAGCTATGTTTTCAGTTCAATAACAGTTGTAAGGGAACAAGAACTGGAAATCCGTGGGCTGGGTTCCATCGTATGTAAATAAGAACAAACAGCAGATGGAGGGGGTACTTCACAGCTATTTCTTCCCAACTAAGTAAAATCATTAAATGAAAAGAAATTTCAACTTTAGATTGGGGCATGAGGAAGACAGGAAATGACAGAAGAGCAAAGATCCTTTAAAATCACGAAGTCACTCATTCTCAGCCTTGTCTGTACACTAAGGTCTTGGTTGGGAGAAGTTTGTTTTTTTTTTTTTTTTTTAATTAATTAATTAATTAATTTTTTACATGCATGTTCCCAGATCATTCATATGAATATCCCTGGACCCTCCCCCCACCCAGTTCCCCCCCCCATCCCTCCAGACCATCGCTCCAAGTGGTTGTAGGTACTCCTATTCCCCTAGCACAATGACAATAGCTATCTTTTCCACACATGACAGTATAGGTTTCCATGTTACTTTGGGAGAAGTTTAAACAATGCTGATGTCATTGTTGCAGAGTAAGGCCTGAGCCCTGGGAGAGTTCAGCCAGGATGAAAACTCACTGGTGGAGAGGAAGCTACTTACGTTACCAATAAGGAAATTAGGAGGGAAGAGAGTTCATGATCTCTTCCACCCATTTCTTCCAGCTAGGAAGGGTCAGAGTCAGCACCTGACCTCGGAGGTAAAGACAGTGGTAAGGTCAGAACTTCCAGGAGCAACAGAAATGTCCCTCATAAATGTTCCTCATAAATCAGAGGATAATGCCAGGAAGGTAGAAGAAAACCAAGAGACGTGCAGCAGTGACCATTTCGAATTGAAAACCCACAGAAGGTGAATGCTAAAGCAACAAGGAAATCTTCAGAGACTAGGTCTTTTGTATCTGCAGTCACCAGCACCCTTAAGTCTTTATGACATCACTGCAAGGGAGCAAAATTTGCCACCCTAAAATAAAATACGTCTCTTTTAACCAGTTATTTTTGGAACAGCAGACAGAAGAAGGGATCTTAAAACCAAACAGCAGTTGCCCTTTTGAAGAGATGTCTATTATGTTCATAAGGGAAATCTTCATTAGTAAGGGTGTCTCCCTCTCTGTACCTGGCAGAGGAGGATGACTTAATCTCCTGAAAGTCTTATCAATGGAGAAGTCATTAGCTTGAACCTGCATCACAATCACCCTCCTTTACAGCTGTTATCCCAGTATTGTCCCATAATTGACTCTCCTCAGACCCAGTATTTTTTTTTAAACCTTTATTTTGCTTTTAACTTTTACAGAGTTTTGTTGTTTACAGATATGTATGTTCCCAGATTAGTCATATGTATATCCCCCCCTTCCCACCCCTCCCAACCATCACACAGCACCCCTGAAGGATCCCTTTTTCTCACAGAGCAATGACTAGAGCTATTTTCTTCACTTATGATAGTACAGGCCTTCATGCTACTTCCTTTACGCCTCCTACCCTCTGTTCCTTCCCCACAATGTCCATATGTTCACTGTCCACGTCTGTCTTTCCGTCGCTTCACTGCATGTGCCATCATCACCATCCTACTAGATTCCATATATATATGTGTTAATATACTGTATTTGTCCTTCTCTTTCTGACTGACTTCACTTTTTATGATACGTTCTAGATCCAGCCACCTCATTAGGGCTGATTCTTCTGCATTTCTCTTTACAGCTGTGTAATATTCCATTGTATATATGTACCAGGGCTTCTGTATCCATTCATTCGTTGATGGACATCTAGGTTGCTTCCAAGTTCTAGCTATTGTATAGAGAGCTGCAATGTACATTGGGGTACAGGTGCTTCTTTCAGATTTGATTTCATCAGGATATAAGCCTAAGAGTGGAATTGCTGGGTCATATGGTGCTTCTAGTTTTAGTTTTTTAAGAAATCTCCAGACTGTCTTCCATAGAGCTGTATCAATTTACAATCCCACCAGCAACGCAAGAGGGTTCCCTTTTCTCCGCACCCTCTCCAGCATTTATTGTCTGTCGATTTGTGGACGACGGCCATTCTGACGGGTGTGAGGTGATATCTCATTGTAGTTTTGATTTGCATTTCTCTAATTATAAGTGAAGTTGAGCATCGTTTCATGTGGTTTTGGGCCATCTGTATGTCCTCTTTGGAGAGGTGTCTGTTTAGGTCCTTTTCCCATTTTTTGATTGGGTTGTTCATTTTTCCGGTACTGAGTTGTCTGAGTTGCCTGTAGATTTTGGAGATTAAGTCTTTGTCTGTTGTTTCATTTGCTATGATTTTCTCCCATTCTGTGGGCTGTCTGTTCAGCTTTTTTGTGATTTCTTTTGCTGTACAAAAGCTTTTCAGTTTCATTGGTCCCACATGTTCATTTGTCTTTTTAGTTCCGCTATTCTAGTAGGTCGGTCAGAGAAGATCTTGCTTTGATCTATGTCCTTGAGTGTTTTGCCTATATTCTCCTCTAAAGAGTCTGATGGTTTCTGGTCTTACATTTAGGTCTTTAATCCATTTTGAGTTGATCTTTGTACATGATGTCAAGGAATGTTCCAACTTCATTTTTTTGCATGTCGCTGTCCAATTTTCCCAGCACCATTTGTTGAAGAGGCTCAGACCCAGTGTCTTGTCTTTAGCTGCAGGTGGTATTTAAGGTGAGGCTTTGGCCATTTTGGCAAGTCGCTCAGTTTTCCCAGGTGTCTCCCTTGTATACACACTGTTTAACTTTGATTTTCTCCTGTTACTCTCTCTTACACCATAGCACACTGGAATGCAAAAGTAGGAAGTCACTGGAATAACAAGCAAGTTTGGCCCTGGAGTACAAAATGAAGCAGGACAAAGGCTAACAGAGTTGTGCCAAGAGAACACACTGGTCATAGCAAACACCCTCTTCCAACAACACAAGAGAGAACTCTACATGTGGACATCACCAGATGGTCAGTATTGAAATCAAATTGTAGCCTAAGATGGCAAAGCTCTATACAGTCAGCAAAAACAAAACCGAGAGCTGACTGTGGCTCAGATCATGAGGAACTCCTTATTGCAGAATTCAGACTTGAAGAAAGCAGGGAAAATCACTAGGTCATTCAGGTATGACCTAAGTCAAATCCCTTATGATTGGAGGGAACATATGTCTACCTATGAATGATTCATGTTGATGTCTGGCAGAAACCAAAAAAATTCTGTAAAGCAATTACTCTTCAATTAAAAACAAATACTTTTTTTAAAGGTGGAAAAAAACAATCCCTTCTGATTATACAGTGCAAGTGACAAATAGATTCAAGGATTAGATCTGATAGACAGAGTGCCTGAAGAACTATGGATGGAGGTTCATAACATTGTACAAGAGGCAGTGATCAAAATCATCTCCAAGAAAAAGTAAGGCAAAAATGGTTCTCTGAGGAGGGCTTACAAATAGCTGAGAGAAGAAGAGCAGCAAAAGCTAAAGGAGAAAAAGAAAGATACACAAATCTGAATGCAAAGTTTCAAAGAATAACAAGAAGAGATAAGAAAGTCTTCCTAAGTAAACAGTTCAAAGAAATAGAGGAAAACAATACAAAAAGAGTCTTTAGAGATCTCTTCAAGAAAACTGGAGATATCAAGGGAACATTTCATGCAAAGATGGGCACAATAAAGAACAGAAACAGTAAGGACCTAACAGAAGCAGAAGATATTAAGAAGAGGTGGCTAGAAGACACAGAAGAACTGTACAAAAAGGATCTTAATGGACTGGATGACCACGATGGTGTGATCACTCACCTAGAGCCAGACATCCTGGAATGTGAGGTTAAGTGGGCCTTAGGAAACATAACTACAAACAAAGCTAGTGGAGGTGATGCAATTCCAACTGAGCTATTTCAAATTCTAAAAGAAGATTCTGTTAAAGTACCACACTCAATAAGCTAGCAAATTTGGAAAACAGCAGTGGCCACAGGACTGGAAAAGGTGAGTTTTTATTCCAATCCCAAAGAAGCGTAATGCCAAAGAATGCTCAAACTCTACATGTGGACATCACCAGATGGTCAGTATTGAAATCAAATTGTAGCCTAAGATGGCAAAGCTCTATACAGTCAGCAAAAACAAAACCGAGAGCTGACTGTGGCTCAGATCATGAGGAACTCCTTATTGCAGAATTCAGACTTGAAGAAAGCAGGGAAAATCACTAGGTCATTCAGGTATGACCTAAGTCAAATCCCTTATGATTGGAGGGAACATATGTCTACCTATGAATGATTCATGTTGATGTCTGGCAGAAACCAAAAAAATTCTGTAAAGCAATTACTCTTCAATTAAAAACAAATACTTTTTTTAAAGGTGGAAAAAAACAATCCCTTCTGATTATACAGTGCAAGTGACAAATAGATTCAAGGATTAGATCTGATAGACAGAGTGCCTGAAGAACTATGGATGGAGGTTCATAACATTGTACAAGAGGCAGTGATCAAAATCATCTCCAAGAAAAAGTAAGGCAAAAATGGTTCTCTGAGGAGGGCTTACAAATAGCTGAGAGAAGAAGAGCAGCAAAAGCTAAAGGAGAAAAAGAAAGATACACAAATCTGAATGCAAAGTTTCAAAGAATAACAAGAAGAGATAAGAAAGTCTTCCTAAGTAAACAGTTCAAAGAAATAGAGGAAAACAATACAAAAAGAGTCTTTAGAGATCTCTTCAAGAAAACTGGAGATATCAAGGGAACATTTCATGCAAAGATGGGCACAATAAAGAACAGAAACAGTAAGGACCTAACAGAAGCAGAAGATATTAAGAAGAGGTGGCTAGAAGACACAGAAGAACTGTACAAAAAGGATCTTAATGGACTGGATGACCACGATGGTGTGATCACTCACCTAGAGCCAGACATCCTGGAATGTGAGGTTAAGTGGGCCTTAGGAAACATAACTACAAACAAAGCTAGTGGAGGTGATGCAATTCCAACTGAGCTATTTCAAATTCTAAAAGAAGATTCTGTTAAAGTACCACACTCAATAAGCTAGCAAATTTGGAAAACAGCAGTGGCCACAGGACTGGAAAAGGTGAGTTTTTATTCCAATCCCAAAGAAGGGTAATGCCAAAGAATGTTCAAACTACTGCACAACTGCACTCATTTCAAATGCTAGCAAGGTAATGCTCAAAATCCTTCAAGCTAGGTTTGAAACAAGCTAATGACTTCTCCATGAAACACGAACTTTTAGATGTGAAAGCTGGATTTAGAAAAGGCAGAAGAACTAGAGATCAAATTGCAACATCTGTTGGATCATAGAAAAAGCAAGGGAATCCTAGAAAAACATCTATTTCTACTTTATTGACTATGCCAAAGCTTTTGTGTGGATCAAAAAAAAAAAAAAAACTATGGAAAATTCTTAAAGAGATGGGAATACCAGACCACCTTACCTACCTTCTGAGAAACACATATGCAGATCAAGAAGCAATAGTTAGAACCAGACATGGAACAATGGATTGGTTGAAAATTGGGAAAGGAGTATGTCAAGGCTATATCTTGTTTCCCTGCTTATTTAACTTCTATACAGAGTATATCATGAGAAATACTGGACTGGATGAAGCTCTAGCTGGAATCAAGATTTCTAGGAGTGATATCAATAACCTTAGATATACATATGACATCACCCTAATGTCAGAAAGCAAAGAGGAACTAAACGGCCTCTTGATAAGGGTGAAAGAGAGTGAAAAAGCTGGCTTAACACTCAAAACATTTAAAAAACTAAGATCATGGCATGCGATTCCATCACTTCATGGCAAACTGATGGGGATAAAAATTGAAATAGTAACAGATTTTATTTCCTTGGGCAGCAAAATCACTTCAGACAGTGACTGCAGCAATGCAATTAAAAGATGCTTACTCCTTGAAAGAAAAGTTATCACAAACCTATACAGCATATTAAAAAAGAGACATCACTTTGTCAACAAAGGTTCATCTAATGGAACACAAAGCAGGCGGAGCACCAAAGAATCGATGCCTTCAAACTGTGGTGTTGGAGAAGACTCAAGAGTCCCTTGGACAGCAAGGAGATCAAACCACTCAAACCTAAAGGAAATCAAACCTGAATATTCACTGAAAGTACTAAAGTTGAAGTTCTAATACTTTTGCCACCTGAGTGAGTTTATTCCAATCCCAAAGAAGGGTAATGCCAAAGAATGTTCAAACTACTGCACAACTGCACTCATTTCAAATGCTAGCAAGGTAATGCTCAAAATCCTTCAAGCTAGGTTTGAAACAAGCTAATGACTTCTCCATGAAACACGAACTTTTAGATGTGAAAGCTGGATTTAGAAAAGGCAGAAGAACTAGAGATCAAATTGCAACATCTGTTGGATCATAGAAAAAGCAAGGGAATCCTAGAAAAACATCTATTTCTACTTTATTGACTATGCCAAAGCTTTTGTGTGGATCAAAAAAAAAAAAAAAAAACTATGGAAAATTCTTAAAGAGATGGGAATACCAGACCACCTTACCTACCTTCTGAGAAACACATATGCAGATCAAGAAGCAATAGTTAGAACCAGACATGGAACAATGGATTGGTTGAAAATTGGGAAAGGAGTATGTCAAGGCTATATCTTGTTTCCCTGCTTATTTAACTTCTATACAGAGTATATCATGAGAAATACTGGACTGGATGAAGCTCTAGCTGGAATCAAGATTTCTAGGAGTGATATCAATAACCTTAGATATACATATGACATCACCCTAATGTCAGAAAGCAAAGAGGAACTAAACGGCCTCTTGATAAGGGTGAAAGAGAGTGAAAAAGCTGGCTTAACACTCAAAACATTTAAAAAACTAAGATCATGGCATGCGATTCCATCACTTCATGGCAAACTGATGGGGATAAAAATTGAAATAGTAACAGATTTTATTTCCTTGGGCAGCAAAATCACTTCAGACAGTGACTGCAGCAATGCAATTAAAAGATGCTTACTCCTTGAAAGAAAAGTTATCACAAACCTATACAGCATAT
This sequence comes from Tragulus kanchil, assembly GCA_022376925.1. Lineage (NCBI taxonomy): Eukaryota > Metazoa > Chordata > Mammalia > Artiodactyla > Tragulidae > Tragulus > Tragulus kanchil. The sequence continues at coordinate 111,721,875 of JAIOJX010000001.1, forward strand.
TAAAAAAGAGACATCACTTTGTCAACAAAGGTTCATCTAATGGAACACAAAGCAGGCGGAGCACCAAAGAATCGATGCCTTCAAACTGTGGTGTTGGAGAAGACTCAAGAGTCCCTTGGACAGCAAGGAGATCAAACCACTCAAACCTAAAGGAAATCAAACCTGAATATTCACTGAAAGTACTAAAGTTGAAGTTCTAATACTTTGGCCACCTGATGTGAAGAGCTGACTCACTGGAGAAGACCCTGGTGCTGCAAAAGACTGAGGGCAAGAAGAGAACATGGCAGCAGAGGATGAGATGTTTAGATAGCATCATCAACTCAATGGACTTGAGTTTGAGCAAACTACAGGAAACAGTGAAGGACAGGGAAGCCTGGCATGCTGCAGTTCATTGGGTCACCAAAGGTTCCACATAACTTAGCAACTGAACAACAAGGTGTCTTTCAGTAAGTGAGCAGATAAACAAATTGTGGTACATCTAGAATATGGAACATTATTCAGTGCTAAAAAGAAATGAACTATGGAACCATGAGCAAACATGGATGAATCTTAAGGTCATATTACTAAGTGAAAGAAACCAATCTGAAAAGGCTACATAGTGTATGATTTCAGTGACATAACATTCCATAAAAGGCAAAACTGTAGAAACAAAAAAAGATCAGTAGTTGCAGGGTGGGTTTAAAGAGATAAATAGGCACAGCACAGAAAATGTCTAGGTCAGTGAAAATACTGTATGGCATTATAATGATAGATACATATCATAATACATTTGTTCAAACCCACAGAATGTTTAACACCAAGAATAAAGTCTAAGGTAAACTATACACCTTCGGTGATGTGTCAGTGTAGGTTCACCTTTAACTTCGAAAGAAAAAAAAGAGAGTGATTTTAATGGAAGAAACTGTGCATGTGGAGGGAGGCAAAAGTGTTAGGTAGCTGGTCAGACATGAGAAGGTCCTATCCCATCCTGGATGGTTCCTCTTTCCCTCCACCACCTGGACGCTGGTTGTCAGAGCATGTCCAGAGAGCCTTCCTTCTGTGGCCAAGGATGACCGCTAGGTTTCCAGCCGTATCAGAACCAAGCAAGACAAAAACCACCAGCACAGGTTGGCTGAGGCACACCAAGACCTAAAAGGTGACTCAAGGTAACCCAGGGTTCATTATGTCATCTTCGTAAAAAGTCAGCATTGCAGGGCTTCCCCGGTGGTCCAGTGGGTAAGGACACCACCTTGCAGTGCAAGAGGCACTGGTTCGATTCCTGGCCTGGGAAGATCCCACGTGCCATGGAGCGGCCGGACCGATGTGTCCAACTAGCAAGCTGGAGCTCTAGAGCGCATGCACCCAGAGTCCGTGATCTTCAGCAAGAGAGGCCACTGTGATGGGAGGCCCACACGAGCCAGAGAACAAAGATGGATGAAAATAGATAAATGAAAGACCAATAGAAGTGCTCCCCCCACAAAAAAAATCAGCATTGCAGTTTTTGTCCCACTCCCCATAAGTTTCGCTTGGGTGCTTACACATAAGCAGACAAGCATCTGTACATGAGGAGAAAAGTCAAATAAACCTAAAGCTGTCAGTCAACCTGTCAGTCAAATGACGCAGGACACACCCATCTCTAGGCCACTGTGGGGCTGCTTTTGCTTTCCAGACAGTCCGCTCTCATCCTTTCTCGAAAGTGTACTTTCACTCTGCGTAACAACACTCTTGCTACTTAAAACTGCTCAATGCCTCTTGACTGAATGCGTTCCCTTGAGAAGGGCAAGAATCAACAAAATCTCCATTCAGTGAAATCTCTACACCTTCCTCTCAATTTTGTAGTTGAAGGAGAGACTATGCCATTCCAAAATATATCTCTCTGGCTTAAAGATTATCTTGAACTGAGAGTTTTTAAGAAGTTGCATGCAAAATAAGCTCTAAAAAATAAGAGGTACCCTCTTGGAAGAAATATTAATATTTATAAGGGAAACCTTCATTTGTAAAGGTGTCTCCCTTTCTGTTTCAGGAACAGCAAGTTGACTAAATCTCTAGAAACTCTTATCAGTGGAGAAGGCATAAAGTTCAGCCTGCATAACAACCAGACCTTTGTTTACTGTGCTTTTCCCAATAATCGCTCTTAACTGTACCCCTACCCCTCATCCCATTCCCCAACATCTTCTTTAGTCTTCAGCTGGAAATGGTACTTAAGTGATGGTTTGGGCTATTTTGGAGAGTTTCTCAGTTTCCCTGACTCTCTCTCATGTATGCAAGAGGTATACATGTTATTAAACTTCTGTTTTTCCCCTGTTACTCTGTCTTTTAATGATAGGAATGTCTCAGCCAAGAACCTAGAAAGACAGAGGAAAAAAACATTTTCCTCCACATGCTATAAACTTAATACTGCTCTCAAAAAATTAAGTCCTTTTTAAAATGCAAAATACACACAGACACACACACCAATGAAAATGATCCAGTGAAGAGGAAAAGACTAAACATATGGGAGAGAAAAAAAGACATGTATGGTCCCTGAGAAGGCAAAGAGGGATGGGATCTGGAGAATATATGGAAGGATTCACCTTAGACATGAGATTGGATTATGAGAGGCAAGAAAGATAAAATGATAGACAGGAATACAGAAGAACTGTAGATGAGATGTTGGAAGATTGAGAGTCCTAACAGAATGACTTGTCTTTTCTCCATGAAATGGGAACAAGATCTGCTAAAAGGGAAGTTTCTCTAAAAAATTCAATTTTCTCACACACAGGTATATGCAACCTGGCAACATGAACATACAGGTAGGAAGAAGGATATTCATAGATGAGGACAAAGAAGGTAATGAAAGATTTCCTCTCAATACCCTACCTAACACGCAGCCATAGGAGAAAGCCCCTGAAGAACATGTTAAAAGCAGAATATATTCTTACTGGGAGTAAGGAGTACAAAAGCTAATCTGTAAATCCACTACAGCTGAAAATTAGTTAATCAAATAAAAACAAAACAAGCATGCTTCAAGCCAAAGAGATCTTGGTAAATATATACATATTGAAATTTGGGGATTTCCATGGTGAATCTTAAAGTCATTTGCCTCTCTTCCCCTTGGAGCATTTTTATGAAATATGTATGGATCATTAAAATAGGCTGAGTGCTTCCAGATACGTCTCTTTAAGCACCTTGGCTCCTTAGGACCCTCCCAGGCCATTCCTGGATGTTAACTGTGGCTTTCAAATTCGTTAATGTTTTGAGCATTTTGCAGAGGTTCTCAAAGCTCTATACCTTGCTGACTGGCATTTCAAATGGAAAGAAAGTGGTAGAAAGATTTCAAGATATTTCTGGGATGAAGAATGACAGATAGGTGACAACTATCCAATTTCCTTCTTCCTCTTCCTTTTCTTCTTGCACCCTCCACTCGCCTTACCACCTCTATCTTCCCCAATGACAGGCTTTGATAACTTCATTTTTCTGTGGTCCTCTGACAGATGTAAAAACCCAAGTACAGTCAGCCCTCTATATATGCAGGTTCTGCATCCATGGATTCAATCAAGCACAGATTGAAAATATTTGGGAGAAAATATTCCACAAAGTTCCAAGAAGTAAAACTTGCTTGCCAGCAACTATTTATATAGCATTTTATATTGTACCAGGTATTATAAGTAATCCAGAGATGATTTAAAAGTAGTTGGGAGGGTGTGTGTAGGTCATATGCTAATACTACACCATTTTACATAAGGAACTTGAGCATCACAGATTTTGGTGTCTGCAGAGAGTCCTAGAACTATCGCCCACAGATACAGAGAGAGACTATAATCAGTTTTCTCTTATCTTTCCCTGTGAGTCTCAGTTATTCTCTACTCTAGTCCTGAGATGTCGCATCACAGGTTCTCAATTCTTTCTTTTTGCACACTCTACAGATGTATTGTGCGACGTTTTCCGTGAAATGGTGCTGAACTGCTCCAGTAAACTTTAAGAACAAGGGAAATCTCTGAAGGTGATTAATGTCATTGGTGGGCACGTCAATGCAAATAAGAAAAATAATAATTTTAGTATGCTAGAAGTAGGAAGATGAATCACTGAACACTTCTGATTTTTATCTTTAGACTACTCTACAGCATCACATAGTCACATCGCCTTTAGTCAAGTCATGTTCCCTGAGGCAGTAAAGTCTGATGTAACTTTTAAAGAAGAAAAAAAAAAAAAAGACAGAAACAGTGTTTCTTCAGCAAACCTTGACCTAATGCCCCGACCACCCAACATATAACATTAACAGGGATCACTTAAGGTACAAGTTATAAGGTGAACTTATCCACAGAAAATATTTATTGAGAGCTAAACATCAAAATACATAAAAATTAACTCAAATGTTATCACGGTAAAAGCGGCCACATTTAATATAAGAGCCCTCCAAGTAAAGCAGCATTTTGTCAAAGCATCTACTTATTTCAGAGTTTAGGGACCCATAAAGAGGAAATACAGTTTATGTGGTCAGTATACCAGGCAGTCTTTAGTTCTTTCCCTCAACCAATGTTGTTTAAAAGTGGGATCCCCTTTTCATTCTTTGCACTCCAAGATTTTTCCCATAGTGTTCTACATAAGACACAAGACACTAGTGAGTCACATACGCATATGCATACACCTGTCACCCCTCCAGCAAAAGTTTTTTTCTTTTTTTTTAATTTTTTTTTTTTAGTATATTTATTTATTTGGCTGTACCAGGTCTTAGTTGTAGCATGTGGGGATCTAGTTCTCTGACTAGGAATCTAACCCAGGCCCCCTGCATTGGGAGCTCGGCATCTTAGCCACTGAACCACCAGGGTAGCCCCCAGCAAAAGTTTTTTAAATGAGATTCCTCTATCTGAGTGCATTAAAACTGTCTCAGGGACTTCCCTGGTGGTCTATTGGTTGAGAATCTGCTTTTTAATGCAGAGGACACAGGTTCAGTCCCTGGTCAGGAAACTAAGGTTCCACATGCCATGGAGCAACTAGGCTCATGTGCTGCAACTACTGAGCCCACGTGCTCTGGAGTCCGTGTGTCACAACTACTGAGTCTGTGTGCTACAAAGAGAGAGTCCACATGCCACAACAAAAGATCCCAAATGCTGCAACTAAGACTCAATGTAGACAAATACATTTTTAAAAAATAAAAATTGTCTCACTTGTTCTTCTGACATCTCCTTATCTTCTCTTCCATCACATGGAAATAAGAACTTTGTATCCTATATAAATTGGTCAAGATGGTTCTATTAAGGCCTTTAAAGGGACATATGCTACTACTGTTTTGAGAAGACATGAAATCAAGCAGGGCCCTGCAGGGCCTTCCTGGTGACAGACCCCACTCTGTCCCCCATTTCTTATTTGGAAAAAAGAAAACTTCAGTCTCGCCTGCCTTTCCTGAGTTCCAAATAGCAGATTTAACCAGTTACTAATTAGAGAGGTGAAGTGAATGCAGAAACAAATGCAAAGCAATCAAGCAAAAAGTAATGATCACTTACACAGCAGTTCAGCCGTAAAACAGAACCAAAGGACTCCTAGTTCCTCCTCAATGTATATAGAGAACAATCTGACACATATCTTTGAGCTGGTTTACACAAACCAGGATCCACCGGATGGAAACTGCTAACCAGAAGCATGTAGACCCCAGACTGGCAGGAATCAGAAGACTGATGATTAAGATTCTCAAAACAGTACGCTGCTACCTCACCAACAACCAATCAGAAGGACAGCCACAAGCTGATCATGCACCTTGCAACCCTCACTCCAATGTTGCATTTAAAAACGGTTGCCCAAGAGTCATCAAGGAGTTGGGTCTTCTGAGTATTAACTACCCATTCTCCTTGTTTGGTCTTGCAAATAAATGCTATACTTCCCTGCACTACAACCCAGTGTCTGTAGATTCATTTGGCTGCACATCAAGTTCAGCTCGATAACAGGAGAGGCCAGTTCACCCCACTGTCAGTTGCAGCTTCCTTCAAAGCTTTGTCTCTGGTGACAAAGAACTCCTACATGGCCAACTCAGATTCTACCTCATAGAAATGAATCTCAAACACTTAAACCCACAGTTTCAGACCCTTCCTTGAGTTCTTATTAGGTTTATAAACTGAGTGAAAGTTGCTCAGTCATGTCCAACTCTTTGTGATTCATGCATGAGTCATAGAATTCTCCAGGCAAGAATGACTGGAGTGGGTAGCCTTTCCCTTCTTCAGGGAATCTTCCCAACCCAGGAACTGAACCCAGGTCTCCGGCACTGCCAGCAGATTCTTTACCAGCTGAGCCACCAGGGAAGACCTATTAGGTTTATAATAAGAACAATACTGGTGTGGGCCTAACTGCCATTTGTGTTTGATTTCCCCAACAAATCCAAAAGCTTTGAAAACAGGAATCATAATTTAGATCAAGTGAGATCATGGATATGTAAGCCAATGAGAAAGTGTGAAGGGAAGCAGAATTTGACATCCCAAAATGTACCTCTATGGCATTAGGATTATTTTACATTTAGCCTAGTTATTTTTAACAAATAGCAGACTAGAAAAAGCTCAGAAAACAGAGAAGTTACCCTTTTATAAGGAATATTTACATTTATAAGGGGAATCTCCATTTGAAAGGGTGCCTCCCTCTCTATACCAGGAAGATGTCATGTTGAAATTTCTAGAAACTCTTATCAATGGAGAAGCCAAAACTTAAATCTGGATAACAACCTTACCCTTGTTTACTGTGCTTTGCCTGGTAATCTCCCATAACTGACTTCCTTTCCCACAAGGACATCTTTTCACTTTAGCTGCAGACTGTATTTAAGGTGATCACTTGGGCCATTGTAGGGCAGAATTGCAGCAGACATGGGTTCAGTTCCTGGCTGGGGACGACTCCCTGGACAAGAGCATGGCAACCCACTCCAGTATTCTTGCCTGGAGAATCCCATGGACAGAGAAGCCTGGTAGGTCCATAGGGTTGCACAGAGTCAAACATGACTGAAGCAATTGAGCATATAACACGGTGAGTTAATCAGCTTTCCTAAGTCTTGCTCATATATACAGGAAGTATTCAAGTCTAAAAAGTCCAAAGTCTGTCACTAAGTCATGTCCAACTCTCTGCGATCCCACAGGCTGTAGCCCACCAGGCTGCTCTGTCCGTGGGAGTTCCCAGACAAGGGAACCTGCATTTCTTGCATTGGCAGGCGGATCCTCTACCACTGAGCTACCAGGGAAGGTCCATACAGGAGGGATACGTGCTGTTAGCCTTCTGTTTTTCTCCTGTTAATCTGCCTTATTACAAAGGTGTCTTGGCCAAGAACTTAGGAGGATAAAGGAAAAAAACGTTTTCTTCCCTACGGTGTTCTGCAAATCTAAACTTGTTAGCTTTATGATTTTACATCTTACATATGATTTCTCACATGATATGATTTTGCATCTCATAAGATATATAAAGCGGATGTTCAATAAATATAATAAGTTGATTTATGCTTTTAAGACCTCCAGTGGGTATCTAACAAAGAAGTGAAAATTAATCAAATATCTTTTATACATGTTAGTGTGCAACAGTTATTCCAGCAGTTATTTGAAGTATACATTTTAGTGGAACTCAAATGACTCAGTCTGGTCCATCCTGAGGTTGATGATGCCAACATGGTACAGAACAGATGGCTAAGAATATGAATCATATACCCTACATATCTGATAGAAATAGGTATAGGCTGATAGAGTCCTTAAAGAATAAAAAAAATCTTCAAGGTTGATTGATTCATTAATCCTAAAATAATGTAATTTTAATAAAATTCCTAAAATAAAAGCATAATGTTGAAGAGATTTTCCTCTCTAGTATACTCAGAAACTGTAAATAATACCTTAACAAAACATAAGATTAAACAGTCTCCAGTTTCTCCATTTGTCTAGAGCAGGACATGGTTCCTTACATTGTAGCCATGTGAGTAGTGAATTAAAAAAATATATTATCAATAATTCTACGTGGTTAACACAGAAGCAATAGGCTGCAATCTAAGGGAAGTTCCTAGAACTTTTCTTTCTGACAACCGTCACTTCACTAGAAACACAAACATTAAATAAATCAATGCAGTAATAAATGTTCACAATCCACTGACTCATTATACTGTATTTATGAAAATGACTTTGAATTAGTTCCTGATAAAAATACAACAACGGCATTGAAATAAGAAGAGACCCATATTAAGATGAGAGAAGTAGTAAAGCAGAAAAACTAAGGCTAGATAGTTAGAAAATGCTCAGTTTCTGGAAGCCAAAGCAAGCTAATAAACAAATCATATCAGTTTCTCAGGATTAACAAATTAGCATAGCTATTCATAATGCTGGTGAAAGAAAAAAATAGTAAGTTATTCAGGCCCCAGACATGCCATAATGCATGTTAGTCTGGTGGTACAATAGTTTAGCATGTTCTCTTATCAAAAAGCATATTATGCTGGGAACATATTTACTGGACATGAACAGACTGTGTTCTAATTTTCTAACTCATCTTTTCATCTCTCCCACATTGCTACTCTCCATGATTCAAAAAAAGTTGATTTATGCTTTTAAGACCTCCAGTGGGTATCTAACAAAGAAGTGAAAATTAATCAAATATCTTTTATACATGTTAGTGTGCAACAGTTATTCCAGCAGTTATTTGAAGTATACATTTTAGTGGAACTCAAATGACTCAGTCTGGTCCATCCTGAGGTTGATGATGCCAACATGGTACAGAACAGATGGCTAAGAATATGAATCATATACCCTACATATCTGATAGAAATAGGTATAGGCTGATAGAGTCCTTAAAGAATAAAAAAAATCTTCAAGGTTGATTGATTCATTAATCCTAAAATAATGTAATTTTAATAAAATTCCTAAAATAAAAGCATAATGTTGAAGAGATTTTCCTCTCTAGTATACTCAGAAACTGTAAATAATACCTTAACAAAACATAAGATTAAACAGTCTCCAGTTTCTCCATTTGTCTAGAGCAGGACATGGTTCCTTACATTGTAGCCATGTGAGTAGTGAATTAAAAAAATATATTATCAATAATTCTACGTGGTTAACACAGAAGCAATAGGCTGCAATCTAAGGGAAGTTCCTAGAACTTTTCTTTCTGACAACCGTCACTTCACTAGAAACACAAACATTAAATAAATCAATGCAGTAATAAATGTTCACAATCCACTGACTCATTATACTGTATTTATGAAAATGACTTTGAATTAGTTCCTGATAAAAATACAACAACGGCATTGAAATAAGAAGAGACCCATATTAAGATGAGAGAAGTAGTAAAGCAGAAAAACTAAGGCTAGATAGTTAGAAAATGCTCAGTTTCTGGAAGCCAAAGCAAGCTAATAAACAAATCATATCAGTTTCTCAGGATTAACAAATTAGCATAGCTATTCATAATGCTGGTGAAAGAAAAAAATAGTAAGTTATTCAGGCCCCAGACATGCCATAATGCATGTTAGTCTGGTGGTACAATAGTTTAGCATGTTCTCTTATCAAAAAGCATATTATGCTGGGAACATATTTACTGGACATGAACAGACTGTGTTCTAATTTTCTAACTCATCTTTTCATCTCTCCCACATTGCTACTCTCCAAGAGAACAGATCAGAAATCAGAATAATATTTAGAAGTCAACCATTCTCACAATGGTCTAGCCTTTGGCTGTGGGTAAACTTTCTACAGCAAGGAATTCTGCCTGGTGACTTCCAAAACCCAGCTCTGTTAGAAGGCCTGAATGCTTTCTTTGATTGAATGAATTTCCAATATAGAGTCTTTGCAGCCCACAGGTCTAATCAAATCTGTCTGATAAGACTGTGGCCGATCATAAGTGGCAAAGACAACATTATCGAATGTTATCCAGAGCAAAAATCAACAAACAAGCAAGGTGGACCAAATGTGTCATTATCGTGGCAGCACACCGAGGACAAGGGCAAAAGTAGCATCCACACTTATTTCCAAAGAAGAATTCCCAATGAGCTTTCTAAATTACTTGTTTTTCTGGATGTCATTTTACCAAAGGTTGCTTAAAAAGAGTTGTCAGGACTGAGGTCCAATGACATTTGTTGTAATGAGATTTAGCCCATAGAGAGTTGTGAAACCTGGATCTGTTATAGAAATTATATTTGGCTCCTTGAGTAGGTACATGAGACTTTCCTATGAGCCAAATTTAGCATTACATGGTAGGCCAGTTTCTGGATTGTGGCCAGAGCACCAGTCCTTAAAAGGATCTTCAACTCAACTGAAAGCTACTACACTGGGCATGTATGGAGAGCTAGGAACAGCAAAAACCCCAGGCACCTCCCTCACACTCACTCTTTTGAAGAGAAATTAGGAAGAAGACATGTCAATGCAGTAGGGTTGCATTTTGATGGTACACATTGGTTCTTCATGATAAATCTTTGGCATGGCACACAGTTACAAAAACAGCGGACATTCACTGAGCACTCACTATACACCAGGCACAGTGCTAAGCCTTCTGTGCAGATTATCTCACTCACTCCTCATTACAAACCAGTGATGTAGGTACTGATGATTCACTGCAATGATGGCTCTTAACTCTACATCTCCATTCCTCTATCCATGCCCTTTGATGTGGGACGTTTCACTCTAAATGCAGTCTCTTGCCCCACTCTGCTGACCTGGACTGGCATTTTGGCTGGCTTTGGTGAACAGAATGTAGACAGGGCATTATGTCAGTCCTGAGCCTGGGCCTCAGGAAGCCTCATGGTCTTTGCCTGCTGAGTTGCACCTTAGCAATCGCTATGAGAGCATCCCTAGGCTAGCCAGATAATGGAAGAAAAACACCTAGAAGTAGAACCAAGTCATTCTGATCACCTCTGCCAAAGCTGGCCTACACCAGCCAACCACCAGATATTTGACAAACCAAGAAAAAATAAGCAGAGCTGCCCAGGGGACCACCAACTAACTCCAGATGCATCAACATTAACTTTATTGGTGAAAGCCACTGAAGTTTTGCAATTGAGTGTTACAGAGCATTCCTATAGCTGCAAAACTTGGGTAACATTCATAAACAGGAAAACAGACAAAGAGGTTAATTTGTCCCCAAATGATAAGAGCAGAATTGGGCTGTGTAGCTGAGTCATATCTGACTCTTTGCAACCCTACAAACTGTAACACACCAGGCTCCTTTGTCCATGGGATTCTCCAGACAAGAATACTGAGTGGGTCTTCCCTGGTGGTCCAGTGGATAAAGAGTCCTCCTTGCAGTGCAAGGGGCACCAGTTCAATCCCTGGTTCAGGAGGAACCCACGTGCCGCAGAGCAGCTGGGCAGGTGTGTCCAATTAGGAGCCAGCGCTCTGGAGTGCATGCACCCAAAGCCAGTGCTCTAGCCACTGTGATGAGAGGCCCACACATGCCAAAGAACAAAGACCGATGAAAAATAAATGATTACTTAAGAGTCAAAAAGAAAAAAAATAATAAAACTTAAAAGAAAAAAGAAAAGAATACTGGCCTGGGGGTCTTCCCTGGTGGTCCAGTGGGTAAGGACACCACCTTGCAGTGCAAGGGGCGCCGGTTCGATCCCTGGCCTGGGAAGATCCCACGTGCCACGGAGCAGCTGGACCCCATGTGTCCAATTACCGAGCCGGAGCTCTGGAGCGCATGCGCCCAGAGCCGGTGCTCTGCGACAACAGAGGCCACTGCGATGGGAGGCCCACACAGGCCAAAGAATAAAGATGGATGAAAACAGACAAATGAAAGACCAATAGAAGTGGCCCACCAGCCTGTCTTCCTCCCCAACCCGCCTCCCACAAAGAAAAAGAAAAAAAAAGAATACTGGAGTGGGTTGCCATTTCCTTCTCTGGGGGGAAATGGGCTACTCAAGTTTTCATTAAATCATATGTAACTTCTTTATAAGATCAATATTTTGTAACTATATTTTAAAAGCCCTTTAAAAACTCAAATTGCTTTGGTTTGCCTTAATTCAAACATATCTTCTGCAAAGACCCAGAGAAACTGACCGATATTACAGCTGACACCACTGACTAGGCAACCAGAAACAGGGCCACTTGATAGCTAGACAGACTATCCTTTCTTTGCATAAGCTGTGTTGAAGGGAGCTTTATCCCTTTCAGTACAGCAGCTATACTGAGAGCAACTGCTGTGAGGAGCAGCATCTGCAAGGAATGAAGAATCCCTCATATAAGGGCATTGCTATAGTGCATGACACTGACTTTCATGCGACTTCTGCCACTGATATTAGAGTTACATCTCATTTACTCAACCACTGAGAAAAATGGTGAGCAGGGGAATTGGAGAACTTGAATATTAACGCCAGTTCATCAATTCAATTATCTTGGCTAACTAATGAGGTGAACTCCTAGTGTATGGAGGTTACAAGTTCAAACTCGACCATGAGACTGGACCCATGTGGGTATTTAAGTCTTCAGGACCAGCTGCAGCAGGATGAGATGGGTGGAGAAACTTGTTCTTGGGATAAGAATTACTGCCTGCATTGATAATGCAGAGCGCCCAGAAAATTGGAAGATACTGTAGGTCATCTATGACATTACTTGGGTGAATAATGTCCTTACCATAAAAAGAAAAGGGAAAAAGCTACTAAGTACAGGAGAAATTGGTGAATTGTTTTACATAGTAAAGTTTTAATTCATCACTTAATGAAGTCTCAAGCTAAAGTATAATAAGATTCATTCCTCTTTAACTAAATTAGCCTTCTGCATACAGAATGCCTTAATGTATAAAGAGACCAGTTACTTTATTTTTGGTTTCACTCTCTCCTTGACCAAACTTCAGTCAGGTTCCTCTACGCACTCTTCCTGACTAGGTCTCAACGATGGTTCCATCCTGTCCTTGCCTGGCCTGCAGTGTTACCAAGAATCCTAATGAACCAGTTTAGACAGAACTCCCTCCACCCTTGATATCTAAGCACCCTAGCCTGCCTTCAACAGAAGTTCCCTCATTGGGACTTCCCTGGTGGTTCAATGGTTAGAACACTGCACTTTCACTGCGGGAGGACACAGGTCTGATCCCTGGTTGCAAACTAAGATTCTGCATGCCACACGATATGGCCAAAAAATAGAAGAAGAAGAAGAAAAAAAAAAAAAAAAAACAGTCCCTTGACCTTTGAGTGTTTCCGCTTAGTAATTTTCCATTCACTGACTCCTTTAACCTGCTCTTTGGTCATTAGTTTCCAGCTGTCTCAGCTATATTCAGAGTTGAGCCTGATCTTTCCTGTTTTGAAAATCTTGACACTCTTTGCAATAGTCCTGAATAAAGTCTTCTGTATCGTTTTAACAAGTATCAGAATATTTTTCCTTTAATGGGGTTCACCCTATAACAAAAACGGAAAATTTGAGACAATAGCAATAAAATGCCTATTGGCAGAGCTGAGTTACATGAATAAATATAAGTACTTTGGGGACACAGTGTCTATAATGAAATAAAATTAGGTAGTTTAATAACTTAGCTCAGCTAAAATGTTCAAACGGAAACTCTAATTTCCTTGAATCCTCTAGAAATTCCAATTTAAAGCATAAAGTGGAAAGATCTATTTTTTCCTTTGCATCAATGGGATTTAAAATTGTTCTTTCATGTATATGTTTACATTTATGCCTTAGTAACCCAAAAAAGGTAAACGTTTTAAAGACTATTTTGATGAGAAATCTTAAAGAGCCTTAGGTCATCATTCCAAACATCAGGGATCACTCCTCAGAATGACATGTGTAGAAAATCCTGGAAACTGAGCTCAGTGAGTGCACTGAGCCAAAGATGTACCTCAAATGTCACTCTTAGATGAAACCTCTGATAATCAGTTTGTTTCTCACTATTTCCCTCTCTCTTCTGAAAATTATATGAACATGAAAAAATGCAATGTTACCTGGTTAGATATGAACTGAGTAAGTTTTCACACTCTTTGTCTTCAAAATAACTCAAATACTAGAAGCCAAATCTATTCCAACTGATTCCCATTTTTAAAAAGCTAAGAAATATGAATTATGTGTCTTGTAAAAGACCTTAATATATGAATAAGTAATTTCCTGATAAAAGGGAATCAGTTCTAGGACAAACCACTAAGAAGTCTCTTCATTATGACTCATCTCCTCATTCCACTCATAAAATTGGTGAAGATTCAAGTGTTTTTCAGAGAGAAATAAGGGACTAAAACATTGACTTAAAAAGCTAGATTGTTTGGACTTTAACTCCACAATTTTCAGGCTGTATGACCTTGGGCCATTTACTTAAACTCTTTGAGACTCAGTGTCCTAATCTGAAAAATGAGGGCAGTAATAGCTATTACAGGGCTATCATGAAGCTTAAATAAGTTAGCGTACCAATGGTTCTTAGAATGCATACCATACATCCAACTACATCTCAGTAAAAGTGAGCTACTTTATTATCATCACCAGATTGTTAAAACATTATATAACCATCAATGGGATCTTCGTGTGCCTTTCATGGACTGGAGCATTTACTCATACATTACAGATATAAATTATCATTAATAATGAAAAATGGAAGGGAACAAACAAGTAACAACTTCAGACCACCCTCCTCACATACACACAAAGCCCTAAATCTTCTCTCCTGTCACGAGCCTATGGATCAGGGTTTGTCACAGTAGGATGAGAGCATTGTCTCTACTGACAGTGAAAATACATCATGGATTCTCTGAGAGAATTCCACATCCACACTCTGCATATAGTTGCTTGTCACAAAAACAACTTGTTAAATGTTTTAAAGACTATTTTGATGAGAAACTGAGCTAAAACCCACGGGATCACTCCTCAGAATGACATGTGTAGAAAATCCTGGAAACTGAGCTCAGTGAGTGCACTGAGCCAAAGATGTACCTCAAATGTCACTCTTAGATGAAACCTCTGATAATCAGTTTGTTTCTCACTATTTCCCTCTCTCTTCTGAAAATTATATGAACATGAAAAAATGCAATGTTACCTGGTTAGATATGAACTGAGTAAGTTTTCACACTCTTTGTCTTCAAAATAACTCAAATACTAGAAGCCAAATCTATTCCAACTGATTCCCATTTTTAAAAAGCTAAGAAATATGAATTATGTGTCTTGTAAAAGACCTTAATATATGAATAAGTAATTTCCTGATAAAAGGGAATCAGTTCTAGGACAAACCACTAAGAAGTCTCTTCATTATGACTCATCTCCTCATTCCACTCATAAAATTGGTGAAGATTCAAGTGTTTTTCAGAGAGAAATAAGGGACTAAAACATTGACTTAAAAAGCTAGATTGTTTGGACTTTAACTCCACAATTTTCAGGCTGTATGACCTTGGGCCATTTACTTAAACTCTTTGAGACTCAGTGTCCTAATCTGAAAAATGAGGGCAGTAATAGCTATTACAGGGCTATCATGAAGCTTAAATAAGTTAGCGTACCAATGGTTCTTAGAATGCATACCATACATCCAACTACATCTCAGTAAAAGTGAGCTACTTTATTATCATCACCAGATTGTTAAAACATTATATAACCATCAATGGGATCTTCGTGTGCCTTTCATGGACTGGAGCATTTACTCATACATTACAGATATAAATTATCATTAATAATGAAAAATGGAAGGGAACAAACAAGTAACAACTTCAGACCACCCTCCTCACATACACACAAAGCCCTAAATCTTCTCTCCTGTCACGAGCCTATGGATCAGGGTTTGTCACAGTAGGATGAGAGCATTGTCTCTACTGACAGTGAAAATACATCATGGATTCTCTGAGAGAATTCCACATCCACACTCTGCATATAGTTGCTTGTCACAAAAACAACTTGTTAAATGTTTAGCTAATATGCTGTATTTGTAAATTACACATGATCTTCTTCTAATAAGATTTTTAAATTAAAGAAATTCTGACAGACAAGGTCATGACTTTGGGTTCTGAAAACTGGAGACAAAATGTTAGTGTAAAAAGCACAAAATGGTATTCCAAGGACAGATTCAGTTTGGCCTCCAGAGCATAGATTGAGATTTTAAATGTGGGCTATTTCACATAAAAATCTGTATTTTTGACTTGTCTCAAAAAACCAGAAACCAACCAATCCTCGGCAGGCACCCTGCATGAAAAGAGCCTGAACTGAATCTTGCATATCACAGCCATCCTTATTCCTCAGGACTGTGGCCCAGACTCCCAGAGGCAGCTGCCACTCCTCATTGCACTTGCCCTGGTCTTTGCTGACAACCCAGGCAGCTCTACTCCTGTACGTTATTCAATGTTCCTCACTGGCTGTGAGGGTATTTGAGCTTGGAACACCTGACTTTCACCTTGCCTGAGTCCTCTGCACCTTTCAGGCACTGAACACCTTTCACTGCAGACGCCTCACTACCTGGTCCCTGAGCCAATGAGAACCAAGTCTCCAAGGTGCTTACTTCAGAGTAGATTGGAATGTATTGGTTGTTCGCTGGTATCCCAGAGAACCTGAAATATTCTCACCAGGTAGCAGCCTGATTCCAATTCCCATCCCTGTTCCCAGACCACGAATCCCTTGGTGGGGACTGTGTGTGTCCTTCCCCTCTCATATTTGAGCCTTCTGAGAAACTCAGTTGGTCAAACACCAATGATTCCACCTTCCCAGTTCTGTAAGGGGCAGGGCACAATTTTTGAAAAGAATGACATACCCACAGGCACCATGACAGTTCCACCCCTTCCCTAAAAGAGCTGGAATAATCCTCCCACTCATTAGCATACGGAATTACCCAGCCTATAAAAGCTAAGAATGCCATGTTTTCACGGCCGCCTGGATTCGCTCTGCCATGGCCCACACTCTGTCTGTGGAGTGTGCTTTCTCTGGATCTGAATAAATCTATTTCTTACCTATCACTTTGTCTCTTGTTGAATTCTTCTCTGCAAAGAGACATGAAGAACCTGAGCCTCAGTGGGTCCAGACATTGGGTGAGTGATTTTAATTACCAGGGTTTCGGCTGGGTTCGAGTCCTGGCCGCATGGGTTCAAGTCCCAAACAGGTTTGATTAAGTCTGGGCCCTGGGTTTAAGTCTCAAATCGAGGTTGAACACTTTCAGATGGCGACCACTAACAAAGGGAAGGTAATAAGGTAAGAAAGGTTTAGAATTAGGTCTTTGTATTCCAGTTTTTTTGGCCTATCATTCCTCAAAAAACCAACCAATCCTCGGCAGGCACCCTGCATGAAAAGAGCCTGAACTGAATCTTGCATATCACAGCCATCCTTATTCCTCAGGACTGTGGCCCAGACTCCCAGAGGCAGCTGCCACTCCTCATTGCACTTGCCCTGGTCTTTGCTGACAACCCAGGCAGCTCTACTCCTGTACGTTATTCAATGTTCCTCACTGGCTGTGAGGGTATTTGAGCTTGGAACACCTGACTTTCACCTTGCCTGAGTCCTCTGCACCTTTCAGGCACTGAACACCTTTCACTGCAGACGCCTCACTACCTGGTCCCTGAGCCAATGAGAACCAAGTCTCCAAGGTGCTTACTTCAGAGTAGATTGGAATGTATTGGTTGTTCGCTGGTATCCCAGAGAACCTGAAATATTCTCACCAGGTAGAAGCCTGTTTCCCAAATTTCCCCATCCCTGTTCCCAGACCACGAATCCCTTGGTGGGGACTGTGTGTGTCCTTCCCCTCTCATATTTGAGCCTTCTGAGAAACTCAGTTGGTCAAACACCAATGATTCCACCTTCCCAGTTCTGTAAGGGGCAGGGCACAATTTTTGAAAAGAATGACATACCCACAGGCACCATGACAGTTCCACCCCTTCCCTAAAAGAGCTGGAATAATCCTCCCACTCATTAGCATACGGAATTACCCAGCCTATAAAAGCTAAGAATGCCATGTTTTCACGGCCGCCTGGATTCGCTCTGCCATGGCCCACACTCTGTCTGTGGAGTGTGCTTTCTCTGGATCTGAATAAATCTATTTCTTACCTATCACTTTGTCTCTTGTTGAATTCTTCTCTGCAAAGAGACATGAAGAACCTGAGCCTCAGTGGGTCCAGACATTGGGTGAGTGATTTTAATTACCAGGGTTTCGGCTGGGTTCGAGTCCTGGCCGCATGGGTTCAAGTCCCAAACAGGTTTGATTAAGTCTGGGCCCTGGGTTTAAGTCTCAAATCGAGGTTGAACACTTTCAGATGGCGACCACTAACAAAGGGAAGGTAATAAGGTAAGAAAGGTTTAGAATTAGGTCTTTGTCCCAAAGAGGCCCAGGAGAAGCTGTGAGCCAGGTAAACTGGAAAAGACAGAATTATACTGTTCTCTTTGACTTTGAGATTTCAGTTCTGGCTACTAGCACCGGCTCACCCAGGGACTGATCCCTGCCATGCTGATCTCAAGAGATCCTTTTTCAGTTCTTCAGAGAGGCACTGTCCAATATGGCAGCCACATATGGCAAGTGGACACTTAAAACAGGGATAGTCCGAATTCAGATGTGCTATAACTGTAAAATATGCATGTGGTTTCAAAGACTTAGTATGAAATAAAGCATATAAACTACTGTATCAATAGTTTTACATTAGTGATTTACTAAAATGACAATATTTTAGATATATTTAAATGAAATACATTATTAAAATAAATTTTACCCGTTTCCTTTTACTTTTTTTTTAATTAAACTTTTTTTTTTTGGCCACTTCTATTGGTCTTTCATCATCCATCTTTGTTCTTTTGGCCTATGTGGGTCTCCCATCGCAGCGACCTCTCTCACCACAGAGCACTGGCTCCAGGCACATGCACTCCAGAGTGCTGGCTCGGTAATTGGATACATTCGTCCAGCCACTCTGCAGCACATGGGATCTTCCCAGGCCAGGGATCAAACTGGCACCCCCTGCACTGCAAGGCGATGCCTTTACCCACTGGACCATCAGGGAAGCCCTCCTTTTACTTTTTAAGTAAGGCTAGTAGAAAACACAAAATTACATATATGGCTCATACTAAGTTCTATTGGACACTATTACTTTAGGTGACAAAGTCAACCACTGTCCAAAGAGTTCTGCACCTCCCTACTTTCACTCTGCTGGCTGGTCCCTCTGGTCCAAGAGACATTTGCAGCCAGTCCCACATTGATTAAGGCCCAGTCTCATGATCTGAACGGCTCTTTTCAGATGGTATCTGAATGTTCCATGTGACCTCTTTACAAGGCTTTCTGCGAATGGATTCTCCTTTTTCTACATGCTATCCTTCCCCTTCCAATTAAATTCTGAAAACTCCCATAGTTCTCTGTGAATGAATTGTAAGGCTAGATAATAGAAGACCTAGTTTCATTGACCACAGGGGCTGATGATTCAGAGGCAATGTGAAAGACCTCAGACCTAGCCCCTCAGACTTAGAATCAACAACCTTTGCTAAACTATAGCCACTGGCTCTGATCTAACTATAGATAGGCACACCTGTGTTAACCCCTTAATCTTATGCAGTGAGAAATCGGGACCTTTGTTCTCAGGATGCCTATAGATCTGTTAAGCTCCAATGTGACTCTAGATAAGCACACCTGTGTCACCCCCTTCTTAATCTCTGTAAAAAACTTATGCAGTGGGAAAAGGGAAGTAAGAAAATTCAAGATTGTGCGAAAAATGTGATGATTGCCTGTAAAACCACGTACTCCCTTTCAGTTGGGGCTGCACGCTTTTAGGCTACGTGCAGACACCGGCTGGCAATAAAGATTCCTAATTCGACTTTTTCCTGCTAGGAGTGGTCTCTGTTTCTTCTTGGCACAACGGAATGAATATGAGTGTATATGTGTGTGGCTGTGTGTACATGCAAATGTGTATATGGGAATTCACAAGGAAATAGTAACATAAAATTGTGAGTTCTCCCCAATGCAAAGTTAGAGAGGTTGGGAGGGGGAGAAAGGATGCTTTCTCCTCTACAAAGGAAACAAAGTGAACTACTCCTCCCATTCTCTCTAGAACAAAGGGTGCCAATCAAAGGCAGTTAGGCCAACCAGCCATTAAGAAGGTGTAGAGACAGAAATACTGACGAGAAGCACAAAGACTCTTAGAGGAATCCAGGTATCATTTTTCAAAGGAACACTAAACAGTTCGGAAGAAAACAACAACCACCACCAAAGCAGAACTAAAAGGCAGCCTAGAGGCCCTCACATGGGTTTTGGCACAGTCCATTTCAAACAATTTGAATCAGGGCAATTTTCTAAGATTTGAAAATTGAAATATACTTGTACTAATGCAATAGGTTGTAGTAAATCATGTACAGATGTCCTGAGTCAAATGTCTGCCCCACTCACATAAATTGGCAGGGCTGCTTTTTGGTGCTGTGCTCAGTTGCTTCAGTCATGTCCAACTTCTTGCAACTCTATTGTAAGGCTAGATAATAGAAGACCTAGTTTCATTGACCACAGGGGCTGATGATTCAGAGGCAATGTGAAAGACCTCAGACCTAGCCCCTCAGACTTAGAATCAACAACCTTTGCTAAACTATAGCCACTGGCTCTGATCTAACTATAGATAGGCACACCTGTGTTAACCCCTTAATCTTATGCAGTGAGAAATCGGGACCTTTGTTCTCAGGATGCCTATAGATCTGTTAAGCTCCAATGTGACTCTAGATAAGCACACCTGTGTCACCCCCTTCTTAATCTCTGTAAAAAACTTATGCAGTGGGAAAAGGGAAGTAAGAAAATTCAAGATTGTGCGAAAAATGTGATGATTGCCTGTAAAACCACGTACTCCCTTTCAGTTGGGGCTGCACGCTTTTAGGCTACGTGCAGACACCGGCTGGCAATAAAGATTCCTAATTCGACTTTTTCCTGCTAGGAGTGGTCTCTGTTTCTTCTTGGCACAACGGAATGAATATGAGTGTATATGTGTGTGGCTGTGTGTACATGCAAATGTGTATATGGGAATTCACAAGGAAATAGTAACATAAAATTGTGAGTTCTCCCCAATGCAAAGTTAGAGAGGTTGGGAGGGGGAGAAAGGATGCTTTCTCCTCTACAAAGGAAACAAAGTGAACTACTCCTCCCATTCTCTCTAGAACAAAGGGTGCCAATCAAAGGCAGTTAGGCCAACCAGCCATTAAGAAGGTGTAGAGACAGAAATACTGACGAGAAGCACAAAGACTCTTAGAGGAATCCAGGTATCATTTTTCAAAGGAACACTAAACAGTTCGGAAGAAAACAACAACCACCACCAAAGCAGAACTAAAAGGCAGCCTAGAGGCCCTCACATGGGTTTTGGCACAGTCCATTTCAAACAATTTGAATCAGGGCAATTTTCTAAGATTTGAAAATTGAAATATACTTGTACTAATGCAATAGGTTGTAGTAAATCATGTACAGATGTCCTGAGTCAAATGTCTGCCCCACTCACATAAATTGGCAGGGCTGCTTTTTGGTGCTGTGCTCAGTTGCTTCAGTCATGTCCAACTTCTTGCAACTCTATGAACCGTAGACTGCCAGGCTCCTCTGTCCATGGAATTCTCCAGGCAAGAATATTGGAGTGGGTAACCGTTCCCTTCTCCAGGGGTTCTTCCTGACCCAGGGATGGAACTCTCATTTCCATCCCTGCTTTGGCAGGTGGGTTCTTTACCACTAATGCCACCTGGGCTATTTTTGATCCTGTTTGCAAACAAATAAATAATGCAAAGGCCTTGCTACTGTAAGGGGCAGGGCACAATTTTTGAAAAAAATAACACACCCAGAGGCACCATGACAGTTCCATCCCTTCCCTAAAAGAGCTGGAATAATCCTCCCACTCATTAGCATATGAATTACCCAGCCTATAAAAGCTAAGAATGCCATGCTTTCCGGGTCGCTGGATTTCGCTCTGCCATGGCCCACACTCTGTCTGTGGAGTGTGCTTTCTCAGAATCTGAATAAATCCATTTCTTACCTATCACATTGTCTCTTGCTGAATTCTCCTCTGCAAAGAGACATGGAGAACCTGAGCCTCAGTGGGTCCAGACATTGGGTGAGTGATTTTAATTATCAGGGTTTTGGCTGGGTTCGAATCCCAGCCACGTGGGTTCAAGTCCCAAGCAGGGTTTTGGCTGGGTTCAAGTCCCGGCCGCGTGGGTTCAAGTCCCAGCCGCGTGGGTTCAAGTCCCAGCCGCGTGGGTTCAAGTCCCAAGCAGGGTTTGACTAGGTCTGGGCCCTGGGTTAAAGTCTCAAATTGAGGTTGAACACTTTCACTACTCCACGTGTGGTCCCAGGATCAGCAGAATCTTTGGAACTGGTTATGTAAATTCTTGGGTCCTAACCCAGACTCAGTTAAAATGCAATGAGATTTTGCATTTTACCTAAGATCCCCCAGTGACTCCAGGACACTTTAAAGTTTGAGAAGCACCTGAAGTTGAACCATCCAACTGCATTCATTTGCTTAACAATTGCTTTTGAAAAAAAAAAAAGCAATGGCAGCTCTCCCACTGAGTTACTGTCTCTGGAATTTGTTCCGATGGGGATCTTTCTGTTTTTCTCTTTGGATTGTAGCTCATAATAATGTTTTTCAAGTAAATCAGTGGTTCCAGGTGGTTCTTAGATGAGAGTCCTGTAACACTCCTATAAAAAGCCAGATATTTCTCTTATAAGTTTTCAAGTATTCCCTGAAGCAAATAGCTTCTCCTTAAGGGTGGCAAATAATTCTACATAAAATAGACGAGTATGTGCGTAACTATCACACTACAGTCTCATCCCTACATCACAATAAGGGAGGAAGTGCCAAAATCAACTTTATTTTAAAATTACACACCCAGAGGCACCATGACAGTTCCATCCCTTCCCTAAAAGAGCTGGAATAATCCTCCCACTCATTAGCATATGAATTACCCAGCCTATAAAAGCTAAGAATGCCATGCTTTCCGGGTCGCTGGATTTCGCTCTGCCATGGCCCACACTCTGTCTGTGGAGTGTGCTTTCTCAGAATCTGAATAAATCCATTTCTTACCTATCACATTGTCTCTTGCTGAATTCTCCTCTGCAAAGAGACATGGAGAACCTGAGCCTCAGTGGGTCCAGACATTGGGTGAGTGATTTTAATTATCAGGGTTTTGGCTGGGTTCGAATCCCAGCCACGTGGGTTCAAGTCCCAAGCAGGGTTTTGGCTGGGTTCAAGCCCCGGGCCCGCGTGGGTTCAAGTCCCAGCCGCGTGGGTTCAAGTCCCAGCCGCGTGGGTTCAAGTCCCAAGCAGGGTTTGACTAGGTCTGGGCCCTGGGTTAAAGTCTCAAATTGAGGTTGAACACTTTCACTACTCCACGTGTGGTCCCAGGATCAGCAGAATCTTTGGAACTGGTTATGTAAATTCTTGGGTCCTAACCCAGACTCAGTTAAAATGCAATGAGATTTTGCATTTTACCTAAGATCCCCCAGTGACTCCAGGACACTTTAAAGTTTGAGAAGCACCTGAAGTTGAACCATCCAACTGCATTCATTTGCTTAACAATTGCTTTTGAAAAAAAAAAAAGCAATGGCAGCTCTCCCACTGAGTTACTGTCTCTGGAATTTGTTCCGATGGGGATCTTTCTGTTTTTCTCTTTGGATTGTAGCTCATAATAATGTTTTTCAAGTAAATCAGTGGTTCCAGGTGGTTCTTAGATGAGAGTCCTGTAACACTCCTATAAAAAGCCAGATATTTCTCTTATAAGTTTTCAAGTATTCCCTGAAGCAAATAGCTTCTCCTTAAGGGTGGCAAATAATTCTACATAAAATAGACGAGTATGTGCGTAACTATCACACTACAGTCTCATCCCACGTACATCACAATAAGGGGAGGAAGTGCCAAAATCAACTTTATTTTAAAATGTCACATCCTGACACAGTAAAAAGGCACTTTCACACCAAAGCTGAGAAAAACAAATTAATCCACATACCTTTCATATTACTTAAGATTCTTGTACTGCCAAAAAAAAAAAAAATTCCTGCTATATAAAAACACCTCCACTATCCCTTGTTTTATATCCTTTCCAGGGCTTATAATATTACCACTGTGATTATCTGATAAATTTTCAATCCATTTACTCTGACCAAGGAGTAAAAGAAAACACAACGGGAATACTGAGTATTTTGAAATAAGACATTAATTCTTCAGTGGAATTATTTGCAAGAAGAATAATTTCAAGTTCAAACATAAGGTCTCAAACTTAGCATAAAATTCTCCCAAGTATCAAAAGAGAGAAAAAACATCCAAGTAAATGTGCTTGGAAGTATGGGATTCCAAAGCAAACTTCAGTGCATAATACGTAGTTCTAATACACATAAGGGCATAATACCAACCAGTTGAATTACCATGACTTACTTAACAGACATTTTTTAGGACTATTAGTGGCTCGCATTGTAAAAAATCTGCCTGCAATGCAGGAGACTAGGGTTTAATCCTTGGGTCAGGAAGATCCCCTGGAGAAGGGACTGGCAACCCACTCCACTATTCTTGCCTGGAGAATTCCATGGACAGAGGAGACTGGGGGCTACGGTCCATAGGATTGCAGAGTCGAACACGACTAAGTGACTAACACTTTCACTTTCAACAGATTTTTTTTTTCTTTGCCTTTCAATCCAGTGTTTAATGACCATTTGCATTCAAGGTGCTTACATATTCAAAAATCTGATCGACTATAATAGATTGTTATTAGTGAGGGAGAACAAAACATACCATCCCCAAATACATCCCTCTAGCATACTGATTATTTGGGGCTGATTATTTTTGAGAGGCTACAGACCCTCTCAAAAATCCCTTTCAGGGATTTTCCTGAAAGCAGAGAAGTCACTCTTTGGTGAGAGAAGTCAACATTTATAAGGTTAATCTCTGCTGTAGAAGTGTCTCCCTCTTGGTATCAAGAAGAGAATGGTGACTCAATCTCTAGCAACTCTTAACAACGGAGGCGGCAAGGACTTAAATCTGGTTAACAACCACCTCTTATTTACTGCATTTTGTCTGGTTCAAATATAACTGGCTTCTCCCACTGCTCAGCATCTTATTTCCTCTTTAGCTGAACTTGGAATTTAAGGTGGTACCTTGGGCCATTTCTGGGAGTTACTCAGTTGTCCTGAGTATAGGATGTATACGTTATTAAACTGGTTAGTTTTTCTCCTATCAATCTTCGATTACAAGAAAGTCTCAGCCAAGAACCTAGAAAAGTACAGAAAAATTTATTTTTCCTCCCCTATATTAGTTAATCATACCTAGATACTCTGCTTCATGACATTTGTAAAATATAATTCTTCACAAAGAAAATGCACAATGATAGAAAAACTAGCTAAATTCCAATTTCTAATTCAAAATGGACTTTCTCCTCCAATGCAGCTGAAACAGATGGAGAGGAACACACAGGCAAAATGAGTAGACTTTTTAAAACTCATGACCTCCAGGGAATTCCTTGGTGGTCCAGTGATTAGGACTCTGTATTTTCACTGGCAAGGGCCCAGGTTCAATCCCTGGTCAAGGAAACAAAATCCCACAAGCTGTGTGGCGCGGCACAAAATAAATAAATAAATAAATTTCATGACCTCCAACCTCTCCGAGACCATTAC
Source organism: Tragulus kanchil (assembly GCA_022376925.1). Classification (NCBI taxonomy): domain Eukaryota; kingdom Metazoa; phylum Chordata; class Mammalia; order Artiodactyla; family Tragulidae; genus Tragulus; species Tragulus kanchil. The sequence continues at coordinate 111,747,300 of JAIOJX010000001.1, forward strand.
TGCCTCCAGGCAGCCATACGACATTTCCTCAGTTTACTCAGTGCTCCACTTCCCTGGACTATGATATCATACCTTCTCCTCTCTCTCCTCCTACCTTCCACCCCAACTTCTGTCCTAAACTCAAGACTCACATACCCTCCTGCCTCCTTGACATCTCTACCTGGAAGTCTGATAACATCTCAGACTCCACAGGGCCCAAACTGAACCTCTGATCTTCCCTTCTAAACCTGATCCTCCCTACAGTATTCCTCTTCTCAATTAACAGGAACTCCATTAAACTTCAGCTTTTATTAGTGGATCTATCTGGCTGGGTCATTAATGCCACTACAACAAATAGCCACAGATCATGAGTACATGGAAGTTGACTACAATGTTGTTTCCATATATATTTAGAAATTTACAAAATAAAAGGCTTTGAAGCTTATAAAAAAAAAAAAAAAATCTGACAGTGTTTCCTGTGAAATAAATGTCACATCTCTTTAGTTTTTAGAGGCTAGTGCAAGGAAAGGGGTAAAAGTCCCTGTATTTTATTTCTATTTCTAAGCCACTTAATAATTGTTAAATATGAGAGAGTATGGAGAAAAGAGAACCCTGCTCCTACACTGTTGGTGGGAATGGAAATTATTGCAACCACTATGGAAAACATTATGAAGGTTTCTTATAAAACTAAAAATAGACCTATCATATGATCTAGCAATCCTACTTCTGGGTATTTATCCAGAGAAAACTCTAATTCAAAAAAATATATGCACCCCAGTGTTCACAGCAGCACTACTTACAACAGCCAAGATATGGAAGCAACTTTAGTGTCAATCAACAGATGAATGGATAAAGATGTGACACACACACACACACAATGAAATATTACTCAGGCATAAAAAAGAATGAAATAATGCCATTTGCAGCAACATGGATGGACCTAAAGGTTATCATACTAAGTGAATTAAGTCAAAGACAAATACCATATAACTTATATGTGGAATCCAGAGAAAAAATTATACAAATGAACTTATTTACAAAACAGAAATAGACTCACCAGACATAGAGAAAAAACTTATATTTACCAAAGGAGAAAAGGGGAGGGATTAAGTAGAAGTTCAGGATTATACACAGTACTACATATATAAAACAGACAAGCAACAAGGTCTTACTGTATAGCACAGGAAATTACACTCATTATCTTATAATAACCTATGCTGCAAAAGAATATGAGAAGAACATATATATATGTATGTATAACTGAATTATTTGGTGTACATTTGAAACTAACACATCATTGTAAAGCAACTATTATTTCAATTTAAAAAAATTGTTTTCAAGCCAATCAAAAATGGGTAGAAGACCTAAATAGACATTTCTTCAAGGATGGCCAATAGGCACATGAAAAGATGCTTGACAATGCTAATTACTATTTTATATTATATATATATAAATAACTATTACAGATATAACTGAATCACTTTGCTATACACCAGAAACTGATACAACACAGTAAATTAACTAACACTTCAATTTTTTAAATTGCTTATTTTGAAGAAAATAAGTCAATATAATATCAAAAGAAAGAAAAGTTGCTAAATACATTATAAATCATTTCACCACTGGTCTCCAACTTCCTAATCTCTAAAACAAAGAAATCTCACTGGAATATCTCTACCTTTTGTAATTACAATAGTTCAAATATCCAATCCTGAAATTATCCAGGCCCTCTTTTTTTCCTAAGCATTGACCCAGCACATTTAGTTTCTACAGGAAAAATTCTGTCTTTATATGGCATGATTTCATGCTGTCTTCTCATTTCTAAATTTCCACACTTTTCATGATAACATTCTACATTTGATTTTCGAGTTAAACTAGTACTTCAAGAATTTCTCTTTGAAGTAAAATTGTTATCTAGACTCATTACTTTAAGAGCTAGAAGGTTGATATTGACCTGCTGGCCATGTCTATGCTGGATCTGGTTAACTGCCATTGTTTTTATCAGCTAGGGATCAGCACTTACCATCTCCTTCTTGTCTTCCTGGAAGTGTACATCCACAAACATTTTTCCAACAACATAAGGGAGGGTACTCTCAATAAAGTTTACACATTTGTCCCACTGAGGCAACAAAGTTGTGGTTCCCTGGATTACCTGTGGGAGATAATTGAACCAGACTGAGCTTCACTTGGATAAAATGGCTGAAAAAATGTTCAAATAACCTGAAGAAGTCTACAAAACACTCCACACCACAGCCCATACCCATGTGTCAGATAGGAAGCTGAAGGTAAAACTGGATGAAGAAAAATATTCTGCTTGTCTCATATTTAAAACTAACATAAAATATTTTAAAAGTGGATAATAATATATTCCTCCTTTCCTTCCAATGTTCCCCACTGAACAAAGGATATGGACAACAATATCACTTTTCTGAAGTAAGCAGGGACGTGAAGGGATGCTATCCAAATGTCCAGATGGTAGTTAATACCTTCTGAGAACTAAAGTTCTACCAAGAAAGGTCTAAAATAAATGGGTGATCAAAGCTTCCCCAGCAAGGGTTTCCTTGTTCTGGGCAGTACACTCATAAAACAGACCAGGAAAATATGCCCACCATGAACAACCCAGGAGGCATGTTTACATCGTGACATAACAGAACACACTGGTAACCAAGTAAAAAATAAATGTACTTCAACGAACGGGAAAATCGGACAGCTACATGCAAAAAAATGAAGTTGGAACATTCCCTGACACCATACACTAAGATCAACTCAAAATGGATTAAAGACCTAAATGTAAGACCAGAAACCATCAAACTCTTTAGAGGAGAATATAGGCAGAACACTCAAGGACATAAATCAAAGCAAGATCTTCTATGACCCACCTACTAAAATAGTGGAACTAAAAACAAAAATGAACATGTGGGACCTAATGAAACTTAAAAGCTTTTGTACAGCAAAAGAAACTACAAACAAGCTGAACAGACAACCCACAGAATGGGAGAAAATCATAGCAAATGGAATAAAAGACAAAAAATTAATCTCCAAAATCTACAAGCAACTCAGACAACTCAGCACCGGAAAAGTGAACAACCCAATCAAAAAATGGGAAAAAAACCTAAACAGACATCTCTCCAAAGAAGAATACAGATGGCCAAAAACACACGAAATGATGCTCAACCTCGCTTTTTATTAGAGAAATGCAAATCAAAACTACAATGAGACATCACCTCACACCTGTCAGAATGGCCATCATCCACAAATCAACAGACAATAAATGCTGGAGAGGGTGCAGAGAAAAGAGAACACTCTTGCATTGCTGGTGGGAATGTAAACTGACACAGCCGCTATTAAGACAGTATGGAGATTCCTTAAAAAACTAAAAATAGAAGCACCCTATGACCCAGCAATCCCACTCTTAGGCTTATACCCTGATGAAATCAAAACTGAAAGAGGCACCTGTACCCCAATGCTCATTGCAGCTCTCTATACATAGCTAGAACATGGAAGCAACCTAGATGTCCATCGACAAATGAATGGATCCAGAAGCACTGGTACATATATACAATGGAGTACTACTCAGGTGTAAAAAGAAATGCAAAAGAATCAGTCCTAATGAGGTGGATGGATCTAGAACCTATCATAAAAAGTGAAGTAAGTCAAAAAGAGAAAGACAAGTGCAGCATACTAACACATATATATGGAATCTAGTAAGATGGTAATGATAACACATGCAGTGAACTCATGGAAAAACAGACAGAGAACAGACATATGGACATTGTGGGGAATGAATAGTGGGTGGGAGGCACAGAGGGAGTAACATGGAAACCTATACTATCATATGTGAAAAAGATAGCTATTGTCATTGTGCTGTGGGTATAGGGAATCCTGCAGGGGTATGGTGTGATGGCCTGGAGGGGTGAGATGGGGGGCACTAAGAGGGGGATGGAGGAGGGAGGGGGCCAGGGATATACATAGGACTAATCTGGGAATATACATATCTGTAAACAGCAAAACTCTGTAAACATTTAAAGTAAAATTTTAAAAAATAGATGCAAATGTTTTTCTCATCTGTCCCAATTAAACCATTATAAGAAAACATTTACAAACAAGTAAGGACGTTCCAAAGCAGGACGTGGAAGGATCAAAGGTTTACTCTTGGGGGTTGAAAGCAAAGAAACAAATCTCATTTAAGTTGCCCTTAAGGTCTGGGAGTTTGGAGCACTAAAAATGCAAAGTGCAGGGAGACAGTCAAAGAAAGGAGGCTGGAGGCCTCCAGTGAATGTCAGACTCAGCTTGTAGGCACAGAGCAAATGGGATTAACACTGCAGTTCATCTATTCTCCCTCTACTTTATGATAACACAACCACTCTCTGAGGTAAGGAATGAATCTATTTCTAAAACTTCTACAGAAAGAGATCCTACAACTTTCTTTAGCAATTCAGTATTATATTCAGCACTTTACACTCAAGAAACATCCCTTCACACCTAACCTTAAATTTTCACACACCACTTCTTAAACCTCTTATTCTCTTCACAGTAGGGGTGGAAAGCAGCAGGGTACCCTCTTTTATGTGATCCATGGAAGTTAAAAATACACACACACACACACACACATATATATAATCTACTAGTTTTGCAGCTTAACCCTCTGATATGACCTCAATATATATAGTCGCTTTATGATATTCTCTATAAAGCTCAGGACTCTAATGACTTCAAGGGCCAAAATGTATCCCAAATAATTGTGCTACTACTCAAGAGTAATGACCCCTAAGAACTTCTCTACTTACCACTTTTCTCTAACGATTAAAATGTCTGTTAAATTAAATTAGAGCTTACAAATTTACCACTACTTAAATCCAAATTGAGAAAAATTAACTTAAAATATTTGTTAAGGTCACAAAATTCTTAAAATGTTTTTTAAAAAGGAGCCACAAAATCCTTAAGTTCTGTATTAGTAAGAGAATCACTCAGACAAAAGCCTCTGAAACAAAGACTGATACTTAACATATGTTAAGAGGAGAACAAGAGTGAAAGGGGACCGGAGATTACAGGGCTGAGTGAGAAGAAGGGGTAAGAAAAGCATTTTAGGCAGTTAAACCACATCTAGGAGGAGACTAAATTTAGCCCTCTGGTCTAGCTGAATTAGGATACATTAGATTGAAGATCAAAGCAGAGTTAAAGACAAAATTAGTTAAAGATCCCTAAATTAAAGATGAAACTTTACCATCTAATACATATAGCATGTATATTTTGAATATTCAGAATACTGAATATAAAAGATAGTTATAAATATATCACTAAGAAATATTAAATTTATAATTCCAGTGGCTCACTTAAAAACATTAGAGGACAGTGCAATAAATCGATAAAAAGGGGAGAGTGAAAATATGATGGCCCCAAGTACAGCCCTAAATATCTCCATCTAGCCTCATTAAAGAAGAGCTTGAGTATACTTTACTGTACGTAAGGTTTGTCTCAATAAAAAGAAAGAAAGAAAAGGGGAAAAAGTAGAGCTTGAGCTTTAAAACTCCCTCTGCCCAATCCCTGAAGATGACTTTTATTGGATTAGTTAATACACAGACTGTTCTGGCATGTAACATGCAATCGTAATGTAACATTGCAATCTTCTTAAAACTTACCCGTGAGAACTCCAGCCACCTATACTGAAAGCGCCTACTTAAGTTTGGAATTCTGGAATAAACCATCCTCCACACCAAATAGTTGGCAATGGTCCTGTTAACAGAAAGAGAACACATTTATTATACTGAGCTTGAGATCTGATGCTCTACAGAAACCTTGGGAAAATCTGTTGGCAAAGCTCTAGGCAGGGACCTTTTGCTCATACAAAACTACAGAACTTACACTTGAGAAATGGCAAAATATGATACAAAGTCAATAAGCTCAAGCAAAACTGTCTTGCTTTCCACCACCTAATGCAGATAGATGATATGAAAACAAAAACCCCAGGCCTCAGCATAAGCATTTGCTTTGCTTTTGAACTTTTGGGTTGCCCGGAGAAAAAAAAGAACCCCAAATCTGAAAAACTAACAGAAAACTGATACTTAACATATGTTAAGAGGAGAACAAGAGTGAAAGGGGACCGGAGATTACAGGGCTGAGTGAGAAGAAGGGGTAAGAAAAGCATTTTAGGCAGTTAAACCACATCTAGGAGGAGACTAAATTTAGCCCTCTGGTCTAGCTGAATTAGGATACATTAGATTGAAGATCAAAGCAGAGTTAAAGACAAAATTAGTTAAAGATCCCTAAATTAAAGATGAAACTTTACCATCTAATACATATAGCATGTATATTTTGAATATTCAGAATACTGAATATAAAAGATAGTTATAAATATATCACTAAGAAATATTAAATTTATAATTCCAGTGGCTCACTTAAAAACATTAGAGGACAGTGCAATAAATCGATAAAAAGGGGAGAGTGAAAATATGATGGCCCCAAGTACAGCCCTAAATATCTCCATCTAGCCTCATTAAAGAAGAGCTTGAGTATACTTTACTGTACGTAAGGTTTGTCTCAATAAAAAGAAAGAAAGAAAAGGGGGAAAAAGTAGAGCTTGAGCTTTAAAACTCCCTCTGCCCAATCCCTGAAGATGACTTTTATTGGATTAGTTAATACACAGACTGTTCTGGCATGTAACATGCAATCGTAATGTAACATTGCAATCTTCTTAAAACTTACCCGTGAGAACTCCAGCCACCTATACTGAAAGCGCCTACTTAAGTTTGGAATTCTGGAATAAACCATCCTCCACACCAAATAGTTGGCAATGGTCCTGTTAACAGAAAGAGAACACATTTATTATACTGAGCTTGAGATCTGATGCTCTACAGAAACCTTGGGAAAATCTGTTGGCAAAGCTCTAGGCAGGGACCTTTTGCTCATACAAAACTACAGAACTTACACTTGAGAAATGGCAAAATATGATACAAAGTCAATAAGCTCAAGCAAAACTGTCTTGCTTTCCACCACCTAATGCAGATAGATGATATGAAAACAAAAACCCCAGGCCTCAGCATAAGCATTTGCTTTGCTTTTGAACTGTGGTGCTGGAGAAGACTCTTAAGAGTCCCTAGGATAGCAAGGAAATCAAACCCATCAATCCTAAAAGAAATCAACCGTGAATATTCATTGGAAGGACCGATGCTGAAGCTGAAGCTCTGATTCAAAGAGCTGACTCACTGGAAAAGACCCTGACGCTGGGAAAGATTGAGGGCAGGAGGAGAAGGGCGCAACAGAGGATGAGATGTTTGGATTCCATCACTGAGTCAATGAACATGAGTTTAAGCAAACTCAGGGAGATAGTGAAGGACAAAGAAGCCTGGCATGTTGCAGTTCATAGGGTCGCAAAGAGTCAGACATGACTTAGTGACTGAACAACAACTAAGGACATGGAGTCCACTGTTATCTAGGCTTTCATGCCTAGAAATTGTTGATAACTTCCAATCACTAGATGACTAGACAAAATGCAGATGAATACTTACTTTTGGAAACAGAATGCAATATATCAGCTAATGCCAATTATCTAGGTATGCGCCCTGGTTACATACCTACTAGATGTGAGAGTTTGGGCAAGTCACTTAAGATGGTTGAGTTTAGCTTTCTTTGTCATACAATGAGGATGATATCTACCTTATAGGGTTATTGGGAAGTTAAAAAAAGTAACAAAGTGTTTTATAGAGTGAATTCCAAGTTTTCTTATTCCTGTTCAGTTCCAAGTTCCAAACATACAAACAATACTATACACTCATAATATCTGCAACACACATTTTTTTTTTATTCTTTATTTTAAAGGTTTTACAGAGTTTTGTTGTTCATAGACATGTATGTTCCCAGAGCAGCCATATGCATATCCCTGGTCCCCACCCCCTCAGTTCCCCCCATCCCACCCCTCCGGACCATCGCCCCATGCCATTGTAAGCACTCCTATTCCCTTAGCACAATGACAATAGCTATCTTTTCCACACATGACAGTATAAGTTTCCATGTTACTCCCTCCCTGCCTCCCCCTCCCTATTTCTTCCCCACAATGTCCCTATGTCTATGCTCTGTCTGTTTTTCCATGAGTTTCCTGCATGTGTTATCAAGACTGTCCTACTAGATTCCATATATGTGTGTTAGTATATTGTACTTGTCTTTCTCTTGTTGACTTACTTCACTTTTTATGATAGGTTCTAGAGCCAGCCACTTCATTAGGACTGAGTCTTCTGCATTTCTTTTAACAGTTGAGTAGTATTTCATTGTATATATGTACCAGAGCTTCTGGATCCATTCATTCGTCGACGGACATCTAGGTTGCTTCCAAGTTCTGGCTATTGTATAGAGAGCTGCAATGAACATTGGGGTACAGGTGCTTCTTTCAGTTTTGATTTCATCAGGGTATAAGCCTAAGAGAGGGATTGCTGGGTCATAGGGTGCTTCTATTTTTAGTTTCTTAAGGAATCTCCATACTGTCTTCATAGCGGCTGTGTCAGTTTACATTCCCACCAGCAATGCAAGAGGGTTACCTTTTCTCCGTACCCTCTCCAGCATTTGTTGTCTGCAGATTTTTTGATGATAGCCATTCTGACGGGTCTGAGGTGATATCTCATTGTAGTTTTGATTTGCATTTCTCTAATAAAAAGCGAGGTTGAGCATCATTTCATGTGCTTTTGGGCCATCTGTATGTCCTCTTTGGAGAGGTGTCTCTTTAGATCTTTTTCCCATTTTTTGATTGGGTTGTTCACTTTTCCGGTGCTGAGTTGTCTGAGTTGCTTGTAGATTTTGGAGATTAAGTCTTTGTCTGTTGTTTCATTTGCTATGATTTTCTCCTACTCTGTGGGGTGTCTGTTCAGCTTCATTGTAATTTCTTTGCTGTACAAAAGCTTTTAAGTTTCATGAGGTCCCACATGTTCATTTGTCTTTTTAGTTCCGCTATTCTAGTAGGTGGGTCATAGAAGATCTTGCTTTGATTTATGTCCTTGAGTGTTCTGCCTATATTCTCCTCTAAGAGTTTGATGGTTTCTGGTCTTACATTTAGGTCTTTAATCCATTTTGAGTTGATCTTAGTGTATGGTGTCAGGGAATGTTCCAACTTCATTTTTTTGCATGTAGCTGCCCAATTTTCTCAGCACCACTTGTTGAAGAGGCTGTCTTTGTCCCATTTTATAGTTTCACCTCCTTTGTCAAAAATAAGGTACCCATAGGTGCGTGGGTTTATCTCTGGGTTCTCTATCTTGTTCCATTGGTCTATAGTTCTGTTTTTGTGCCAGTACCATACTGTCTTGATGACTGTTGCTTTGTAGTAGGGTCTGAAGTCAGGGAGGTTGATTCCTCCAGCTCCGTTTTTCTTTCTCAGGATTGCTTTGGCTATTCGAGGTCTTTTGTGTTTCCATATGAACTGTGTGATTCTTTGGTCTAGTTCCATGAAAAATGTCAATGGTAGTTGAATAGGTATTGCATTGAATCTGTAGATGATATTTGGTAGTATGGTCATTTTCACAATATTGATTCTTCTGATCCAGGAACATGGAATATCTCTCCATCTGTTGAAGTCTTCTTTCATTTCTTTCATGAGTGTCTTGTAATTTTCTGTGTACACTTCTTTTGTTTCTTTGGGTAGGTTTATTCCTAGATATTTGATTCTTTTTGTTGCGATGGTGAAGGGGATTGCCTCTTTGATTGCGTTTTCTGATTTTTCATTGTTTGTTTATAGGAATGCCAGTGATTTCTGTGTGCAACACACATTTTTAAAAATCTGTTATATTTTCTTAATTGTTGCCTTTTTCTATAAGCAAAAGGCACCTTGACCTCAAAAGAATGTGTGATCTGAGATAATTTCCAACTCAATAGTGATGATGAATTTTTTAAAGACCCATCCTCTCCCAGCTGTGCCATTACCATGGTGACTAATAACACACATTCCTGAGATGGCTTGCAAGTCAGCCAGCCATGTGAGAGCTGTGTGACATGATGATGGTAACTGGCCCATCAGGAACAACCCACACTGTCATTTGCATGGCATGCTAACCCAGTGGACATGAACTCTTAGCCATTAAATTTATTTCAGCATATATTCCCAACATATGTATAGTTCTTTGCATTTGCATAGAGGTATACTAATCGAGTAACATATCAGAAATGTTTTAAAAAAAAATAAAACAGAAACAAACTTTTAGCATGTAGCTGCCCAATTTTCTCAGCACCACTTGTTGAAGAGGCTGTCTTTGTCCCATTTTATAGTTTCACCTCCTTTGTCAAAAATAAGGTACCCATAGGTGCGTGGGTTTATCTCTGGGTTCTCTATCTTGTTCCATTGGTCTATAGTTCTGTTTTTGTGCCAGTACCATACTGTCTTGATGACTGTTGCTTTGTAGTAGGGTCTGAAGTCAGGGAGGTTGATTCCTCCAGCTCCGTTTTTCTTTCTCAGGATTGCTTTGGCTATTCGAGGTCTTTTGTGTTTCCATATGAACTGTGTGATTCTTTGGTCTAGTTCCATGAAAAATGTCAATGGTAGTTGAATAGGTATTGCATTGAATCTGTAGATGATATTTGGTAGTATGGTCATTTTCACAATATTGATTCTTCTGATCCAGGAACATGGAATATCTCTCCATCTGTTGAAGTCTTCTTTCATTTCTTTCATGAGTGTCTTGTAATTTTCTGTGTACACTTCTTTTGTTTCTTTGGGTAGGTTTATTCCTAGATATTTGATTCTTTTTGTTGCGATGGTGAAGGGGATTGCCTCTTTGATTGCGTTTTCTGATTTTTCATTGTTTGTTTATAGGAATGCCAGTGATTTCTGTGTGCAACACACATTTTTAAAAATCTGTTATATTTTCTTAATTGTTGCCTTTTTCTATAAGCAAAAGGCACCTTGACCTCAAAAGAATGTGTGATCTGAGATAATTTCCAACTCAATAGTGATGATGAATTTTTAATGACCCATCCTCTCCCAGCTGTGCCATTACCATGGTGACTAATAACACACATTCCTGAGATGGCTTGCAAGTCAGCCAGCCATGTGAGAGCTGTGTGACATGATGATGGTAACTGGCCCATCAGGAACAACCCACACTGTCATTTGCATGGCATGCTAACCCAGTGGACATGAACTCTTAGCCATTAAATTTATTTCAGCATATATTCCCAACATATGTATAGTTCTTTGCATTTGCATAGAGGTATACTAATGGAGTAACATATCAGAAATGTTTTTAACAAATACAGAAACAAATTTTGAAAGATAAAATGAAACAAAGACGTTTTCTAAAGTCCTTAGTTAATCCTTCAAACACTTTTAGCTAATTCTTAAAGACATATTACCCATAAAGGATTAGGTTAATACAACAATGGTCAATGTAAATCAACATCTCATACAGTTGACTATTTCAAAATATTTCAACCATATTCTTCGCAGATCTGTTTAGAACACCACTGTTTTTATCTTGTCATCTGGCTAACCAAGATGGCATAATTGGCATGGAAAAGGGCCACTTCTGACATTTTCTTCCCATTTCACTTTGTGTTTATACTATTAATAATAGCTTCAATTCCTGTTTCTCTACAAGAATTTCTTTAAACCACTTGCTCATTCTGTGAGGACTGAACCAATAATAAATCTTATAAATCTATAGGTATATGTAAATGACTTGAGATTATTTTCAACATATCGAATAAAAACTAACCAGTAACACTGGTTACCAGAGTAACACTGCCCACCCTCATATGTGGCATACATATCAAATGAAGGGTCCATGGCCATCTATATAGCAAAACGCAGTAGAGCCTAGTTATTTTTTCAGTAGAAAGAACAATGAAAAGTAGAAGCTTTAAAATTCTCTCCTTGGGCTCCTGTGGTGGGTCAGTGGTAAAGAATCCACTTGCCAACGCAAGAGACACGGATTTGATCCCTGGTCTGGGAAGATCCTACATGTGGTGGGGCAACTAAGTCCCTGCACCACAATTACTGAGTCTGTGTTACAGAGCCTGGGAGCCACAACTACTGAACCCATGGGCTGCAATTACTGAAGCCGGTGCACCCTAGAGCCTGTACTCCACAGGAGAAGGCACCACAAAGAAAAGCTGGTGCACCACAACTAGTGAGTAGGCCCCACTCACCACAACTAGAGAAAAGCCCATGTAATCCTGAAGATCCCGCAGAACTAAGCAGATGTAATTTTTTTAATTAAAAAAAGATGTTCTCCTCGGGCCCCCTTGATCTTGTTGAGGTAAGCACACTTCCCCTTGGAGACCACCACTCTCATCAGTGAAGTCTAGCACTTGTCTATGCTCTTCTGAGGCACTATAATAAACATATAGGTTTAGGTCATTTCTTTAGATCTTCTGAGTTCACACCTCTGATCATGAGCAAGAGAAGTTCTCAGTGATCATTTAATGTTAGCCAAGTATCCTTCCTAATACCAGGAGAAATGCCAAGAAATAGGAACACACACCTACATTCAGAGAATTTAGAGTCGAACTGGGGGACACAGGACTTCAGATTTCAGCTTGTTCATAGAAAGGGGTTCTTCATTGAACGGGATACATGGTAAGTATACAAGGGATCCTTTCTCTCTTCATTCATTCAGCACCTTCTGAACACCCAACAGGTACTAGTAGTTCTAGGTACTAGGCAGACGGAAAGGTGAAAAGGCTGTAGTCCCTGATCTCCTTGAGCTTTCAGCCAAGCAGGAGAAACAGCCAAACACATAAGTAACAATGTGGCAGACCCAAGCACACAAAAGTGCATGCCAGACACTTGACTGGAAGAGTGCCAACCTCAAACTGAGGGATAACAGTAGGCCTCAAGAGAGGCACAGGGCCCATGAAGGTTTCAGGGTGTGGAGCAGGAACATGAAGTCAGGAGAGGTTAAATAATGAAGGAACAGTTTGTGTTTTGGAAGGGATGGTGAGCACAGTCATCACTCACTGAGCTGGACAGAAAGGCCAGCAACAGCTGGGAAGATGCAAGCGGCAATAAGGGTCCAAAGTCTAGAACGTTAAAGGGGCAGAAACCAACCCTAATGCAAGGTCTATAGGTTCTTCAACCAAAAATACTGCTTCTGGAGTATGAGAGCTGTGCTGTATCCACAGGTTGAGATATAAAGGAGGTCCCTGGCTGGCAGATATGCTTACATGAATTCAAAATCTATTCCCTTGAAGTGGCTGTGATGAACCAGATTAACTGGGGAACTTACTGGGATGGGGCTTGATAGTAGCAGTAAAAGACGCGGTGTGATGCAACTATGTTGGGGTCTTAGATTTTTCGGCCTTTCCTGCTCCCTTGAAATCATGCTGCTTAAGGCATATTACGTCTAACTCCCACAGCACTGCTACAGGAGAGATGTCCTCTTATGCATGTTACATAAAAGGAGACTTGAGGCCTAGTACCATGAAGTGACGCCTCAGGATCACATACTCAGTCAGTCTCCAACTTAGAATCCCACATGCCTAGGCCACTGTAGACCAAGTAAATTGGCATCTCTACGATGAGACCCAGGACAAATATTTGTAAATCACTCCAGCTATGTCTAATGTGCAACCAAGTTGGAGAACAGGTATAAGAAGCAACAGAGGCTAGACCAGATCAAGGTACGTCTGACTCAAAAGCCTCTGCTTTTCCATATGCCACATAGGAATAGATCAACCCCTCTAGCTCTGCAAAGATTTCCTGGCCAGTCACAGAGACTCCCAAAACATTCCAACAAACGCATTTCCCAGAAATCTGTGCGTATGAAGAAAGAACAGTATATGAGGCCTTCATAGGCAAGGCATTACTGAGACGATAGCACAAGACCTCTGAGAGCTAGAAGCAGGAAGCGGGGAAGCTCACACAGGCAGACAATACAACTGATGAGCTGCTCCAGCATTATAAATACACTGACAGAACGCTGGGGAGCACAGCTCTGGAGTGCTGATATTTCCAAGCCAGGAACAGATTTGACCGGAATGACTGAATGACTGCCACTTAATGCTCAGATGCATCAAAAAACCAAACAAAAGTAAAACTCAGCAATAGTTCTCAAAAATAACACATAATATATTTTTTCTAAAAAGCATTTTCAGCAATATGGTAATTTCCCAAAATGGCAATCAATAAAGTAGATGACAGCAGAACCTCTCAGGAGAGAATCCACCACAAAGAGAGCAACGTGAAATCACTTTCCAAAGCCTCTGATGAGGAAGATTTTCTTTTTTTAAGGTTTTTCTGGCCCTTGTTGCCCATTAGTGACAGCTTATATTTGTACTGTATTGTATTTAAGAGATCATAAAGACATTTTCTGAGCCTCATGACGATGCTATGGGGTGATTATTATTATTCCAATTTTCAGACAAATAAAACAAAGATTCAAGGCCAAAGGACTTCTAAGTATGTGTCAAATCCAGGCCTAACATTTGGGTCTTCAGACTCCACAGCTTGCATTTGCTTCTCTGAGTCAAACCACTGAGCTAAGCCAAACAGGTATCTCTCAAAGATTTTCAAAGTCAAGAGATCTTCCTAAATCCTAGAGGCTGCCTAGAAGTATGCAATTTAAACATCACCTGAGAACTTGTTAGAAAACTCCTGGGCCTCCCTCAAGATCTACAGAATCAGATCTTTTTTGTTTCTCTCTCTCTCTTTTTTTTCTTTTCAACCTCACCATACAGCATGTGGAACCAGCATGTTCACCAACCAGGGCTCGAACCTGTGCCCCGTGCAGTGGAAGAGCAGAGTCTTAACCACTGGACCACCAAGGAGCCCAGAAACCACTGCCTCAAAGGCAACATCCAGGTTAATTTTAGTCTCATCACCCAACATGTTCAATATCTTTCTTTTCCACTCTCCCCTACCTGGAAAATTCCTCCTTATCCTTTGGAGTCCTGTTCCTATGTCACCTCCCAGATAGTGGTCACTGAGTCATCTGGTTAATTTCTAGAAATTTTTAGAAGGAATCTTCTATGTGAGAAGTACCATACTAGGCACTGATGTTACAAAAATAATTACAGAAGTATCCACCATCAGATGCTCAGAAAATGATACAATTTCTTTGATTCTTTGCTACTAGGCACAGATCTGAACTATATTTCTTAGCTTCTGTTGCAATTAAATGGGTCATGTGACAGTTCTGGTCAATAAAATATGGCTAGAAGTGCCACATACCACTTCAAGGCCTTCCCATAAAACCTCCTGTGCAATCCTCCATTTTCTTTCCCCATCCATCACCTGAATGCAGAGGATTCCAAAATTCCAGAGGAAGGCAGAACCACAAGACAGAATAAGTCTGAGTTCCCGAGTCCCTGCTTGGATGGAAGCTACCTTACGGGGACACCCAGGCTGGACATTCCAGGAGCATGGGGTACCATTTTCACTGTACAAACCAGTAAGTGTAGAGGTGCTTATTATTATTCCAATTTTCAGACAAATAAAACAAAGATTCAAGGCCAAAGGACTTCTAAGTATGTGTCAAATCCAGGCCTAACATTTGGGTCTTCAGACTCCACAGCTTGCATTTGCTTCTCTGAGTCAAACCACTGAGCTAAGCCAAACAGGTATCTCTCAAAGATTTTCAAAGTCAAGAGATCTTCCTAAATCCTAGAGGCTGCCTAGAAGTATGCAATTTAAACATCACCTGAGAACTTGTTAGAAAACTCCTGGGCCTCCCTCAAGATCTACAGAATCAGATCTTTTTTGTTTCTCTCTCTCTCTTTTTTTTCTTTTCAACCTCACCATACAGCATGTGGAACCAGCATGTTCACCAACCAGGGCTCGAACCTGTGCCCCGTGCAGTGGAAGAGCAGAGTCTTAACCACTGGACCACCAAGGAGCCCAGAAACCACTGCCTCAAAGGCAACATCCAGGTTAATTTTAGTCTCATCACCCAACATGTTCAATATCTTTCTTTTCCACTCTCCCCTACCTGGAAAATTCCTCCTTATCCTTTGGAGTCCTGTTCCTATGTCACCTCCCAGATAGTGGTCACTGAGTCATCTGGTTAATTTCTAGAAATTTTTAGAAGGAATCTTCTATGTGAGAAGTACCATACTAGGCACTGATGTTACAAAAATAATTACAGAAGTATCCACCATCAGATGCTCAGAAAATGATACAATTTCTTTGATTCTTTGCTACTAGGCACAGATCTGAACTATATTTCTTAGCTTCTGTTGCAATTAAATGGGTCATGTGACAGTTCTGGTCAATAAAATATGGCTAGAAGTGCCACATACCACTTCAAGGCCTTCCCATAAAACCTCCTGTGCAATCCTCCATTTTCTTTCCCCATCCATCACCTGAATGCAGAGGATTCCAAAATTCCAGAGGAAGGCAGAACCACAAGACAGAATAAGTCTGAGTTCCCGAGTCCCTGCTTGGATGGAAGCTACCTTACGGGGACACCCAGGCTGGACATTCCAGGAGCATGGGGTACCATTTTCACTGTACAAACCAGTAAGTGTAGAGGTGCTTATTACAGCAATTGGTATCAACTAATAAAGTAACTACAGGAACCTAAAGGTACATATCCTTGACCATTCTTATGCTACAACCCAAGGAGAAAATCAAAGATGATTAGCAGTCTAAAAAACTTACCCTGGGGAATTCCCTGGTGGTACAACAGATAATAACCTGCCTGCCAATGCAGGAGACATGGTTTCAGTTCCTGGTCTGGGAAAATTCCACATACTGTGGAGCAAATAAGCCCATACACCACAACTACTGAGCCTGTGTACCACAGCAACTGAAGCCTGGGTGCCCTAGAGCCGGTACTCCACAACAAGGGAAGCTACTGAAGTGAGAAGCCCATGCAATGCAATGAAGAGCAGCTCCCTATTGCCGCAAATAGAGAAGTCCATGAAAAGCAGCAAAGATCCAACACAGGCAAAAATAAATAAATAATAGATAAATAGTTTAAAAACAAATAAATAAAAGTGGTCTTAAAAAAACTTACTGTGCTAAGCAAATAAAGCATTATCAAAATTTGCAAGAAGCATACAGTGTTTTGAAATTCCATAAACATACACAGAATACAAGTTATTTTTGATGAATTGGTTGAGAAGAGTAAATCTATGTGACAGTGATTTGGGTTTTGTCTTTATTTAAAAATGAAGTTTCATAATATCTGCAGATCATTTTATGTTACATACATAAATCTACAGTTAATTTTATTTATACTTTCTTCCACTGCAGTTCACTATGTTTATATCAAAGTTATCATTTTAACAAGAATCAGATTAAAATCTCCCTTCACGCATGGTCTTTCTTCGTTCCTTTTATGGCAAGTCCTGCAGTTCTAAAGTGTAATCACCACTATGCATTAGATTATCTAATACAGTGAACCAAGGCCCCATCTATTCCCTGGTTGTTAGCTAGGCTTTTGTGGAAATAAAATTAATACATTTCAGGGCTTCCCTGGTGGTCCAATGGATAAAGAGTCCACCTTGCAGTGCAAGGGGCATCAGTTCAATTCCTGGCTCAGGAAGATTCCACGTGCCATGGAGTGCCTGGACTGGTGTGTCCAATTGCCAGCTGGCGCTCTGGAGTGCATGCACCCAGAGCCAGTGCTCTGCAGCGAGGGAGGCCCACACAGGCCAAAAGAATTTATGGATGAAAATAAATAAAAAAGAATCAATAAAAGAGGACAAAATTTAAATATATATATATAAATTAATATAATTTCAAAAGTATCTACTAATTACAACTGAAGATAATATAGACACTAGAAGAAACCAACTCACTAAGTGCTGGAGAATATATATATAGCATGGCAAAGTCAATCTTTCAACAGAAATTACTGCCACAATTTAAAATGTGCTGAGTAACTCAATGGCATACAAGTACAAAATCATTTGGGTCATATTTTACAGAATTTTGGAGCTAGGAAGTACATATGAAAAACCTTTCTAAAGCAGTGAGTCTCGCAAAAAAACTAATCATAATATTACTGGGGTGCTTATTAAATACAGATTTCTGGGCCTCACCCCAGGTCTGCTGCACTAGCCTCTATAGAGAAGGGCCCTTGGAATCTGTATTTTTACCAGGGGACCAAGGTGATGCTGTTGGCATTACTGGTCCACAGATCACACTTGGAAGAGCAACACTCTACCCCACACAGAATCTGAAACGAATTTATTATTTCTACTCTTCCTTTTCTGTATGCCTTCTTCAATGAATACATATTATTTTTATTATTAGAAAATCACACCTTAAAAAGAATAGCTCTTCAAAAGAGTCTAAATGTTTTCGTAGGTGGGGATGGACACTAAATTTCATTTCCAGGACTTTTGCAGGTGACTTTTTTTTTAAATATAATTCCTGGCAACACAACTGTGTCTAAATCCAAATAAGTATGATTCGGGAGACTTCCCTGGTGGTTCAGTGGCTAACATTCCATGCTCCCAATGCTGGGGGCCCAGATTTGATCCCACATGCTACAACTAAGACCTGGTACAGTCAAACAATTTTTTAAAAAAGAGGAACATATGATTCTTAATCATGGTCTGGCAATTAGCCTACTAAAACTGGCCTATTAAAATGTGTTTGTGAATTATGTGACCTTCCTGTGCTTCAGTTTTAGCAGTCAAATCTGAATGGCTTCATGAGGATGCAAATTCTCTTTCCTGATTTGAAATACGACAAAATGAACCTATCTATGAAGGGGAAACAGAATCACAGACATAGAGAACAGACTAGTGGCTGCAAGAGGAAAGGGGTTAGGGGTGGGATGGAGTGGGAGGTTGGAATTAGCAGGTGTAAGCTTTCATATATGCAATGGATAAGCAACAAGGTCCTATTGTTTAGCACAGATAACTATATTCCATATCCTATGATAAACTATAATGGAAAAGAATATAACAAAAGAATGTATATATATATATATATATGTAGAACTGAACTACCTTTCTGTACAGCAGTAATTAACACAACATTGTAAATCAACTATACATCCTTTAAAAAAAAAAAAAAAAAACAACTCTCTTCCCTAAAGATTTTTAGAATTTCCTTGTTTTGTACTACCAAAGGAACAAAGCAACTGCTAAAACATTAAGATAAGGAAAACCTGACAGTTTCTAATATTGCTTCATCAGTCCTATTTTTCTATAGCTCTCAGAGTAATCTTATGTCCTTTCAGTATTGGTACTTTGGTTTATTGCCACAAAGTGACTTATTGAGTTAAAAGAAACAATGACAAGAAAAATACAGCCAAAGACCAAGAATTAACTGGGGGAAATCAAAGATATTCATATAGAAATCTCAAAAAATAACATCATTATATAATCAACAGCTTCAGCCTGTTGTCACAAAGGGCAGCATGACTTTCCCTAAGACTTTTTTGATGTAACTTTCTTTAAAAACAGTTTTCAAAGGGCATGAGAGGCAAGACCTTAAAAGTTAAACGGGAAAATAAAGGTCACAGTAAAATGCACAAGAAATTTCTTACTTCTTCCTCTCAGAGCCTAATATCCTAAACAAATCCTTAAAGTACTGAGGGACACGGACCACCACGTTCTCTGAGGGACCAATATCTTTCAGTTCAGGGTAGAGTCTGACATCGATGACCTTCTTGATGTAGCTCAGCCAGTCAAACTGAGGAGAGAAAGAGGGAAAAAAAAAAATACAGTGAGAGAACCTCCACTGGGCAACAAACAATCAAGGAGAAAGGCAAATAAATAGAGTCAGTTGAACATAATCCATTGCTTGTGATTTCAGGCCAAATAAACATGCAACTGCTCAGATCTAGAAAATAAATGCCTGATCATTGGCACCCAGACCGGACCTGCTGCCTGAATCACAAATGGAGCATATGTTCTGTGCCATCTGTGTATGAACCACACATGTGCTTACATACTCACCCAGTAGCACAAGCACTCTGTCCCCAGGCCCTCCTGCACTCCTCCTCGCACTCCTCCTCTTGTCTCCTGTGCTCTCTCTTCTTCCTCCTTGAACTCTCCCTTCCTCTTGCACTAGTACTCACATCCTTTCTCCCTGTACTCCATGCTCATTCACTCTGCTGTCCACACAGACACAGATGTCCTGCGACATTTTGGGTCTTCCCTCTGGCACAGCCTTTCTTACACAGAGGAAAACAAGCAGCAACACAGAGCAACACAGTTCCCTCTTCACAACATTACTATCTTGGCCTTTTACCTGGACTATTCTGAAAGTCCTTCCCAGGCTCTTCCTCTTCCTTTCTTCCTCTGCCTGCCTCCACTACTGAAATGGAAAGCCAGTCACTCACTTTTCAGCCTACCCTCTAGGGAGGGAGGCCCACGTGCCAATCCTCCTCAATAAGAAATAAAGGACTTATTGAGTTAAAAGAAACAATGACAAGAAAAATACAGCCAAAGACCAAGAATTAACTGGGGGAAATCAAAGATATTCATATAGAAATCTCAAAAAATAACATCATTATATAATCAACAGCTTCAGCCTGTTGTCACAAAGGGCAGCATGACTTTCCCTAAGACTTTTTTGATGTAACTTTCTTTAAAAACAGTTTTCAAAGGGCATGAGAGGCAAGACCTTAAAAGTTAAACGGGAAAATAAAGGTCACAGTAAAATGCACAAGAAATTTCTTACTTCTTCCTCTCAGAGCCTAATATCCTAAACAAATCCTTAAAGTACTGAGGGACACGGACCACCACGTTCTCTGAGGGACCAATATCTTTCAGTTCAGGGTAGAGTCTGACATCGATGACCTTCTTGATGTAGCTCAGCCAGTCAAACTGAGGAGAGAAAGAGGGAAAAAAAAAAATACAGTGAGAGAACCTCCACTGGGCAACAAACAATCAAGGAGAAAGGCAAATAAATAGAGTCAGTTGAACATAATCCATTGCTTGTGATTTCAGGCCAAATAAACATGCAACTGCTCAGATCTAGAAAATAAATGCCTGATCATTGGCACCCAGACCGGACCTGCTGCCTGAATCACAAATGGAGCATATGTTCTGTGCCATCTGTGTATGAACCACACATGTGCTTACATACTCACCCAGTAGCACAAGCACTCTGTCCCCAGGCCCTCCTGCACTCCTCCTCGCACTCCTCCTCTTGTCTCCTGTGCTCTCTCTTCTTCCTCCTTGAACTCTCCCTTCCTCTTGCACTAGTACTCACATCCTTTCTCCCTGTACTCCATGCTCATTCACTCTGCTGTCCACACAGACACAGATGTCCTGCGACATTTTGGGTCTTCCCTCTGGCACAGCCTTTCTTACACAGAGGAAAACAAGCAGCAACACAGAGCAACACAGTTCCCTCTTCACAACATTACTATCTTGGCCTTTTACCTGGACTATTCTGAAAGTCCTTCCCAGGCTCTTCCTCTTCCTTTCTTCCTCTGCCTGCCTCCACTACTGAAATGGAAAGCCAGTCACTCACTTTTTCAGCCTACCCTCTAGGGAGGGAGGCCCACGTGCCCCAATCCTCCTCAATAAGAAATAAAGGAAGGACACGTGAAAAGGCTTTGTTTTTTCCTGGTAGAAGAGCTAGACATGGTCAACACTTCTTCCTGCCCTGATGACAGATAAAACATATGTAGCTATGGTAGCCACCTGATAACCCTGAATCATAAAACATGCAATCAAAAGCCAACACACTAAGAAGAGAGAAGTGGAAAGAAAGAACTTGGATTTTTGACAACACTGGGCAACAGCTAAAGCAATCCCAACAGCCACCTATGTCTAGACTTTAGTCTATATAAAAAAACGGGCTTAAGCCACTCTTGGAAAAGTTTTCTGTCCCCTAGAGGAAAAAGCATTCTGATGCACAGACAAGGGATCACAGAGATGATGATGAGAAAGAAGACCAATGGCAGCTTTTACGATGCAAAATTTTACACACAGATGAAACAGAACTGTTTGTCAAGAAACCATTTGGGATACAACTTCCTGGATGGTTTTCACTAACCTGGGGAATCATAGCACTCAGTTGAGAAATGTTCATTTTGTTGTACATGGTCTCACTGGTTCGGTTTTCATGCGGAATCATTATCTGGTGGAAAGAGACTTAGGTTATTTTTTTCAAACGAACCGTTTCTTACTACATGACTACTTTCTACATGTGCCAAAACATCTGTATAGTATCATAAACTTTTTCAAGATTTTGGTGTGGTGGGAGAGAGTGGGGAAAAAGAAATAGCTTTAGGCAGGATTAAGAAAAGAAAAAGGAACTTTCCTGTCCTGTTCAGTGTGAAACACTGGACTTGGAACAAAAGTAACTACTCGAATCCCTCCCCAACCTTTCATCTGGATGGATGAAATCTATTCCTGGCTCAGTTACCTGGACGTCAATTGAGACAAACATTTCATCTTCACCTGTGACATCCAGGTAACAATCTCAATAGTTCATGAACTACAGACCATCCCTTCATCCCCAGGGAACTCTTCACTAGATTATCTGGACACCATCCGGATTTCACAGCTGACCATTTTTTCCTTCACTACTGAAATGGAAAGCCAGTCACTCACTTTTTCAGCCTACCCTCTAGGGAGGGAGGCCCACGTGCCCCAATCCTCCTCAATAAGAAATAAAGGAAGGACACGTGAAAAGGCTTTGTTTTTTCCTGGTAGAAGAGCTAGACATGGTCAACACTTCTTCCTGCCCTGATGACAGATAAAACATATGTAGCTATGGTAGCCACCTGATAACCCTGAATCATAAAACATGCAATCAAAAGCCAACACACTAAGAAGAGAGAAGTGGAAAGAAAGAACTTGGATTTTTGACAACACTGGGCAACAGCTAAAGCAATCCCAACAGCCACCTATGTCTAGACTTTAGTCTATATAAAAAAACGGGCTTAAGCCACTCTTGGAAAAGTTTTCTGTCCCCTAGAGGAAAAAGCATTCTGATGCACAGACAAGGGATCACAGAGATGATGATGAGAAAGAAGACCAATGGCAGCTTTTACGATGCAAAATTTTACACACAGATGAAACAGAACTGTTTGTCAAGAAACCATTTGGGATACAACTTCCTGGATGGTTTTCACTAACCTGGGGAATCATAGCACTCAGTTGAGAAATGTTCATTTTGTTGTACATGGTCTCACTGGTTCGGTTTTCATGCGGAATCATTATCTGGTGGAAAGAGACTTAGGTTATTTTTTTCAAACGAACCGTTTCTTACTACATGACTACTTTCTACATGTGCCAAAACATCTGTATAGTATCATAAACTTTTTCAAGATTTTGGTGTGGTGGGAGAGAGTGGGGAAAAAGAAATAGCTTTAGGCAGGATTAAGAAAAGAAAAAGGAACTTTCCTGTCCTGTTCAGTGTGAAACACTGGACTTGGAACAAAAGTAACTACTCGAATCCCTCCCCAACCTTTCATCTGGATGGATGAAATCTATTCCTGGCTCAGTTACCTGGACGTCAATTGAGACAAACATTTCATCTTCACCTGTGACATCCAGGTAACAATCTCAATAGTTCATGAACTACAGACCATCCCTTCATCCCCAGGGGAACATTCTCACTGAGAGCACTAGATTATCTGGACACCATGGCCACCAGGGATCATTCTGTCAACAGCTGCATCCCTCACTTCCCCTTTCCCCTCTGGTTTCTCTAGCCTGGAGATTCCCCTGACTCCAGCACTAAAGGTATGGGTTCAGACATATTTTCAAGGCTGCTTCTCAAGCCCTGACCCTTCACACCCCTTCCATTCCTAATACTTATGTTTTTGGTCATTTTGGTAACACCAAATTGAAGCTTCTAGTCTCTGCCATGTTTAATCTGAGAAGAGCAGCAACGATCATCTTCCTCAAGGGCCATTTTAATCACTTCTGTGGACAGGCAGTAGCTCCTCACACCACTGAACACGTCAAGATTTTGCCTTAAGGCCCTGCATCATCTGATTCTCTTACATTAAACTTGCCATCTTCCAACTCACACAGGACTTTCCCACCCTTTGCACCCCTGTCCTCCATCACCACCCTCATGGTCTGCATCATAAGGCAAGAGTTTGCTTGTGATTCATTTTCTCTTTCCAATTAAACTCCACTTGACTCCAATCCCAAGGGCCACACCATCAACGAGACCTCCCATTAGACACACGTCTCAGTAGCTGGGACTGGCTGAATGCACACTTCCACGGTTGTATTTACAAGCACTTCTGGGGGGGTTGGCAAGGTTGTCCTGTCTCCCCAGCTTTAGAAGTTTGCTTGGAATGATGTGTCCCACTAATTTGGAAGGTCTCTAAGTGACCTGGGATATAAGAGACAGAGGTGAACATTACTGGCTGGCCAAAAACCCAAGTGCCATAGATTTGTCAAGGCAAAATCCCAGAAGTCTGAGTGGCAGACAGCTGCTCCCTCTTCTCTAAATGCTTCAGTGCCCTCAGCTCCTCCCTCCTCACCTTGCTCCATGGGAGAGACTTCCTGTAACTTACAAGCAGCCTCCTACCCCTATTTCAACCACTGCCTCCAAGTATGTTCTCTTTCCAACTCTACTTAGACTTGCAGTCCCAGGTTGGAGCCCTTTGGCCTCAAAGCTGTTTTCAGCTCTCTGCCAGCTACTTCCCACCCGACTGTCACTTCATTTAGCCTCTTGACCATTCCCAGTCTTGCCTCACTGAGAGCACTAGATTATCTGGACACCATGGCCACCAGGGATCATTCTGTCAACAGCTGCATCCCTCACTTCCCTTTCCCCTCTGGTTTCTCTAGCCTGGAGATTCCCCTGACTCCAGCACTAAAGGTATGGGTTCAGACATATTTTCAAGGCTGCTTCTCAAGCCCTGACCCTTCACACCCCTTCCATTCCTAATACTTATGTTTTTGGTCATTTTGGTAACACCAAATTGAAGCTTCTAGTCTCTGCCATGTTTAATCTGAGAAGAGCAGCAACGATCATCTTCCTCAAGGGCCATTTTAATCACTTCTGTGGACAGGCAGTAGCTCCTCACACCACTGAACACGTCAAGATTTTGCCTTAAGGCCCTGCATCATCTGATTCTCTTACATTAAACTTGCCATCTTCCAACTCACACAGGACTTTCCCACCCTTTGCACCCCTGTCCTCCATCACCACCCTCATGGTCTGCATCATAAGGCAAGAGTTTGCTTGTGATTCATTTTCTCTTTCCAATTAAACTCCACTTGACTCCAATCCCAAGGGCCACACCATCAACGAGACCTCCCATTAGACACACGTCTCAGTAGCTGGGACTGGCTGAATGCACACTTCCACGGTTGTATTTACAAGCACTTCTGGGGGGGTTGGCAAGGTTGTCCTGTCTCCCCAGCTTTAGAAGTTTGCTTGGAATGATGTGTCCCACTAATTTGGAAGGTCTCTAAGTGACCTGGGATATAAGAGACAGAGGTGAACATTACTGGCTGGCCAAAAACCCAAGTGCCATAGATTTGTCAAGGCAAAATCCCAGAAGTCTGAGTGGCAGACAGCTGCTCCCTCTTCTCTAAATGCTTCAGTGCCCTCAGCTCCTCCCTCCTCACCTTGCTCCATGGGAGAGACTTCCTGTAACTTACAAGCAGCCTCCTACCCCTATTTCAACCACTGCCTCCAAGTATGTTTCTACTCTTTCCAACTCTACTTAGACTTGCAGTCCCAGGTTGGAGCCCTTTGGCCTCAAAGCTGTTTTCAGCTCTCTGCCAGCTACTTCCCCCACCCCACGGATCTGTCACTTCATTTAGCCTCTTGACCATTCCCAGTCTTGCCTCAGCCCAGCTGTTTTGAGTTCCCTTTTTGGTCCAGATCCCTGGCTCAGGCTAAGGCCTTTCCTGCTGTATCAGAGCTTCAGTCCAAATGAGGTCTCTGGGTCTCTGATTTGCCTGGGAAGGTACTCCAGATGGCCTCTAGACATGGCTGAAAGGCCCAGTCTTTGAGTCCAGAACATCTGCAGCAGTCTTTGCCGTCTTCAAAGGTGACACAAGGAACGAGCTTTGTATGTTGCAACTGGGGGGGTCTGGAGAAAAGACATACATGCACAGTGTGCCAGACCGTATCCATCAGCCTGCTCCCCACCTCAACACCCTACCACACCTCTCCAAACACAAAATCAAGCGATGCTTGGACTCCTAAGCACTTCAGGATTTTTACCAACTTTCAGTAAAAAAAGACTACCAACCAATATGTAACCACTTCTTGACAAAAGTATCAATTATTTCACTACAGTATATCTCCCCAAGCAGATTTTGCCATAGCTGTTTCCTCCAGTTCTGAGGACATATAGAGACTTTTATACTTTGGTTCTTCTAGAAAGGTTACTCTTTGAACAAAGCTAACCATTTAGGATTTCTCATTATTCTCCCTCAAGTTTGTTCTTATTTTTGTCTCCTGTTAAATTTTAAAACAATTACAACAAAATTGAAACAAAGGTGACTTACACAGAACACAGCATATGACACAATGTGACACAATGACATTCATTAAAGTGGGGCAAGAGAAAAATGAAAACCAGGGTTAGGTATAAGAACCAGCCTTACCAGCCTCACCAGTCTGTCCTATACACTTTTTACATCAAATTACATGTCCAATATGAGTGGATAGATTTCCCAAAGCCTCCATCTTAAATGAGACTGACTCTAAGTAGGAATGATGTAAAGAGTAGACTTTCCTGGTAGCTCAGTTGGTAAAGAATCCACCTGCAGTGCAGGAGACTCAGGCTCGATCCCTGGGTCAGAAAGATCCCCCAGAGGAGGAAATGGCAACCCACTGCAGTATTCTTGCCTGGAGAATCCCACGGACAGAGGACACTGGCGAGATACAGTGTCCATGGGGTTGCAAGAATCAGACACGACTTAGCAACTAAACCAAAGAGCAGACTAGATTAAAAATAACTTTCCAAAAAATATAAATAATAACTTTCCACTCAAGCCAATTTCATAAGGATTTATCTTAAGTATATTCTTCAGTTGGGGCGAAACACAAGTTTCTCTGGGAAAAAACAGATAGCCTCTCCCTGTTGCTGTTCTTTGTCCACCACTGAGCAGCATGTGGACAGTGACTGGGCTTCAAGCAGAGTGGTGGAAGGAATGGTGAGCTCTTCTTTCTGTCATGGTTTCTCTTCCTGTTACTTCCCACAGGGGGATGCTATTAGTTTTACTTTGGACCCAAAGGACAATGACACAGAATAATTTTTTTATATATATTCTCATTCAAGATATATCTCCTTTTAAAATAAGGAAAAGAAAAAAGAGATTTTTGGATTAAGACTTACCTCAGCTATCTTAATTTCCAGTCTCAGCACTGACTTCATGTCATGCTCTGCTCGGGAGCTATTAGCTCCCAAAAGCACAGCAGTATCCACCATGAACTTATAAAGGGCATCACGATACTGTAGGAGATAAAGAAGCAAGTGAGCATGACAAAAGCCTATTAGGGAAATATGTTTCGGAAACACAGAAGAGCAGAAACAGCAGGTGGAATAAATGCCCGTCATTTTCACTCTGTACTCAAAAGTATAGTATGGGCATTACACAACACCAACCCACTAGCTACCACTTTGAGACAAAGAAAAATGATGGCTATTGGGATATTGTTTCCATGACACACAGAAATGTCTGGCCACCAGGGATCAAGAGAACTTGTTTACTGGCAAGTGGTAATATCATGGATACATGAAACATCTACAAATGAGTCCAGAATAGAAAGTTAAAGGTCAGACTTGTCTATTTCAGGCAAGTAGGGCTTTAATATTAATAAAATAATGGGAAAGAACTGGTTGCTAAAATAATTCATGAAGACTAATGAAAACTGTGATTTATTCTCTTGAGACTCAGGCTCGATCCCTGGGTCAGAAAGATCCCCCAGAGGAGGAAATGGCAACCCACTGCAGTATTCTTGCCTGGAGAATCCCACGGACAGAGGACACTGGCGAGATACAGTGTCCATGGGGTTGCAAGAATCAGACACGACTTAGCAACTAAACCAAAGAGCAGACTAGATTAAAAATAACTTTCCAAAAAATATAAATAATAACTTTCCACTCAAGCCAATTTCATAAGGATTTATCTTAAGTATATTCTTCAGTTGGGGCGAAACACAAGTTTCTCTGGGAAAAAACAGATAGCCTCTCCCTGTTGCTGTTCTTTGTCCACCACTGAGCAGCATGTGGACAGTGACTGGGCTTCAAGCAGAGTGGTGGAAGGAATGGTGAGCTCTTCTTTCTGTCA
Source organism: Tragulus kanchil (assembly GCA_022376925.1). Classification (NCBI taxonomy): domain Eukaryota; kingdom Metazoa; phylum Chordata; class Mammalia; order Artiodactyla; family Tragulidae; genus Tragulus; species Tragulus kanchil. The sequence continues at coordinate 111,775,389 of JAIOJX010000001.1, forward strand.
TGGTTTCTCTTCCTGTTACTTCCCACAGGGGGATGCTATTAGTTTTACTTTGGACCCAAAGGACAATGACACAGAATAATTTTTTTATATATATTCTCATTCAAGATATATCTCCTTTTAAAATAAGGAAAAGAAAAAAGAGATTTTTGGATTAAGACTTACCTCAGCTATCTTAATTTCCAGTCTCAGCACTGACTTCATGTCATGCTCTGCTCGGGAGCTATTAGCTCCCAAAAGCACAGCAGTATCCACCATGAACTTATAAAGGGCATCACGATACTGTAGGAGATAAAGAAGCAAGTGAGCATGACAAAAGCCTATTAGGGAAATATGTTTCGGAAACACAGAAGAGCAGAAACAGCAGGTGGAATAAATGCCCGTCATTTTCACTCTGTACTCAAAAGTATAGTATGGGCATTACACAACACCAACCCACTAGCTACCACTTTGAGACAAAGAAAAATGATGGCTATTGGGATATTGTTTCCATGACACACAGAAATGTCTGGCCACCAGGGATCAAGAGAACTTGTTTACTGGCAAGTGGTAATATCATGGATACATGAAACATCTACAAATGAGTCCAGAATAGAAAGTTAAAGGTCAGACTTGTCTATTTCAGGCAAGTAGGGCTTTAATATTAATAAAATAATGGGAAAGAACTGGTTGCTAAAATCAGGAGGCATGATCCATGAAGACTAATGAAAACTGTGATTTATTCTCTTCCAGCTTAATCTACCCACCTCCATACTAAAAACAAAAGACCATCATTCTAAGTCCTGCATCTGTTCAGTTTTGTACGTGTTTTTAGAGGTTTCCTCAATAGCTCAAGGAGGAACGAAGGGAAAGAATAGAAGAATGATGAAGAGAAAATGAGCAAATACAGAATTTCCTCACCCTGTGTTCATAAACCCACTGTCAGGCTATTCACATACTACTTGAAAAGGAAGACCTTACTTTGGGAATTGAGAAATTCTGTCTCGGGGACGGACACCTCTTCTTTCAGATATATCTTGAGAACTCAATACATCAGGTATAAAACTGTTTCAAAGTTATGTTATGGGAATAAGATTTCCTAATCTATACCTTGATTTTACATAGCTATTCTTATGATGTTTATGACCTCAAGACCTGCACAGTGCTAGGCATATAGCAGGCCCTTAATAAATACTTGTAAATCAGTAAGTAAGCTTCACAAATAGTTTTAATTAGAAATGTTTTACAATTTCCTGTTAAATTCCAAAAATATTTATTCAATCAATACATATCTAACATGTCTTGCTGGGCCTTCCATGTACATGGGGAGGGGGGCGGTTACAGATGAAAAATTAAATAATACTTGAGTCCGGTTCTCAGTATGTGATCCTGTGAGGGAGATAAACACATCATTACTAACTATAATACCAGGAAGACCAGAATAAGGTCTGTAATAAAGCTAAGTGCTTGGAAACCCAAGACCTGGAGAATTCCTGCCCCGGGAAACCAGGGAAAGAGTGTTTACAGGGGATGGATTCAGGAGCAGGGGCGTCTTCCCGAGAGGTGTGTGAGCTGCCTTTGTTGAGGGAAGAATACAAATAGGTGAGACAGGGCTTCCCTGGTGGTCCAGTGGGTAAGGACACCGCCTTGCAGTGCAAGAGGTGCCGGTTCGATCCCTGGCCTGGGAAGATCCAACGTGCCACAGAGCGGCTGGACTGATGTGTCCAATTACCGAGCCGGAGCTCTGGAGCGCATGCGCCCAGAGCCAGCGCTCTGCAACGACAGACGCCACCGCGATGGGAGGCCCACATGGGCCAAAGAATAAAGATGGATGAAAATAGATAAATGAAGGACCAGTGGAAGTGGCCCGCCCGCCCCCCTCCCTCCTCAACTCCCCCCCCCTCAAAAACAAAAAAATAGGTGAGACAGCAAAGGTGGTTTGGGACTAGGTTATGAAGAGGCCTTGAACACCTTCTAAGGAATTCAGAGTCTAGCTCACGAGCAAAAGCACACTGGGAGCTGTACTTTGAGAGCTTGTCATGTGGTACTAAAGAGGCAACAGAAGGAAAGGCAGGAGGGAACAGTTCAAAGGAGACTTAATAAGGATCTGCCCTAGGGCAGTATGGACAGGAAGGAGGTTCCAGATGGAAGAGAGACTTTGAAGGCAGAGCCCCCTCCTTTGAAGGCGGGGACAAGATTTCAAGCATGGCTACATAAAGGGTGGTGACCCAAGCAGAAACAGAGTCACTTCACCCCCAAACTGGTAAAAGTTTGCTCTGTCCACTTTTTTCAAGAAGGAAAATTTGTTGACCTTCTTTCATGAGTGTCCTCAGTCAGAAAGTGGGATCATGCCTCCAGAGCCTTCTAGATATATAGGCTTTCCTAACTGCAAAGGAGCAGGGATACCCACCAATAGCCAGCACTTCCCCATCAAAGTCCCTTCATTCTCAGGCCAGGCCAGAAACCCAAGCACTCCCTGGTCAAGGGTCCCCTGGGCAAGAAGCTCCTTTGAAAATTCAACAAAGGTCCCAAAATGAATTCTAAGTGTCAGGAACGAACCAGTTCTAATCCAGTCTCCAGGAAACGAATAGGTTTTCAAGCCAATGTAAGAAGTTTGAGTGGATTGATTCCACCTGGTTCTCATTAACCTTACATTAATCTGGGTCACCAGTTAAAAAAACAGATTCCTAGGCCTGACTTCAAGTCTACTAAATCCGACTTTCCATGGCTGAGGCCCAAGAATCAACATTTAATAGGAGCTTCCTAGGCAATTCTTAAGCAATATAATTTGGGAACCAGTGGTCAACTGGGTGTTCATCCCCATACTTGTAAAATATACTGAGAGCTGTCTGCACTTCTGAGGAATGGCTGCAAGACCATTCCTTAATTAACTGCATTTGGGTGTGCTGTCTTCCCAGCTCAACCATGAGGCCGCTGAGCACTGGGATTCATTACAGTCTTCATTTCCAGACTTCAGAAAATAGGGAGTGCCATTTATCTGCCCGAATAAAAGGCCTTTGCTTCCTACATTGGAAATATGGTCATCAAACACCCATACTGCTCCATTTGAGTACAGAGCTAGGAATTTTACAACTTATGAACCCCAAAATGTCTGACAAGATGCAGAGTTGAATGAGGACAACTTACAGACTTGGCTTCTGTGCTGTTATCAAGGTAGTCTTCCCTCACAGCTAGGGAGAGCACTGCTTGGTCTAGCTGTTGAAACAAAAAACAAAACATTCTGCTGTCACTGGAAATTCTTTGGTACCCTTATTTGATAGGTGGAAAAACAAAATCAAGCCAGGCAAGAGCTCAAAGGAGAATCACTGTCGCCCACTGCCAGATCCACTCTTCTTCTCATTGCAGTATTTTGCAAAATGCTAGTGAGGATAAAGTTCCACTTCCCTGACCCTAAAAGACTGTATTGCACCAATTTTTCTTTATTTGAAAGTAATCAAATGATCATTTTATTTTGCAAAATCTCTGCAAACTTTAGAACCCTTTATGGAAAGCTAAAATAAGTGATAAAAATAAAAACAATTAGTCAGACAACTAAGTATGTATAATTATTATTATAGAAAATGAAAGCATACTTTCTTGAATGAAAATTTTCAGCACCTTAAAGGTAATCAGGGCTTGTCTGGTGGTCCAGTGGGTAAAGAGTCTGCCTTGCAATGAAAGAGACACTGGTTCGATCCCTGGCCTGGGGAGATCCCACAAGCCGTGGAGCAGCTGGACTGGTGTGCCCAACTGTGAGCCAGCACTCTGGAGCTCATGCACCCAGAGCCGGTGCTCTGCAACAAGAGAGGCCACTGCAATGGGAGTGCAGTGGCCAAATGCAATGGCCGAAGAATAAAGATGGATGAAAATAAATAAACAAAAAAATCAATACAAGGGGCCAAAAATTAAAAAAAAAAAAAAAAAAAGGTAATCAAAGAGAATACAGTCTTTTCAAAACATGTGCTAGAATAATCAGATGTCCATGTGTCAAAAAAAAAAAAAAGGGGCTTCCCTGGTGGTCCAGTGGGAAAGGACACCGCCTTGCAGTGCAAGGGGCGCCGGTTCGATCCCTGGCCTGGGAAGATCCCACATGCCGCGGAGCAGCTGGACCGATGTGTCCAATTACCGAGCCGGAGCTCTGGAGCACATGCGCCCAGAGCCGGTGCTCTGCGACAACAGAGGCCACCGCGATGGGAGGCCCACACGGGCCGAAGAACAAAGATGGATGAAAATAGACAAATGAAAGACCAATAGAAGTGGCCTGCCTGCCCCCCCTCCCTCCCCACCCCACCCCCACCAAAATAAATAAATAAATAAATCTTTAAAAAAAAATAAACTGGACGGAGAGCTGAATGGACACTTCACCAAAGAACATATTAAAATGAAAAACAAATTCATGAAAGGCTGGTAAACACCACTAGTCATTACCAAAATGTAAACTAAACCCACAATAAAATGCCACTAAACATCTACTAGGATGGCAAAAACAAACAAAAAAACCAATAATGTCAAGGGCTTCTTTGGCAGTCTAGTGGTTAAGACTCCTAGCTTCCACTACAAGAGGCCCAAATTTGATCTCTGGTTGGGGAACCGTGCCCACATGACTCATGGCATGGCCCAAAAAAATAAAACTGATAATGCCAAGTACTGGTGAGGATGTGGAAAAATTAGATCACCCATACACTGTTGGTGGGAATACAACATAACAGAGTCGCTTTGAAAATCAATCTGACAGTTTCTTATAAAACTGAATGCATATGACCCAGCACTCTCACTTCCTAGCCATTTACTGAAGAGAAATGAAAATTCATACTCACACAAAAAAAACTGCATGTGACTTTATTCTTTATTGCCAAAAATTTGAAAGAACCCAAATGTTCTTCAACTGGAAAACGCATAAATTCTGAGACATAATGGATTACTACTTACTCATAAAAAGTAATTAACTACTGATACATGCAACAACATGGACAAATTTTAATCACATCTCAAAAAAAGGCAAAACTACAGGGATGTCTTGAGAACAGGGGATAATTACCAAAGGGCAACATAAGGTAAATTTGGGGGAAGTGATGGAACTATGGTCTATCTTGATTATGGTGGTGATTCTGGGACTCCATGCATTTGTAAAAACTTATAGATTTGTGCTTCACAAAAACTAAATTTTACTGTATGTAAATTTTTAAATAAATAAAAAAATTAAAGTTTCAGAACCTCCTCTAAATCTCTAGCTGTTCTTTCTTGAGTTTAAGCAACTGCCCAAAGACCGAATAAAACTGAACCCAACATCAGATTTTCTAACTCAAATCTTATCCACACATTTAAAAACTTAAGTCAATTGGGGGAAAAAAATGTTTTCATAACACTGACCTTGCCTGGGTGTATTGCTAAAAATCTCAAATTATTGTGTTCTATCTTCATCTCTAATTGGCCCCAAACAACCAAGTCACAAGCCAACCTGGCTTCATCCTATTCCAGTTCCCAATATACCACTGTTTCTTCCAAAAATTAAGTAAGCCAGGAACATGAAACACGATATTATGATTAAGATGCTTTGGCTTTCAATTAGATTTGGACCACTCAGAGAATGTTTTGCGCTTCAGTCTCAAAGGAAAGGAAATTGTAGACCATATCAAAAAAAGCTTCCTGTGAAAGAACCATTTATTGAATTTGATCTCTGGTTGGGGAACCGTGCCCACATGACTCATGGCATGGCCCAAAATAAAACTGATAATGCCAAGTACTGGTGAGGATGTGGAAAAATTAGATCACCCATACACTGTTGGTGGGAATACAACATAACAGAGTCGCTTTGAAAATCAATCTGACAGTTTCTTATAAAACTGAATGCATATGACCCAGCACTCTCACTTCCTAGCCATTTACTGAAGAGAAATGAAAATTCATACTCACACAAAAAAAACTGCATGTGACTTTATTCTTTATTGCCAAAAATTTGAAAGAACCCAAATGTTCTTCAACTGGAAAACGCATAAATTCTGAGACATAATGGATTACTACTTACTCATAAAAAGTAATTAACTACTGATACATGCAACAACATGGACAAATTTTAATCACATCTCAAAAAAAGGCAAAACTACAGGGATGTCTTGAGAACAGGGGATAATTACCAAAGGGCAACATAAGGTAAATTTGGGGGAAGTGATGGAACTATGGTCTATCTTGATTATGGTGGTGATTCTGGGACTCCATGCATTTGTAAAAACTTATAGATTTGTGCTTCACAAAAACTAAATTTTACTGTATGTAAATTTTTAAATAAATAAAAAAATTAAAGTTTCAGAACCTCCTCTAAATCTCTAGCTGTTCTTTCTTGAGTTTAAGCAACTGCCCAAAGACCGAATAAAACTGAACCCAACATCAGATTTTCTAACTCAAATCTTATCCACACATTTAAAAACTTAAGTCAATTGGGGGAAAAAAATGTTTTCATAACACTGACCTTGCCTGGGTGTATTGCTAAAAATCTCAAATTATTGTGTTCTATCTTCATCTCTAATTGGCCCCAAACAACCAAGTCACAAGCCAACCTGGCTTCATCCTATTCCAGTTCCCAATATACCACTGTTTCTTCCAAAAATTAAGTAAGCCAGGAACATGAAACACGATATTATGATTAAGATGCTTTGGCTTTCAATTAGATTTGGACCACTCAGAGAATGTTTTGCGCTTCAGTCTCAAAGGAAAGGAAATTGTGTAGACCATATCAAGAAAGCCAAAGCTTCCCTGTGGTGAAATGAAGTTAAATCCATTTATTGTAAAAGTTTAGACAATTTAAGTGAAGTTACCAGACATGTTTTAAACCTTTAGACTGCTAAAGTTCTTCGGGAACCTCTTAAATACACGAAGCTGACTGAATAAGGTCAGTCAACTAAATCTCATTAGAAACAGGCAAACTCTTGAGGCAAAAGATTTTCTCAAGAGGCCAATATTAGGACACTATGTTATCTGAGGTTTTTTAATCTGTGCATTTGTAACTGATCTTACTATTGCAAGTAGATAACAAAAATCTATGTTTAGGAAATTCGATACCCTGAACTGAAATATGAATCTTTTCTGTGACTAAAATAACCCACAGGTTAGGAAACAAGATAGTAATACAAGAAGAAACATCCTCACACATTAGGATGTAGTAAAAGGACAAAATAGTTTAAAAATCCTCATGTCCAAGAAAGTCTCTCCTTATCATCTTTACAGATTTTGCTAGGAGTGATACTCCTAGCAGGCAGATGGGTGATGATCACTTCAAGTCCCTGCTCTGGTGACACAACCCTGGCCTTGCAAACACTCTTTGAGGACCATATATACTCCAAAGTCTTTTATTGTCCCTTAAATCCTCATTCTTGCTATCTTTTCAGACAATACGAATGCAAACACATATCACAAGATCTGTTCTGAGGCATTAATCTGTTGTTCCCTGTATTTCTGTACTTCCTTTCTCCCATTTAAATCTGTGGCAAGTCTTGTGTCATCCTGCCACTGAAGAACTTAGAGCACCATCATGTGGGTTGGAGCAGCCCCATGTATGTCCTCAGCATGGGAATACTCACTAGAAGAATGCCTTTTTACTTCACCCAATGGCACCACCTACTCACCTAAGAGTAGGCCCACAGTGTGGTGTCTTCCCAAAGGGTTTTTTTTTTTCTTATGCCCATGGGTTTGTGGAATTAGAAAAGCCAAGAACATTGAGGAAAATATCAACAGAATGTGATGGCAAAGGAAGTCGAAATGTATTGAGGGAAAAGAGTTTGGGGGTAAGAACAAATTCTCCCAGAGCAGAAAGAAGACCCTCTAGGCAGTCAGAGAAGACAGTTGCTCATGAGCAGAGGGTTGAGTCAATGCCCCTAGAAAATGGCAGGAGTAGAGAGGGAGTTGGGGGCCCAGGGCCCCAGAAGCAGAGGCACACCTGAAGGGGCCACAGGGGCTGAGATGGCAGGTTTCTTTTCAGAAAAACAGATGATCAAAGAGTCTCCAGGAGTTCCCCAGGACAGGAGTTTCCTGATTTTCTCAAGAGGCCAATATTAGGACACTATGTTATCTGAGGTTTTTTAATCTGTGCATTTGTAACTGATCTTACTATTGCAAGTAGATAACAAAAATCTATGTTTAGGAAATTCGATACCCTGAACTGAAATATGAATCTTTTCTGTGACTAAAATAACCCACAGGTTAGGAAACAAGATAGTAATACAAGAAGAAACATCCTCACACATTAGGATGTAGTAAAAGGACAAAATAGTTTAAAAATCCTCATGTCCAAGAAAGTCTCTCCTTATCATCTTTACAGATTTTGCTAGGAGTGATACTCCTAGCAGGCAGATGGGTGATGATCACTTCAAGTCCCTGCTCTGGTGACACAACCCTGGCCTTGCAAACACTCTTTGAGGACCATATATACTCCAAAGTCTTTTATTGTCCCTTAAATCCTCATTCTTGCTATCTTTTCAGACAATACGAATGCAAACACATATCACAAGATCTGTTCTGAGGCATTAATCTGTTGTTCCCTGTATTTCTGTACTTCCTTTCTCCCATTTAAATCTGTGGCAAGTCTTGTGTCATCCTGCCACTGAAGAACTTAGAGCACCATCATGTGGGTTGGAGCAGCCCCATGTATGTCCTCAGCATGGGAATACTCACTAGAAGAATGCCTTTTTACTTCACCCAATGGCACCACCTACTCACCTAAGAGTAGGCCCACAGTGTGGTGTCTTCCCAAAGGGTTTTTTTTTTTCTTATGCCCATGGGTTTGTGGAATTAGAAAAGCCAAGAACATTGAGGAAAATATCAACAGAATGTGATGGCAAAGGAAGTCGAAATGTATTGAGGGAAAAGAGTTTGGGGGTAAGAACAAATTCTCCCAGAGCAGAAAGAAGACCCTCTAGGCAGTCAGAGAAGACAGTTGCTCATGAGCAGAGGGTTGAGTCAATGCCCCTAGAAAATGGCAGGAGTAGAGAGGGAGTTGGGGGCCCAGGGCCCCAGAAGCAGAGGCACACCTGAAGGGGCCACAGGGGCTGAGATGGCAGGTTTCTTTTCAGAAACAGATGACGACTGATGATCAAAGAGTCTCCAGGAGTTCCCCAGGACAGGAGTCCTTAGCCTGTGGAATCTAATGCCTGATAAGCTGAGGTGGAGCTGGTGTAATCATAACAGAAATAAAGTACAAAATAAATGTAATGAGCTTGAATCATCCCCAAACCATTCCCCCACACTGAAGTCCATGGAAAAATTCTCTTCCATGAACTTGATCCCTGATGTGAAGAGAGTTAGGGACTGCTACCCTAGGAGATGGCTTAGAAATGGAGTACTTGCCAAATGGGGAAGGGCCAACACTGACTGAATTTCCAACTAAAAGATGGGATGGGAGCTTAGCAACAGAGATGAGACTGATTAAAGAAAATGTCTATTTCTCGCGCACCTGAACTTGAGATCTGAGACATATGTTTAACACAAAAATTGAAGAGAAACATACTACAAATGGTTCTGACCTGCTGCCTGGTCATGATTTAAGAGAAGGGTCCTTTTGTCTGTGTTACTGCGCACCCGTATCTGTCCTATAAATTGTCACCAAATTCATCCCATTTAAATCTCCCAGCAACAGTGAAAAGTAAATTCTAACTCACCCTTAATTACACCTGGGGAAAATGAGACTGAGAGAGGCAAAACAATCTGCACAGAGACATTCCGTGAGAAAATCACAAAGCCAAATCACAGCCTCAATCTCTTTAAACACCAAAGCCCACTCTTTCTTCCACTATGGTAGTGATTTTCATTCTATGTTCCATAAAACTTAAAAGGTGCTTCAGAGGCTCCAAATACTCAGTTAAGATTTTTTTATATATAGTTTTAACTATTTCTAACAAAAGCAACACTCACAAATTCTACAACACTGGCAGCCATCAATACACTAGTTTTTGTTATCTGCGTTTTTTGCAGATCTCAGAAGACAGCTGTTCCTACTAATATCTAGACACATGAACTTCTAGCAGCTATGTCATGATGAGGAAGACAGTCACTCTGTTTTGCTAATTCAGATGTGAGAATAGGCACTCGTATAAAAATGGTCTGCACAGAGATCTAACTAAAGCAAATGCATACTGTACCTAAATGCCAGGCCATGCTAAAATGCATCAGTTTGGAATGAGTGTCTCCTTACATTTGGAAAGTGTTTTGTTATTGGCAGTTCTGTGTTTCTACAACTAGTTTAACTGATTAAGTTTAACAGCTTGCTTTGCAAGCTGTTAAAAATTGATTACTGTGACCCTCTGTTCCTCGTGTTTCCTAGAAAGCTGGTATTCAAACTACAGGCTTGATTAGAGCCAAGTTCATTTTTTTCCTTTTCTTTTGGCATCATTGGTGAGAGCACGTGCTTCCCACAGCATGCTATCAGGAGGCTCACAAACTCTGGTTGTCCCACTTTTAGCAATGGTCTACCATTGATATCCAGGTTCATCTGGTATCAGTCCGACCTCTCCTGAATTTCCCCATCAACCATTCATCTAATAGTTTTAGGAGCTGTTATTGACAGTAGCCTTGATCTTTTTATTTATTAGGGGTTTTTTCAAATGATGCCCTTTAAATGCTATTCTTTCTCCTGCCTTTGTAAAGCTGTGATTCTCCTAATGAGGTTACCCTGAAATCAGTCAAATCTAGTATGCTGTAGATTAAAATAGATGCATCAACTAAATGTGCATGTGAATCTTATTTGGATCCTGGATCACACACCAACTGTTTAACTTTTTAGACAATAATCAGCAAAACTGGAAATTAATCGGCTATCAGATGTTAATTATAGAATTACAATTACTTTTCCAGTTATGATATAGTTCTTTCCACTGGATAAACACTGATGTATTTACCAGTGTAGTTACATTATATCTTAGATTTGCTGTAAAATGCTCCAGCCTCTTCTCTAAAAAAAGAGGTTTGGATGAAACAAGTACAAAGAAAAGTTGTTAGAGTTGGGTTGATAAGTACATGGGATTGTATAGTACTATTCTTTTTACTTTTACTTGTACTGTTTTCCATAATAAAATGTTTAAGCAAATTCAATTCTTAGGCCAGATCCGGAAATTGGTGACAAGTGACATAGTTACCGTTTGCAATTACTTAACCTGTGTGGAAATCAAGATCTATCATGTAAGCAAGCACATAAACTTCAGATTCAAAGACAGTCTCCAACTTACTAGAAAACAGCACTTAAGGTAATTATCGATAAGTATGATCCTGTTACCATTTACTTTATTGCTTTGGGTTTATTTTTATAGGTCTTGTCTGTGTTTCCTGTCTAGAGAAGTTCCTCTAGCATTTGTTGAAGAACTGGTTTGGTGGTGCTGAATTCTCTTAGCTTTTGCTTGTCTGGAAAGCTTTTGATCTCTCCTTCCAATCTGAATGAGCTCCTTGCTAGATAAGAGTAATATTGGTTGTATGCAAGTTTTTCCCCCCCACCACTTTAAGTATATCCTGCTACTCCCTTCTGGCCTACAGACTTCCTGTTTAAAGATCAGCTGTCAGCTTTATGAGGATCCCCTTGTATGTTATTTGTTGTTTTTCCCTTGCTACTTTGGAGACACAGACATTTTTAATGCAGTGGGGTAAGAAGAGGGTGGAATGATATGAGAGAACAGCACTGAAACATACACGGTACCATAAGTAAAATAGACAGCCAGCGGGAGTTTGATTGACGATCCAAGGAATCCCAAACCAGTGCTCTGTGATAATCTAGAGGGGTGGGGTGAGGAGGGAGACGGTGTGGGGGGGAGGAAGGGGTTCAAGAGGTAGAGGACATGTGTATACCTAATACTGATTCATATTGATGTAGGGCAAAAACCATCACAATTATCCTCTAGTTAAACATATATAGATTATAAAACAACACTTAATGTATTTGGAAAAGATATTACAATAGTGCCGAAATTTAGGACAATAGTCTTTTTTTTTTTTTAGGCCATGCGGCATGTGGGATCCTAGTTTCCTGGCAAGGTATTGAACTCCTGCCTCCTGTATTGGGAGTGAGGAGTTTTTACTGGACCACCAGGCAAGTCCCCAAGAATGATAAAATGTGGTTGGTTTGTTTGTTTCAAGTGAGTATTCTGTCAACACGGGACAGAGGTCAATTGGAGCATCACCATCACTGCAGAGCACTGAGGAACATGTCTTATGCTTAGAGCATTAGAATATGTCCCAGTGCCATGCTTTGTTCATCACCCAACACAAAAATACAGCTGTCGCTATAAATCAAGATCTATCATGTAAGCAAGCACATAAACTTCAGATTCAAAGACAGTCTCCAACTTACTAGAAAACAGCACTTAAGGTAATTATCGATAAGTATGATCCTGTTACCATTTACTTTATTGCTTTGGGTTTATTTTTATAGGTCTTGTCTGTGTTTCCTGTCTAGAGAAGTTCCTCTAGCATTTGTTGAAGAACTGGTTTGGTGGTGCTGAATTCTCTTAGCTTTTGCTTGTCTGGAAAGCTTTTGATCTCTCCTTCCAATCTGAATGAGCTCCTTGCTAGATAAGAGTAATATTGGTTGTATGCAAGTTTTTCCCTCTCACCACTTTAAGTATATCCTGCTACTCCCTTCTGGCCTACAGACTTCCTGTTTAAAGATCAGCTGTCAGCTTTATGAGGATCCCCTTGTATGTTATTTGTTGTTTTTCCCTTGCTACTTTGGAGACACAGACATTTTTAATGCAGTGGGGTAAGAAGAGGGTGGAATGATATGAGAGAACAGCACTGAAACATACACGGTACCATAAGTAAAATAGACAGCCAGCGGGAGTTTGATTGACGATCCAAGGAATCCCAAACCAGTGCTCTGTGATAATCTAGAGGGGTGGGGTGAGGAGGGAGACGGTGTGGGGGGGAGGAAGGGGTTCAAGAGGTAGAGGACATGTGTATACCTAATACTGATTCATATTGATGTAGGGCAAAAACCATCACAATTATCCTCTAGTTAAACATATATAGATTATAAAACAACACTTAATGTATTTGGAAAAGATATTACAATAGTGCCGAAATTTAGGACAATAGTCTTTTTTTTTTTTTAGGCCATGCGGCATGTGGGATCCTAGTTTCCTGGCAAGGTATTGAACTCCTGCCTCCTGTATTGGGAGTGAGGAGTTTTTACTGGACCACCAGGCAAGTCCCCAAGAATGATAAAATGTGGTTGGTTTGTTTGTTTCAAGTGAGTATTCTGTCAACACGGGACAGAGGTCAATTGGAGCATCACCATCACTGCAGAGCACTGAGGAACATGTCTTATGCTTAGAGCATTAGAATATGTCCCAGTGCCATGCTGTTGTTTCATCACCCAACACAAAAATACAGCTGTCGCTATAACTAACGGTTTCCTCTTGAGGAGATGAGAATCCTTTCAATGACTAAAGATTTTTTACTGAAACTGCCATTGTCTAAAGTAGAGATTGACAAACTACAGTCTGCAGGCCAACCCACCATACAGCCATCCCATTGATGTATATGCTCATAGCTGCTTTACTGGGCATAACAGCAGAGTTGAATTGAGCAGTTGAGACAGAGATCATATGGCCCACAGAGCCTAAACTATTTCCTATGTGATCCTTTATAGAAAAAAAAAAAAAAAGACAGTCCCTTGGTATTAATAAAAAACAAACTCTAGCATATAGATTTTTAAAGTTAACTTATATCAAGAGAAGATAATACATTGCAACTTCATATACTTTTATGATTTTGATACCAATATATCAAATAGAACTACCGTATGACCCAGCAATCTCACTCCTGGGCATATATCCAGAAAAAAGTAATTTAAAAAATACACGGGGTTTCCCTGATGGTACAGCAGGTGAAGAGTCAGCCTTGCAGTGCAGGGGGCACTGGTTTGATCCCTGGCCCAGGAAGATCCCACGTGCTGCAGAGCGGCTGGACTGATGTATCCAGTTAGGAGCTAGCGCTCTGGAGTGCATGCGCCCAGACCAGAGCTCTGCAACGAGAGAAGCCACTGCAACGGGAGGTCCACACATGCCAAAGAATAAAGATGGGTGAAAATAAATGCATAAAAAATCCATTCATTCACTCAAGTGTTTACTGAGTACCTAAAATGTGTCATGAACTATGCAAGGTATTGGAAACGCAGCAGTGACTAGAGGAGGGCACAGGGAGCTCTACTCAGTGCTCTTTGGTGACCTAAATGGGAAGGAAATAAAAAAAAACCAGGGGTATATGTATACATGTAGCTGATTCACTTTGCTGTACAGCAGAAACTAACACAGTTGTAAAGCAACTATACTTCAATAAAAATTATTTTTAAAAGAATTTTAAAAAATCAGAAAAGATGCCAAAATTAAAAAAAAAATACATATACCAACAAACACATGAAAACAGGCTCAACATTGCTCATTATTAGAGAAATGCAAATCAAAACTACAATGAGATATCACCTCACAGCAGTCAGAATGGCCATCATCAAAAAGCCTACAGACAATAAATGCTGGAGAGAGTATGGAGAAAAGGGAACCCTCTTGCACCGTTGCTTGGGAATGTATGTCGATACAGCCACTATGGAAGACAATATGGAGATTTCTTAAAAAACTAGGAATAAAACCACCATATGACCAAGAATCCCACTATTAAGCATACCTTGAGGAAATCAAAATTGAAAAAGAACCCATGTACCCCATTGTTCACTGCAACACTATTTACAATAACTAGAACATGGAAGCAACCTAGATGTCCACCGACAGGTGAATGGATAAAGAAGTGGTGGAATATACAATGGAATATTATTCAGTCATAAAACGGAATGCATTTGAGTCAGTTCTAATGAGGTAGATGAACCTAGAGCCTATTATACAGAGTGAAGTCAGAAAGAGAAAGATATTATATACTAACACATATATATATGGAATCTAGAAAGATGGTACCGATGAATGTATATGCAGGGCAGCAATGGAGAAACAAACAAAGAGAACAGACTTATGGACATTGTGGGGAGGGAGGAATGGGAGAGATGTAATGAAAGAGTAACATGGAAACTTACATTACCATATGCAAAACAGACAACCAATGGGGATCCGCTGTAAGACTAAGCAACTAAAACAGAGGCTCTGTAACAACATAGAGGGGTGGGATGGGGAGGGAGATGGGAGGAAATTTCAAGAGGGAGGGGACATATGTATGCCTATGGCTGATTCAGGTGGATGTGTGGTGCTAAACAACAAAACTCTGTAAAAAAAATAAAAAGCAAATATTAAAAAAAAAAAAATACATGCACCCAATGTTCACTGCAGCACTATTTACAATAGCTAGGACATGGAAGCAACATAAATGTCCATCAACAGAAGAATGGATAAAGAACATGTGGTATATATATCAATGGAATATTATTACTCAGTCATACAAAGGAGACAAACTGTGTCATTCACAGAGACATGAATGGACCTAGAGACTGTTATACAGAGTGAAGTCAGTCAGAAAAAGAAAGACAAAAATATCATATATTAATGCACATAGATACTGTTATACAGAATGAAGTAAGTCAGAAAAATAAATATATTAACACACATACATAGAATCTAAGAAAATGGTATAATCTTATTTGTAAAGCAGAAATAGAGACACAGATGTAGAGAATAAACCTGAGGGAAAGGGAGGAGGGTGGAATGAATTGGGAGATTAGAGTTCACATAAATACACTACTATGTATAAAATAGACAACTAGTGAGAACCTACCATGTAGCACAGGGAACTCTATTCAGTGCTCTGTGCTGACCTAAATGGGAAAGGAATCCAAAAAAAGAGGGGATATATGTATACATATGACTGATTTACTTTGCTGTGCAGCAGAAATTGACACATCAGGTCAAAGGAACTATAATCCAATAAAAAATAAATATCAATATATCATTAACAAGTTTTGATTTAACAAAGAACAGAATTGAGGCAGAAAATGGGTGGTTCAACAAAATTTTCATTCCTAAAAGAATTGCAGAAGTGGAAGAAAAACAGAATCAAGAGGCAAAACAGTTTGAGAAGTGCTACTGGCATTCTTGCCAAGTCCTCTGACTGATGAATCTTCTGCTGTTGGTAGTTTTCTGCCAGTATCCTGATTTCACCAATGTCATACTCCACACCTCAGAGTATGGCCTCGTGCCCCATTACTTTATGGAAGAGATGCTTACTCTCCCAAGAGAAAATGCAACCAAACACTGAGAACAAGTTTTGCCTCATCTTTTTAAAGGAACAACAAAAACTCAAGACTGAATTTGACAATGAAATTTGGCATATGTACATAAGATGTTAGTGAAAGGAGCCAGAGCATGTGTTCTCTCCTTTGTCAAAGGAATGAAGAGAGAGGAAGAGAAGAGTTCAGAAAGTCTTTGTGCATCTCTCTCCACTAGAATTAAGGGTCTCACACATGCTCAAGCTAGATATTTAAGGGCCATATCACTTGAAACACACTCACTGGCTTCTTGAATGGCTAACAACCAGTTTTTTCATGATTTACAATCTGCAAATCTGGCAAAGAATAGTCTAGATCTTAATGTTTACCAGAATTTTTGGAGAAGGAAATGGCAACCCATTCCAGTATTCTTGCCTGGAAAATTCCATGGATAGAGAAGTCTGGCGAGCTGGTTCCATTCCTGGGTCAGGAAGGTCCCTCTGGAGGAGCGCATGGCAACCCACTCCAGTATTCTTGCCTGGAGAATTCCATGGACAGAGGAGCCTAACGGGCTGCAGTGGGTCACAATAGAGTCAGACAGGACTGAAGTGACTAAGCAGAATTTTTAACCTAATCATTTCACTAAGGTGCTATAAGTCTCTTTCCTTGGGAAGGCAACCCAAAAGGCTAACCTTGGACTGAACAAGCATAAAGGACAAGTCCTTACTGTACCTTCAAGATGTGTTCGTTGGAAATCTTGTCATCAGAAGACACATACAAACGGATGAACACAGAATTGCTATACTGGCCACGAAAGGTCGCAAGTGTCTGCAGAAGGCTGAACTTTCTCTCTGACCAAACCCCTTCAGGACCAATATTAGATTCAAGCACAGGCCAGCGGAAAGGTGAGTGCCGCAGGATATGTAGCAGTGGCTTGGCATCTGCTTTTTCAATCGCTTCTGAAAGGGAGCAAATAGGAAGGGAGAGTCAGAATTGCAAACTAGACCACCAAAGTAGAAAACAAGTATATCTTCTCAAGAGAAAACTCCATAAGGCCCCAACCTAATCTTTTAGGGAGAGGTGCAGTGGGTTGAGTGTAACCACAGAGACAGAACTACCTATGATCCACACTTCAGTGTGACTGTCTAAGCTTGATGTTCTCACCAGGAGAGCTGCCTGGGAACCTGCCCGATATTCTCAATGATGAAAGATGCTCTCACTATATTGACTGAATCCACTCAGCAATGTTAAGGTAAGAACACCCAGCAAGACTAAGGAACAGCCCTAACTAAAGCAAACTGCTCAATAAAATTAATCACTCTCCAGGAAAAATGTATTGCTTCAGACTCTTTCATTATCTTCTATTGCCCTTTTCCACCTTACCAGATAAAATCCCCAAACCTAAACAGGTTAACACACTTCCCAGCAGCACCAGCCTCTTGCCTTGAGAAAGCAGACCAGGTTAAAGGCCCAGTGTCCATTCCAAACAGACCCAAGATGTTGAGACAGGCCTAAGGTGCCCAACACAGATGACTGTCAAGCTGATGGAAAAGCAGAAAGAGTCTGGCCCGCCTGAAAATCTAGTTTCTCTAGGCCCCAGGAGGTTCCAAAGGACACAGTAAGACTCCCAAGTGTCCTCCCTCCTAGGCTCCTTCTCAGAGCAGACGTAGCCTCCAGATTCTGGTTTCTTCACCACAGGCAGTACAGGCTGTCCTCTGACCCTACCCAATTTTCTCACAGACTGACTGGTATCTGAAGAATCCAAGCCATCCACAGGAATAGAATTTTCCTAGTTGATTCATCAAGTTAGCAATAGACTATTTAGAAATGGCTAGCCAAAACCTGGGTTTCCCTGGTGGCTCAGACGGTAAAGAATCTGCCTGCAATTGCAAGAGACTGCACTGTTCAATCCCTGTACCAGGAAGATCCCCCGGAGAAGGGCATGGCAACTCACTCCAGTATTCTTGCCTGGAGAATTCCACAGACAGAGGAGCCTGGCAGGCTACAGTCCATGGGGTCACAGAGAGTCAGATATGACTGAGTGATTAACACTTTCAAAACCCAGCCTTAGAAAATAGCTCCTTTTTTTAAGCAACATTCTTAGTAGTTTTCTTTCTCCTTAAAAAATATCTTTGAAACATTAATACACCTCTGCAAAATAAGGGTGGTAAGTTATTTTATTTTCTTTATTACTCACTCTCATTCATGCAAGATGAATAAAGGATTTTGGCTTTCTGTATGGCTTCGGTGTCCCGCCGTCTACTGATTGATTTCTCCAAAAGTGCTAGGAAGGTTAAAAAAAGGATTCATTAGTATCCACCCACAAGTAATGCTAAGTTGGAGGTCATTTGATAATCACAGTGCCAGACTCCAGAAAATTAAATTTAAAGACAGACAACCCTGGAAAAAGAGAAATCTATAAAAGATATGCAGGCAGCAGAAATGATTCCAAGTTGCTAGAGATTCAAATAAAAAATATTTAACATTCTCTTCTCCAAGTTTCTCCTACTTCAAAGGAACCAAAAGTTCAATTTCCAACTGAGACTGGACCCTCTACATGGGTTACTGTTTTCTGCCACCTACACATACACACACGCACACACACACACACACAAAGAAAACCCAAAATTCATTTTTTCAAGAACCAAAAACAAACTGAATTCTATTCCTTATTTCTGCACTGAGCAATATTCTTAACGGAGGCAATTTCACCAGGGTCAGGTATCTTAAGATTTCTTTACAGTCCAACCTCTCAAGGAGGTCACCTGGAAGAAATTCCCATTATAAATTTTATTCAATGTTGCCTAAACATGCTGTGGTCATGGAAGATGTTGTTTAGACAGGAAATGGAGAAGTAAGAATGGAAAGCCTACCCAAATTGCCTGAAAACTTGCCTATTTGCACATTCAAACTCTTGGCCATTAAAAATGTATACATGGCCATGTATACAAAATGGTTGTCAGCATAGACACAAGCCCACACGGGAAATAATTTTCTATTTAGAAAATCACTGATGCTATTGTTTGAAGGTCGAAAATGACAGTTATCGCTATTTCATTAAATAAGGATATAGGAAGGCTAAGACTCAATAAAAACTACCCTCCCCCTAAAATAAAACCTTGGATGTACTTAAGGGTATCCATTTAAAAAGGAAGTCAAGACAAAGAATTTGAAGCGTTCGTAAATGACAGGAACATTCTTAGTAGTTTTCTTTCTCCTTAAAAAATATCTTTGAAACATTAATACACCTCTGCAAAATAAGGGTGGTAAGTTATTTTATTTTCTTTATTACTCACTCTCATTCATGCAAGATGAATAAAGGATTTTGGCTTTCTGTATGGCTTCGGTGCCCCGCCGTCTACTGATTGATTTCTCCAAAAGTGCTGGGAAAGGTTAAAAAAAGGATTCATTAGTATCCACCCACAAGTAATGCTAAGTTGGAGGTCATTTGATAATCACAGTGCCAGACTCCAGAAAATTAAATTTAAAGACAGACAACCCTGGAAAAAGAGAAATCTATAAAAGATATGCAGGCAGCAGAAATGATTCCAAGTTGCTAGAGATTCAAATAAAAAATATTTAACATTCTCTTCTCCAAGTTTCTCCTACTTCAAAGGAACCAAAAGTTCAATTTCCAACTGAGACTGGACCCTCTACATGGGTTACTGTTTTCTGCCACCTACACATACACACACGCACACACACACACACACACAAAGAAAACCCAAAATTCATTTTTTCAAGAACCAAAAACAAACTGAATTCTATTCCTTATTTCTGCACTGAGCAATATTCTTAACGGAGGCAATTTCACCAGGGTCAGGTATCTTAAGATTTCTTTACAGTCCAACCTCTCAAGGAGGTCACCTGGAAGAAATTCCCATTATAAATTTTATTCAATGTTGCCTAAACATGCTGTGGTCATGGAAGATGTTGTTTAGACAGGAAATGGAGAAGTAAGAATGGAAAGCCTACCCAAATTGCCTGAAAACTTGCCTATTTGCACATTCAAACTCTTGGCCATTAAAAATGTATACATGGCCATGTATACAAAATGGTTGTCAGCATAGACACAAGCCCACACGGGAAATAATTTTCTATTTAGAAAATCACTGATGCTATTGTTTGAAGGTCGAAAATGACAGTTATCGCTATTTCATTAAATAAGGATATAGGAAGGCTAAGACTCAATAAAAACTACCCTCCCCCTAAAATAAAACCTTGGATGTACTTAAGGGTATCCATTTACCATAAGGAAGTCAAGACAAAGAATTCCCATGCAGTACCATGGCATTGTCTACATTGAGCTATGTCAAACTGCAGTTGTCAGAGCATGTGGTATTTATAACTGAAACAACCTAGCATCCTCCAAATGATACAACAGATGTTCCTACGCTACTCTGAATAGCCACAAGATACAACATATGGAGCTAATCAAATTAATAAATAATAACATATTCCCTAAAGTGGAATCTACTTGTAAACTAGAAGTTCTACATTTCAAAAAAAATGCAACCTAGAGTTTCTGTCTTGTTTTCTGTAAGTACCTGTACATAAAATAAGTTCATATAACCAGATAGATTCAAATAAAATAAACTGAGTTCAATTGGGGCATTTTCAGTTATTCCAACCTGTTTCTTTCTTGTATATTATCACAGCAACAAAAGTGGGATAACTAGCTCAAAGGAAGAAAGGAGATTTCTTTTTTTAATAAACAGAAATTTTTGAAACTATACTCATATATATTTCTATTCAAAACAGATCATGCGCCTTTCCACCATATTGCTTCCATCATCAATGGGTTGCTGGGGAGACACATTTGAGAGTAAATAACCCAAATTTCATTTGGAGAGGTAATGCTATCCTAATGCTATAAAGACTCCACAGGCTGCAAACATGAATACCCTGGGGACTAAAAAAGAGCCATGGCACAAATGAACTCAAAATATTAAATATGTACCTGAGTATGTACCCAAGGCGCTCTGTGTATCACAAGAAGGGAAAAAGAGGACATGTATACACTAAGTAGGGCAATGCCAAAACACTAACCATGCACAAATAGCAATAATTTTTATGTGTCAAAGTTCTAGTTTCTTTACCAGAATTTGGCTTTTGAAGCCAATTTGGCTGTCACAGGTTCCTTGTCATACCCTTTCTCTTCTTCTTTCCTTCTCTTCAAAACCAAGGAGGCGGGAGAATGTTGATAGGCAGTGTTGTGACAATCAGCTGGAAGCATCCATTTTATGTATCTCTGTATTTCAATTAGTGGGAAGAAGTATAAAATCTAGCCTGGACAGTCATTAATGAGCAGAAAACAAAGCCTATCAAATACAATTATTCAGGTTATTAAAAAGTCCCTAAAGCACTGAGGACTCATTGGTCACCCACATAAGGACATTTCTATCATAGTCTGAATTGTTTCCTGGAAGATTTCTCAGTCTCCTCTCACCCCCATCCTAACCATGTTACAACAGAAAAGGAAAACTCCAGTCCTTAATAACCTAGAGTGCAGCAACCTTCAGATTTTAAAATCAAAGTGCCTAAGATCATCAAAATTTGATGTGTCTGTACATGCACACGCGTGCACACATATACAGGGTAAGCATTTTTTCTTCTCACCATGCTCAAATAAAATTGATTTTGCCCCCAAAAAGGGGTCAAATAGACACAGTCGGGGGTGGGGGGGCTTTCAATCACAAATATGTGGGTTCCTGTTGAAGCTTGCTGCTACTTTTAGAGGGAACCTGAGCAAATTACTTAATCTCTCAAAGACCTAGTTTCTTCATCTGTAAATCTGAACAAACAATAGCGCCTACCTCCTAGAGTTGTGGTGAGAATTAAACATTATAATGCATAGGAAGTTCCTATCTCAATGCCACAGCACATGGTAAGTGATCAATCGACGGTGGCATAAACAGGCTTCCAGGCTCAGTTAGCTATAAGCAAAATTGTAAATTAATCAAGCTCGTTTCTAGTGCTTCCTCCATAAATGTTTTTTCCTTCTTCTCCGGGTATGGGTAGCCAAAGGCTGTCTGCTAAACTAAAACACTGGAACCCCTTGTGTACAACTCCCGTATAAACCAGATCTGCCCTACCAACCAAGCAAAAGCCCATGCTCTCAATATTTCTTCTGCCTCCACCATAGAGGCAATGCTCTGACAAGAAATAATGTTTGAAAATGCTTTGCCTGCATTCCTCGTCCTAGACAACAGGCCTTTCGTTTATGTAAACTTTTTAAATTAAACTATAACATAGCTACAGAAAAGTGCTGCAATCGTAATCTGAAGGATTTTCATGGAATGAACACACCTACATAGCCAACATTCTGACCAGAACCCCAAGAGACCCTCGTGCTCCCTTCCAGTCACTATCTCCAGTCAAGACAACAAATACCCTCTTTTGTGAAGTGACTACACACTGTTTCTCACATTTCTATTGGCAATGTTATCTTTTTCCTTATTGATTTATAGGAATTCTTTATATATTCGACACACAAGTCCTTTGTTGAGTATTTGTATTGCAAAGTCTTCCTCCATGCCATAGACTTCATTTTCTTAACGCTATCATGCAATTCATGGAAATTTTAATGCAGTTCAATGTGACCATATTTTCCATCTTGATAAACATATTTTGTGTTCTGTTTAAGAAATCTTTGCCTACCCTGAGGTCATGAAGATAGCATCTAATGTTTCCTTCTAGAATCTTCACGAATTCATACTTAGATCTGAAGTCCATATAGAAATTGGTTTTGCCCATATCTTTGTAACATAGGCATGGCCTCACAGGTGATGAACCATAAGAGAATTTTAATAAAGAAGGCATTTTTCGGGCTCCCCCTGGTGGTCCAGTGGGTAAGGACACCGCCTTGCAGTGCAAGGGGCGCCAGTTCAAGCCCTGGCCTGGGAAGATCCCATGTGCCGTGGAGCGGCTGGACTGATGTGTCCAATTACCGAGCAGGAGCTCTGCAACGACAGACGCCACCACGATGGGAGGCCCACAGGAGCCAAAGAACAAAGACAGATGAAACTAGATAAATGAAAGACCAATAGAAGTGGCCTGCCCGCTCCCCTCCCTCCCCAACCCAACCCCCGCCCAAAATAAATAAATAAATAAATTTTTAAAAAAAAATAAAAAGAAGGCATTTTTGGTCATTGGGCCTCAAATATTATCACTACATAAAATCAGCATTAGCAGCAGCTATACTCCATTGGATCAAGTGCTCCTGGGCTAGGGGCCTGGGTCACATTCATCTTTGAACACTGGGGCTTAGCAGTTTGCATGACTAGTGCTCAATGTCTGCAGAGTTGCATTACTCTCAAGAAAAGTCTGAGTTTTTTTCTGCAAATGAAAAGGAAATGTTAGAAACTGGACTTTTAGTATTTCTTTTTATAAGCAGCAATGTCTTGATTATACTAACATCCATAATCTCCTTTTCTCATATCCCAGTCCCTATATCATACAATTAGATCCAAGATTTCATCTGTTTTTATGAATACCAGGGTCTTTTAAACTATTTATTTATTTATGGCTGCACTGGGTCTTTGTTGCTGCAGGCGGTCTTTCACTAGTTGTGATGAGCTACTCTCTTCTTGCAAAGCATGGGCTCTAGAGAGTGTAGGCTTCAAGCCTGACACACAGGCTTGGCTGCCTCGCAGCATGTGGAATCTTCCCTGACCAGGGATTGAACCTGTGTCCCCTGGATTGGCAGGTGGGCGAATACCAGTTTTTAAGCTACTGGAGTCTTGTTTTACCAATGATTTCAGATCCACTTTCACTTCTCTTCTCTTCTATGCGGGGAGGGGGACACTTAGCATTCAACCTTCTTTAAGCACAGAAGACTGACAGGACTATCAAATCTACTCACTTGATCTGTTTCTGCTCAGGCAAGGTCTTTATTGGAAGCTCTAAAACGAGGGCATTCCAAAGGAAGAATGATACTCCTGAGGACTCTGCAGTTCCCTGGTAAATCGGGAGCTCACAACAGTCATGTGCAGCTCAGACCCATCATTTGGAGTTTCCGAGCTAGCACTGTTTTCAAAAATTTCAACCTTTAAAATAAATAATTAAAAAAAAAAATTCCACATGCACAAAGTTTTAGGCCTGCGAGCAAACACCCACCAAGAACCTTGGTGTTAAGCTGATGCCATTTAAACAAGATGGCACCCAGAGCACAGGGATTCTTCACTTAATCTTAGCCAAAAGACTGAGAAGCAATAAGCACAGGCAGTCTTCCACAACTTGCTCCTCTGTGTTCTTTCATCAGACCCAGTAATCCTTCTGTGTTGCTACTTGCTAAGAGCTTACTGGAGCTGTATACTTGATTTACCTAATAGCAACCACATTCTAAAACCTTCAGTCAAACGTCACCAAGTCAATTTTCAATTTCATGTAGATACACATTTCTCTCAGAAATCAGGAGAAGTGGCCTCTTAATTCTAGTGAGAGAAAGTACATGAAAAATCAAAACTTTCGAAAACCAAATCCACATTTTAAGGAAAGGTGTGCCCTACCACACCTACATAATGAACAGAATGTTCTCTAGACACATCTATTTTGTTTTTTAAATTGGTGAATTTTATTTTATGTGAATTTTACCTCAATAACATCTATTTTTTTTAAACCTATCATATGATGGCCTGGTTTCTCCTTTGGTGGTACTTAAAAACACCTTTGACTGGGTCCATGGTTGAATGGGCTCTAGAGCTTCAAGCCTGACACACAGGCTTGGCTGCCTCGCAGCATGTGGAATCTTCCCTGACCAGGGATTGAACCTGTGTCCCCTGGATTGGCAGGTGGGCGAATACCAGTTTTTAAGCTACTGGAGTCTTGTTTTACCAATGATTTCAGATCCACTTTCACTTCTCTTCTCTTCTATGCGGGGAGGGGGACACTTAGCATTCAACCTTCTTTAAGCACAGAAGACTGACAGGACTATCAAATCTACTCACTTGATCTGTTTCTGCTCAGGCAAGGTCTTTATTGGAAGCTCTAAAACGAGGGCATTCCAAAGGAAGAATGATACTCCTGAGGACTCTGCAGTTCCCTGGTAAATCGGGAGCTCACAACAGTCATGTGCAGCTCAGACCCATCATTTGGATTTTCCCGAGCTAGCACTGTTTTCAAAAATTTCAACCTTTAAAATAAATAATTAAAAAAAAAAATTCCACATGCACAAAGTTTTAGGCCTGCGAGCAAACACCCACCAAGAACCTTGGTGTTAAGCTGATGCCATTTAAACAAGATGGCACCCAGAGCACAGGGATTCTTCACTTAATCTTAGCCAAAAGACTGAGAAGCAATAAGCACAGGCAGTCTTCCACAACTTGCTCCTCTGTGTTCTTTCATCAGACCCAGTAATCCTTCTGTGTTGCTACTTGCTAAGAGCTTACTGGAGCTGTATACTTGATTTACCTAATAGCAACCACATTCTAAAACCTTCAGTCAAACGTCACCAAGTCAATTTTCAATTTCATGTAGATACACATTTCTCTCAGAAATCAGGAGAAGTGGCCTCTTAATTCTAGTGAGAGAAAGTACATGAAAAATCAAAACTTTCGAAAACCAAATCCACATTTTAAGGAAAGGTGTGCCCTACCACACCTACATAATGAACAGAATGTTCTCTAGACACATCTATTTTGTTTTTTAAATTGGTGAATTTTATTTTATGTGAATTTTACCTCAATAACATCTATTTTTTTTAAACCTATCATATGATGGCCTGGTTTCTCCTTTGGTGGTACTTAAAAACACCTTTGACTGGGTCCATGGTTGAATGTCGCCTCTAATCTTACTATTTTTAGTCTCTGTTGATTTTCCAGGCTACAGACTCCAATCTGGTTTCCAAGCGCCTCAGTTTATTTACCATACTGAAAAATTTCATTTTTCTAACTCACACTTCATGGGTATTAAATTGTTATGCAGCTAGACGTAGAGACTCTAAATAAACTTGCAAAGCCTGTTATTATTCTCATTTAAAAAATAAAATTCAAGTTAACTAAGTCACAGTCTGTAGATCCCATAACTCTCATGCTTCCACACGAATTGTGTGACACTCGACTTTGCAGTTCCTCAGCCCCACAGTCGGTCAAGCATGGGATTAACTGAGTCTGTTTGACATACTGAAAAGACAATAAGAGCTGATATTTCTCATTCTTCTGGAAAACTCCCACCCAAATATAGGGAGAGAAGCTGTCAGAATGCTTTTATCCATTCATTTTTTATGATCATCTCATAAATGGTAATTGTTGGTTGGCATTAGCTTAAGAAAAAGGGGCAGAGATTATTTTAGGGACATTAAAACCCTTTAACTCATCAATCTAAATCATGGGTTACCAAATAACATAAAATATCCCCATTTTAACACCAAAGACCTCTTTGTCCAGAATGAAATTAATATTATACAACTGCCAGACATTACAAAAGTCTAACAGAAGCTAACTCTTTTATTATATTCACTTGTAAGTGAATTTTTAAGGATTACACTTATCAGGGTCACACTTCCAAATAATTCAAATTAAATTTTAAAACCACTCTTTGGTGGCACAGTATTACAATGAATCTGCCAACATGATACCGTAACTCATAAAAATAGCTTTCCTATTTAGATAATTTGTATCTTAGCAGATAATTCAATGTAAGGCTTGTGCTGAATTCAGAGTCATTAAAATTCATCTCCAGGTTTTTTTTTCCTACAGGACAAATACTAATTACATTTTTCCTGCCTATTTCTACCACTTTAACATTACAAGGAAAAGGCCACATATGGTTACATACTCCTCACAGTGGACCTTCCAGAGCAGTCCTGAGACACCCAAAGACCCTTGTGACAGTGTTCCTTTATTAAGTACCTGTTCTGTGCCAGGTGTATCGTACATGACCTCAATTAATCCCTCACCAACCCTACACAGTATGTATCATTAACCCTAATCTACAGGCAAGAAAACCATAATAACTTGTCCAAGGAACCTCAGCTAGTAAAGTTAGACCTTGGATTTGGAGCTGGATCCTTGACTCTTGCTCATTTGACCAGCAAGTATCCAATAAAATTTTGCAAGTCGCTTTCCTATGTAAGAACAAGGCTCCCAGGTGGCTAAACCAGAGGCAGTCCTCATGGACTTTCTTGAGAGAGCTCTTCATCATATTAATAACAGGAAGAAACGCCTTCCCTGCTTATATCGAAACTGATTTTTTGTAGCAGTGCAGTGCCTCTGTACTGGCATCTACCCACTTTGCCCTGTAACCTTATTTGTAACCAAAGACACACACTCCTGAGGCTCCGAGTCAGGGGCAGGAGGTCTCGAGAGGTTTGATCAAAACAAAATTAGGCGGTCCCCTATGGCTGATTCATGTTGATACTTGGCAGTAAAACCAAAAGTCTGTAAAGCTATTATCCTTCAATTTAAAAAATAAAGAGAAAATTATGTGGTCCCTAAAGCTTGCACATTTTGTCTTAGTACAAACCAGTGTTTTCCAAAATTGAGTGTGCATCGGTATCATGAGAAGGGCTTCTTTTTGTTTTTATTGGGATATAGTTGATTTACAATACTGTGCTAGTTTCTGGTCTACAGCAAAGTGATTCAGTTATACAAATACATACTCTCTTTCATATTCTTTTCCATTATGGTTTATAACAGGATATTGAAAATAGTTCCTTGTGCTATACAGCTGGACCTAGTTGTTTATCTATTTTATTTTATTTTTTTAAACATTTATTTATTTATCTTTTTGGGGGGTGAGGTGGGGAGGGAGGGGGACGGGCAGGCCACTTCTATTGGTCTTTCATTTCTCTATTTTCATCCGTCTTTGTTCTTTGGCTTCTGCGGGCCTCCCAGCATGGTGGCGTCTATCGTCTCAGAGCGCCGGCTCTGGGCGCATGCACTCCAGAGCTCTGGCTCGGTGATTGGACACATCAGTCCAGTAGCTCCGCGGCACATGGGATCTTCCCAGGCAAGGGCTTGAACCGGCGCCCCTTGCACTGCAAGGTGGTGTCCTTACCCACTGGAGCACCAGGGAAGCCCTATCTATTTTATATACAGTAGTTTATATGTGCTAAACTCCTAATTTATCCCTCCCGATATCTCTTTCCCCTTTGGTAATAAGATTTGTTTTCTAGGTCTGTGAGTCTGTTTCTGTTTCATAGTTAAGTTCATTTGTGTCATATTTTAGATTTCACATGTAATTGACATTGCATGGTACTTCTTTCGCTTTCTGACTTACTTCGCTTGGCATGATAATACCTAGGTCCATTTACGTTGCTGCAAAGGGACATTTAGGTTATTTCCATGTCTTGGCTATTTTAACTGGTGGTATGAACACTGGGTGCATGTGTCTATTCAAACTAGAGTTTTCTCCATATATGGGCCCAGGAGGAGGATTGTTGGATCATATAGCAACTCTACTTTTAGTTTTTTAAGGAATCTCCATAGTGGCTGTACCAATTTATATTCCTATTAACAGTGTAGGAGGGTTCCCTTTTCTGCATACCCTCTCCAGTATCTGTTATTTGTAGATGTTTTAAATATAATGGCCATTCTGAACAGTGTGATGTAGTACCTCACTGTAGTTTTGCCTTGCATTTCTCTTTCTCTAAGTTAATGATGTTAGCAGCTTTGCACGTGCCTATTGGCCATCCATATGTCTTCTTTGGAAAAAAGTCTATTTAGGTCTTCTTCCCTTTTTTTTTTTTTTTTTGAGGGTGGGGTGGATTGGGGAGGGAGAGGGCAGGCGGGCCACTTCTATTGGTCTTTCATTTCTCTATTTTTCATCCATCTTTGCCCTTTGGCCCGTGTGGGCCTCCCATCACAGCGGCCTCTGTTGTCACAGAGCACCGGCTCTGGGCACATGCCCTCCAGTGCTCTGGCTGGGTAATTGGACACATCAGTCCAGCCACTCCACGGCACATGGGATCTTCCCAGGCCAGGGATCGAACTGGCGCCCTTTGCACTGCAAGGTGGTGTCCTTACCCACTGGACCACTAGGGAAGCCCTTCTTCCCATTTTTTGATTGCTTTTTTTGTCTTTGTTTCTTATTGAGTTATATGAGCTGTTTGCATATTTTGGATTAAACCCTTGTCAGCCACATAATTTGTGAATACTTTCTCCCAGCAATTTATTTGTTTTGTTTCTTTTGAAAATTTTGAGTGTTTATCCTCCCGATATCTCTTTCCCCTTTGGTAATAAGATTTGTTTTCTAGGTCTGTGAGTCTGTTTCTGTTTCATAGTTAAGTTCATTTGTGTCATATTTTAGATTTCACATGTAATTGACATTGCATGGTACTTCTTTCGCTTTCTGACTTACTTCGCTTGGCATGATAATACCTAGGTCCATTTACGTTGCTGCAAAGGGACATTTAGGTTATTTCCATGTCTTGGCTATTTTAACTGGTGGTATGAACACTGGGTGCATGTGTCTATTCAAACTAGAGTTTTCTCCATATATGGGCCCAGGAGGAGGATTGTTGGATCATATAGCAACTCTACTTTTAGTTTTTTAAGGAATCTCCATAGTGGCTGTACCAATTTATATTCCTATTAACAGTGTAGGAGGGTTCCCTTTTCTGCATACCCTCTCCAGTATCTGTTATTTGTAGATGTTTTAAATATAATGGCCATTCTGAACAGTGTGATGTAGTACCTCACTGTAGTTTTGCCTTGCATTTCTCTTTCTCTAAGTTAATGATGTTAGCAGCTTTGCACGTGCCTATTGGCCATCCATATGTCTTCTTTGGAAAAAAGTCTATTTAGGTCTTCTTCCCTTTTTTTTTTTTTTTTTGAGGGTGGGGTGGATTGGGGAGGGAGAGGGCAGGCGGGCCACTTCTATTGGTCTTTCATTTCTCTATTTTTCATCCATCTTTGCCCTTTGGCCCGTGTGGGCCTCCCATCACAGCGGCCTCTGTTGTCACAGAGCACCGGCTCTGGGCACATGCCCTCCAGTGCTCTGGCTGGGTAATTGGACACATCAGTCCAGCCACTCCACGGCACATGGGATCTTCCCAGGCCAGGGATCGAACTGGCGCCCTTTGCACTGCAAGGTGGTGTCCTTACCCACTGGACCACTAGGGAAGCCCTTCTTCCCATTTTTTGATTGCTTTTTTTGTCTTTGTTTCTTATTGAGTTATATGAGCTGTTTGCATATTTTGGATTAAACCCTTGTCAGCCACATAATTTGTGAATACTTTCTCCCAGCAAGTTGTATTTTTATTTTGTTTATGGTTTCCTTTGCTGTGCAAAAGCTTATAAGTTTGACTGGGTTCCATTTGTTTATTTTTGTTTTTATTTCTGTTGTCTTGGGAGATGGACCTAAGAAAACATGATCTGTGTCAGAGCATGATTGGCTTACATTCTCTGCTAGGAGCTCTATGGTGTCATGTCTTATGTTTAAGTTTTTAAGCCATTTTGAATTTATTTTTGTGTATGGTAAGAGGTTGTGTTCTTACTTCATTGGTATACATGAGGCTGTCCAGCTTTCCCAACATCACTTGCTAAAGAGACTATCTTTTCTCCATTGTACATTCTTGCCTCCTTTGTGGAAGACTGAATATAGTCACACAGGTTTGTTCCTGGGCCCTCCAGTCTGTTCCACTGATTTGTATGTCTGTGTTTGTGTCAGCACCACACTGTTTTGATTATCGTAGCTTTGTAGCATTGTTTGATATCTGGGAAGGTTATGCTTTCAACTTTGTTCTTTTTTCTAAGGATCGCTTTGGCAAACCTGGGACTTTCATGATTCTATATACATTTTAGGATCATTTGTTCTAGTTATGTGAAAAATATCACAGGTAATTTGATAGGGATCAACATTAAATGTGCAGATTGCTTTGGGGTAGTATGGCCATTTTAACAATATTCTTTCAGTGCAAGAGCATAGTTATCTTTCCATTTTTTGGATCTTCTTTAATTTCTTTTATTAATGTTTTATAGTTTTAGCATAAGTCTTTCACCTTATTGGTCAGGTTTATTTCTTTTTTTTTTTTTTTTTTTTGATGTGATTTTAAAAGGTTTTTTTTTTCAACTTTTCCTTTCTGATATTTGCTAGTGTGAAGACATGTAACAGATTTCTGTATGTCAATCTTTTTTTGGGTGGGGGCGGGTTAGGGAGAGAGGGGGTCAGATGGTCCACTTCTATTGGTCTTTCATGTATCTATTTTCATCCATCTTTGTTCTTTGGCCCGTGTGGGCCTCCCATCGCAGTGGCCTCTGTTGTCACAGAGCACCGGCTCTGGGCACATGCACTCCAGAGCTCCGGCTCGGTAATTGGACATATCGGTCCAGCTGCTCCACAGCACGCAGGATCTTCCCAGGCCAGGGATCGAACCGGTGCCCCTTGCACTGCAAGGCAGTGTCTTTATCCACTGGACCACCAGGGAAGCCCCTCCGTATGTCAATCTTGTATCCTTTTCCCTTGCTAAATTTGTCTATCAGTTTTAGCTGTTTTTGTGTGAAGGCTGTAGGGTTTTCTATATATAACATCATGTTATTTGCACATAATAACAATTTTACATCTTCTCTTCCAATCTGCATACCTTTTTTTCCTTTCTCTTCTTTGACTGTCATGGCTAAGACTTGCTACAGTTGAAAAGAAGTGGTGAGAGTGGGCATCTTTGTCCTGCTTCAGATTTTAGTGAGAAGGCTTTCAGCTTTTCACCATTGAGTATTATACTGGCTATGTGTTTGTTGGAGGGGCTTGTTGAAACACAGAGTTTTAGGTCCTTCTGTCAGAGTGTCTGATTCAATAGGTCTGGGGTGGAACCCAGGGATTTCCATTTCAAACAAATTCCCAGGTAATGCTGATGCTGCAGGCAGAGAAACATATTTTGACAACCACTACTTTCAACCAACAGCACTCATCATCCCTCCTCCCCATCCCCAACTTTACTAAAGTAGAGCTGACAGTTATCAGTAATTCTTCTTGATGACTGTGACCCCAGGACATCACCAGCCCAAATTTCCTCCTCTCTCATTCCCCACCTGACCCAAAGTCAGATCAGGACCTTCACCCTTTCTTTGCTGATTTCCTCACTCTGCAGCTCCATTTTACATTGCAAGGAGCGCATTTTTAAAAACTCTCCTTGCAAGGCTTTTTTTTTGTTGTGTTTTTAAAGGTTTTTTTTTTTCAACTTTTCCTTTCTGATATTTGCTAGTGTGAAGACATGTAACAGATTTCTGTATGTCAATCTTTTTTTGGGTGGGGGCGGGTTAGGGAGAGAGGGGGTCAGATGGTCCACTTCTATTGGTCTTTCATGTATCTATTTTCATCCATCTTTGTTCTTTGGCCCGTGTGGGCCTCCCATCGCAGTGGCCTCTGTTGTCACAGAGCACCGGCTCTGGGCACATGCACTCCAGAGCTCCGGCTCGGTAATTGGACATATCGGTCCAGCTGCTCCACAGCACGCAGGATCTTCCCAGGCCAGGGATCGAACCGGTGCCCCTTGCACTGCAAGGCAGTGTCTTTATCCACTGGACCACCAGGGAAGCCCCTCCGTATGTCAATCTTGTATCCTTTTCCCTTGCTAAATTTGTCTATCAGTTTTAGCTGTTTTTGTGTGAAGGCTGTAGGGTTTTCTATATATAACATCATGTTATTTGCACATAATAACAATTTTACATCTTCTCTTCCAATCTGCATACCTTTTTCCTTTCTCTTCTTTGACTGTCATGGCTAAGACTTGCTACAGTTGAAAAGAAGTGGTGAGAGTGGGCATCTTTGTCCTGCTTCAGATTTTAGTGAGAAGGCTTTCAGCTTTTCACCATTGAGTATTATACTGGCTATGTGTTTGTTTGAGGGCTTGTTGAAACACAGAGTTTTAGGTCCTTCTGTCAGAGTGTCTGATTCAATAGGTCTGGGGTGGAACCCAGGGATTTCCATTTCAAACAAATTCCCAGGTAATGCTGATGCTGCAGGCAGAGAAACATATTTTGACAACCACTACTTTCAACCAACAGCACTCATCATCCCTCCTCCCCATCCCCAACTTTACTAAAGTAGAGCTGACAGTTATCAGTAATTCTTCTTGATGACTGTGACCCCAGGACATCACCAGCCCAAATTTCCTCCTCTCTCATTCCCCACCTGACCCAAAGTCAGATCAGGACCTTCACCCTTTCTTTGCTGATTTCCTCACTCTGCAGCTCCATTTTAATTCAGCATCAACATTCTGCAAGGAGCGCATTACTTAGTTTTGTCCTAGAAACACTCTCCTTGCACTGGTCTATTTAGGTCTAAGTTATTCCTCAGTTCTACAAAATCCAGCTGTGAAAAGTTCCTTTCTTAAAGATGAAATGCAATATGGGCTTGAGGCGAGAGTCAATTCACTGGTTTAAGAGGAAAAGAAACAAAAAAGCAGCATTATGCCAAAGACTTCCAAAATGAAGAAAACCACACAGGACAGCTATTTTCAACTGCTGCTTATACCACACCCTACAGAGAGGAAGAAGAGTGGGATAAACATTACATCCCTGAAGTCCTAAAAAATCTGAGCTCCAGACTTCACGAGTCCTCTCTCATCTATGACAGCAGCATCAAAACACTGTAAACATAGGTTTAAAAAGCCACTTCCCAACTAACCCCTGTTTTCACTCCCACCTTCTATAAGGAGGTGAGAGCAGCAGAGGTTCTATTCTTGGTGGTTCAAACCACAGTGTGTAGTCGAGGGAGGCTGTCCCTCTAAAACTAGGTTTCTGACAGTGACAGGTTTGGAGATGGGCTCTCTTTCGTTTCTCTACCCAGAATCCTCTCCTCCAAAAAAAGGAAGCAAGCGCATACTTGGCATAAGCAGAAGACCCAAAAGGGCTGGTGGGACCAGAGTTAACTTCTGCACCCACTGGCTGTGGCTGCAATTTCCCTGGCTGATTCTTGCAGGTGCCTGGAGGCATTTCCAAAAAGAGTTGTAGGGGATACAGAGACAAGATAACGATCCCTCGTGCTCAAGTTAGGCAAAAAGAGAGAAGACGATACCTCATAATGCTTGAGGTTTCCTGTAACAAGGAAGACAAACTCAACCTTCATCTGGATCCCAAGCTAGAAAACAAAACAGCATGCTGCGGCCTTCTGAACTGATCTCCATACATCAACCCTCTCCTCTGAGCCATGTAGCCAGTGTGCTCTGGCAAAACACATTGCTCATCAGCACCCTTTGACGTGACATTTACAAATGACTTCCCACTGCCCGAGGATAGAAACTAAAATTTTTAAATGGCCTACAAGGCTTCCATGCTCTGGTACCTCCTCTCTCTTCAGTTTTGTCTTGTGTGCCCTTTCCCTTCCAACTCTAAGCTCCAATCACACTGGGCTTCTTGGGTTTCCTCAAAGGCACCAGCTGGACAGAACCTCCGCTCATGCAGCTCTTTCCGCTTGGGTTAAAATTGGAGACATTTGAAATGTTAAACCCATAATCTGTGGGGGACAAATTATATGGCTGGATTGGTTTGGGCAAGTCACATAATTTTCTTGACCTTCGCATCCTCGGATGTAGGGCAAAGACAGAAATAAACAATGATGGCAACATCACAGAATTAGAATGAGGAACTATAGAGAAAACAAATGATTTGCTAAAGGAATAAAATTAGTAACAAGAAAAGCTTGGGCCTTGGTGAAATGAATTTATGAAATCAAAATAGACAGCAGATAGGAGAAGCAGTTCAATTTGGAACTCAATCTAAAAGGTCACTATAAAAAAGGCTCTGGTTAGTGACACAAGCAAACTCGTGAATGTACTAGCATGTATTTATGAGTGTGTGTATCTCCTTCATAAATATAAGTTCCCATACCTATCTAATCGCTGTTGGAAAAAACTCTCCTCTTATTTTATAAACTAGAAGGTCCAGTCATGCTTTAAAAAGTATCTCTCACTATGCAAATATCAATACCAATGAGGCTTTCCAGATAAACATACCTTATTTGTGACAAGTTATTATCCAACCAGTCTATAATTAATTTCCCTGTTATGGGTAGTGCCTTTTTACATGGAATATTCTCTTGACACTTTAAAGCAAATAGTCTGTCATTACTAATTCATTAAGTATTCACACAGATGCTATTAATCACAATGAACTAATGTGGTATTAATGGGTAGGTTATAATCTGCAATTACATGCAGATTTCCTAATAAACTCAAGTTGCCCAACTTTTTTTGAGGAGAAAGGCAAGGGAAAACAAAATGAGCAAATCTTTTGTTAAACAAATTAAGGGGAAGAAATATCTCTGCCTGTACCATAAGACAAAAAATCCTATTTTAAATGGCCTACAAGGCTTCCATGCTCTGGTACCTCCTCTCTCTTCAGTTTTGTCTTGTGTGCCCTTTCCCTTCCAACTCTAAGCTCCAATCACACTGGGCTTCTTGGGTTTCCTCAAAGGCACCAGCTGGACAGAACCTCCGCTCATGCAGCTCTTTCCGCTTGGGTTAAAATTGGAGACATTTGAAATGTTAAACCCATAATCTGTGGGGGACAAATTATATGGCTGGATTGGTTTGGGCAAGTCACATAATTTTCTTGACCTTCGCATCCTCGGATGTAGGGCAAAGACAGAAATAAACAATGATGGCAACATCACAGAATTAGAATGAGGAACTATAGAGAAAACAAATGATTTGCTAAAGGAATAAAATTAGTAACAAGAAAAGCTTGGGCCTTGGTGAAATGAATTTATGAAATCAAAATAGACAGCAGATAGGAGAAGCAGTTCAATTTGGAACTCAATCTAAAAGGTCACTATAAAAAAGGCTCTGGTTAGTGACACAAGCAAACTCGTGAATGTACTAGCATGTATTTATGAGTGTGTGTATCTCCTTCATAAATATAAGTTCCCATACCTATCTAATCGCTGTTGGAAAAAACTCTCCTCTTATTTTATAAACTAGAAGGTCCAGTCATGCTTTAAAAAGTATCTCTCACTATGCAAATATCAATACCAATGAGGCTTTCCAGATAAACATACCTTATTTGTGACAAGTTATTATCCAACCAGTCTATAATTAATTTCCCTGTTATGGGTAGTGCCTTTTTACATGGAATATTCTCTTGACACTTTAAAGCAAATAGTCTGTCATTACTAATTCATTAAGTATTCACACAGATGCTATTAATCACAATGAACTAATGTGGTATTAATGGGTAGGTTATAATCTGCAATTACATGCAGATTTCCTAATAAACTCAAGTTGCCCAACTTTTTTTGAGGAGAAAGGCAAGGGAAAACAAAATGAGCAAATCTTTTGTTAAACAAATTAAGGGGAAGAAATATCTCTGCCTGTACCATAAGACAGGATATATAAAATTCCTATTTTAAGGAAATCTAAGAAATCTTCATTCTTACCCAATAAAATGACATGCAATATATGGGTTTTCATCAAAATACTAATATAAATGAAGAAAAAATAAACTACCCATTTACCCTAGAGAGGGACTCAACTTCTATAATGATGTAACATGTTCTTAGATGTAGCAAAGCCTGACTTCCCAGCATGTGGTCCCTGGAGCAGCAGTATGGGCATTAACTGAGAACTTGTCGGAAATGTAGACTCTCATGTCCTTGCTCTGATCTACTGAAACCGAATCTGCATTTTCACAGGATTCTAGGTGACTCATGTACATATATGAGGTTGAGAAGATTGTTATGGAAGTATACCATTGTAGCTGCAAGCTGGAATAGAAGAAGGAAGTGAGGGAGTTTTACTAATACACCATTGTTCATTAAAGCCTAAGTGTGCTGAGCAGGGAACAGCAGGCGAATCTGGCTGAGACTGTTCAAAAGTACATAAACAAGGTGCATATGACAAGCAGGTGGGGAATCCAGATTATTAGAAGTATAATTTACATATCATATTTCATGAAATCCAAGAAGTACATTCTTTTTTTACACCTGAACATCTCTAAAATTGGAATCCATCTTAAAAACAGTCAGCCAGGCACAGTCAGGATAGAGATGCCATTGCCTGCCCATTTGTGACCTCAACACTTCAAGTGAGTTGGTTGCCTGGCTAGGAGACTGTCACTTAACCACCTTCAGAAAGATTTCACCACACTTTGGCTATGAAATTAAAACTTACTGTGCATATAAAAAGGCAGTCTTGGAGGAAAATCCATGAGATGATTGGGAGCACAATTTAAAGAAATGCTGAATCACTGCTGTTATTGATGGAAAGAGGACAGTGCTTTGTGAGAAAATAAAAATATCGATAGTCTGAAATCAAAAAGGCTGTGAAGAAGTTTTAGGAATACATTACCCCATTTCTTTTGCATGCATTTTCCTTTTTAATTAATGCAAAAGACTTAATAAGTGATAAAAAATTAATATCTAAGCCTAAAAGAACTTTCGATGAGCATAAAATAAAAATTTCAAGTGCTAAAAAACCGTTGTTTAATAGCTGAGTCATACTTAGCATACATGAAATAAAGGTGCATCTTACAGCTGGCAGTCTTTTTGATTTGCTGAAATGTGTGGTTGTTTTTTTTTAATATATATTTTTAAATTTGGGGGGCCTCTTTTTTTTATTGGTCTTTCATTTATTTATTTTCATCTATATTTGTTCTTCAGCCTGTGTGGGCCTCCCATTGCAGTGATCCCTCTTATAGCAGAGAACCGGCTCTGGGCGCATGCGCTCCAGAGCGCTGGCTCCTAATTGGACACACTGGTCCAGCCGCTCCGTGGCACGTGGGATCTTCCCGGGCCAGGGATCAAACCGGCGCCCCTTGCACTGCAAGGCAGACTCTTTACCCATTGGACCACCAGGAAAGCCCGTGAAATGTGGTTTTAACTTACTTGAGGCTATGAAAGACTCAGCAGTGTTTCTGCGTTCTCTTGCTTAACTTTAAGTAAAATAAATATAAGCAACAAAATGGCATGTCACTATAGCATTACCACTACAGAAGACCCAGTACTTTTCCTCCTGGGAAATAATAAATGTGTGTAGAATATTTAAGCTGCATTTTGATTTAAATAAAAGAAGGCAAGAGAAAAATTATTCCAAATGACTACAAAAGCATTTTAAGGACAAGCGAACCTTTGGGTGAGATGAGACATTTTAATTCCTGAATATTGGGTTTCACATCCAAGTGTCAGGGGCAAAAAACCAAGTTTAGCTGAGTGGGAAGGCAGACGTGAGGTCCTTGGCAAAAGCAGCTTTGTGGGCGTCCCGCCACACCGTGGGCTGTGCAGCCGGCAGACCTCAACCAGAGCCACAATTGCCTCCCTTCCTCACCCAACACTTCCCACGCAGTCCCCACTAGACATGTTGCATTCTGCCAACGACCTGCAGCGTTCAAACCCCAACTTCCTCTTTTTCGCAGCTCAGAGATGCCAGACTGACACCAACACCTTTGACCTCAAATTAAAATAACTGAACTTTTAGGTCTTACTTTACTCACACTGGTTGTGTATACAGACCAATACCTAGATCAGGGGGGCAGGAGGGGGAATCTTTCTTTTGCTATATTATTTCAAGACTTGGTCAAAATGTTGGTAAATGTAAACTGAGAGAAATGAATAAATTAGGGCATTGCCTGATACTCTGTAATGTACACTAGCAAAGCATACTGCCAGAAGGGCTATTCTGAATGGTCCTCATTTCAGAAAACTCACAGAACCTTCTCCCATAGATACTGACTATAGTTCTCCAGTGGGTTGGTTTAGACATCACCGTACAGTAGGTTCTCAAACTTGGCTGCATGTTCGAACCACCTGCTGAAGAAAGGTATTAAATAGTTAAAACACTGGAAGCCTAGGGTACACACCAGACCAATTACATCAGAACCTCTGAGGATGGTACTCAGGCACCTGTGTCTTTTAAGCTCCCAAATGGTTTCAGTGTACAGCCGGGCTTGAGAAGCACTGGTCTAGAACTGTCCTATGGAATTTGGAAGCAGGTAGTTGCAAGGCGCTATTGAACACTTGAAATGTGACCAGTTCACAAGGAGACATGTTGCAAGTGTAAGATGCATCCTGGATTTCAAGGACTTAGTAGGCTAAGAAAAAAAAGTAAAATGTCTCACGAATAAGTTTTTTATGCTGATTCCATGAAATGACAATAATTTGGATATGTTGGGTTAAATAAAATACATAATTTCATTGGTTTTATTTTTTTTTCTTTTTATTTTAATGTAGCTATTAGAAAGTGTAAAATTACATGTGAGTTGTATCTATGACTCACATTACATTTTTTTTGGACATCACTGCTCCGAAAGATGCCTTACAGGTCACTAGCTGTGTCACTATGAGTGAATTACATAACCACTCTCAGCCTTGACTTTCACAACTATAAAATGGGATAATACCACCTTCCTGATTTGCAGGGGGTTTTACCCACATGCCCAGTGTCAAACCATCTGAATTCTAATCGTTTCTCCATTGCCTCTTAGCTGTTTGATCTTGGGCTGGTTATTTCCTGTACTGCTTGGCTACTTCTATGACCTCAAATTAAAATAACTGACCTTTTAGGTCTTCCTTTACGCACACTGGTTGTGTATACAGACCAATACCTAGATCAGGGGGGCAGGAGGGGGAATCTTTCTTTTGCTATATTATTTCAAGACTTGGTCAAAATGTTGGTAAATGTAAACTGAGAGAAATGAATAAATTAGGGCATTGCCTGATACTCTGTAATGTACACTAGCAAAGCATACTGCCAGAAGGGCTATTCTGAATGGTCCTCATTTCAGAAAACTCACAGAACCTTCTCCCATAGATACTGACTATAGTTCTCCAGTGGGTTGGTTTAGACATCACCGTACAGTAGGTTCTCAAACTTGGCTGCATGTTCGAACCACCTGCTGAAGAAAGGTATTAAATAGTTAAAACACTGGAAGCCTAGGGTACACACCAGACCAATTACATCAGAACCTCTGAGGATGGTACTCAGGCACCTGTGTCTTTTAAGCTCCCAAATGGTTTCAGTGTACAGCCGGGCTTGAGAAGCACTGGTCTAGAACTGTCCTATGGAATTTGGAAGCAGGTAGTTGCAAGGCGCTATTGAACACTTGAAATGTGACCAGTTCACAAGGAGACATGTTGCAAGTGTAAGATGCATCCTGGATTTCAAGGACTTAGTAGGCTAAGAAAAAAAAGTAAAATGTCTCACGAATAAGTTTTTTATGCTGATTCCATGAAATGACAATAATTTGGATATGTTGGGTTAAATAAAATACATAATTTCATTGGTTTTATTTTTTTTTCTTTTTATTTTAATGTAGCTATTAGAAAGTGTAAAATTACATGTGAGTTGTATCTATGACTCACATTACATTTTTTTTGGACATCACTGCTCCGAAAGATGCCTTACAGGTCACTAGCTGTGTCACTATGAGTGAATTACATAACCACTCTCAGCCTTGACTTTCACAACTATAAAATGGGATAATACCACCTTCCTGATTTGCAGGGGGTTTTACCCACATGCCCAGTGTCAAACCATCTGAATTCTAATCGTTTCTCCATTGCCTCTTAGCTGTTTGATCTTGGGCTGGTTATTTCCTGTACTGCTTGGCTACTTCTATTTCTTCATGCCCAAAAAGCAGATAAATCTTCCATCTTACAGGCCTCTTGGGGGTTCAGTTTAGAGAGTTCAGAAAGGCAACAAGGATATTATTAAACAAGGTCACCTCTATAAAGTGCCTAGACTGCCAGGCTCTTCTCTGTGTGATGCACTCTTACGAATTTGGGGGGTGAGAGGATCTATTAAAGGCTCACTTCATTGCAATAAGTAGAAAAACCCCCATTAATAGTAAATCAGGGGAGAACTGGGGATTCTTTCACATTGTAAAGATGCTCAATCCATCCACACCTTCAAGTAGTAGTTGGAAAGTTCTCAGAATTGACGATGAGAGCACAGCT
The DNA here is from genome assembly GCA_022376925.1 of Tragulus kanchil. NCBI lineage: Eukaryota > Metazoa > Chordata > Mammalia > Artiodactyla > Tragulidae > Tragulus > Tragulus kanchil. The sequence continues at coordinate 111,816,364 of JAIOJX010000001.1, forward strand.
GAAATCATCTAATCAGGGTGTTTGGAAATGGAAGGATGAAATGTTCAACTCCATTTGGCCATGCATACGATTTTTTTCATGCATGAGGTTTGTCTCTGACCAGTGAGGAGTAGAATAAAGGTACGTAAGTGACTGTCCCATTTCTCTAAAGACACAGGCTTCAAGGCCCAGGAAATCTGAGTCACTGCTTCTGCTGTGAAATCTGGATGACCCCTGGAAGTTCCTAAAAAAATCTCCTTTTCTCAGCTCCACTGCTATTCCTGCATCTGGCAACCGACAACAGGAACACGTGGGGACTTGGAGGAACTTCAGGAATCGTTACCACCAAAGCGCACATGGGTAAGCCTCCGAACTGTTACCACAAAAGCCAGCTAGGACTTTTCTTCCCTTTCCAGTCATCCTCTTTCAGGAAGTGGCTTTTCAAAACTATGCCACCCTTCTGAATAACTACAAAGTAAAACACATCATATACACGAACCATAAAAAACAGGGCCTGGGCGTGGGCAGGTTGAAAAGTATCGTTGTAGGTGTATAGATGTCTTTCTCGGGATGTGAATATCCTGTGTCATTAGTTGTGCCAAAAACCCTTACATTTAGTCAAAGGATCCCAAATTTAGTTGACAATCTTCTAAAGTAAAATGTTTTATCTTCCTACGACATTCAAGCAACTAGCAGGAAACGTTTCATAATATGTAGCAATATTTATACTACAAACATGCCCCCTCATCTGTTTTTCCACTCCTGTTTTACAGTCCAGAGTCTCATTCAGAGCATTTCTAGGCTTGTCACTCCCCTTTTCAGAAACCTCAGCTTCCCTGCCCCAAGTCAAAAATCTCTCAAATGGATTCTGACATCTTTCCGCTGCCCATCTCACTCCTGTCATCTCTCGCCAACAGCCTTGCTCATTCTTTCCTTCCACCAGAGCCAAGTTCATTCTGGCACCCCCAGATTTTCAGCCCCCCTCCATCCCCTGACATTCCAAATTCAAACAAGAGTCCCTGTCTTCAAGTTCAGATGACAAGTAAGCTCTTTCATATATCACATAATATGTATTTACGAAGGAATATGCTACCTTGTGTATTACTACTTCCAATCATTTGCACTGTTTATAAATATTTTTAACTACACTATGGCAAAAGCTGTATCATATATAGTTAGGCATTGACCTTAAACTCTCTGCTTTCCTACTAGGTATGTGACAACAGACAGTAATTCCATCTATAAATATATTTGTTCTGTAGCATAGGTAAGCCCATAAAGCTTGCACTTAATCATGTGGAGGCTTGGCATTAGCACAAACTCCAAACACATATCTCTGGTTTCATCTAATGTTTTGTCAACACCTACTAACTGTCAATAAAGTGTTCATTGCCCAGGGATTCTAGACAGCCAACTGTTCAAATATTTGGGTATGAGTGGATCCGTGGGGCCAGGTAACAGCCATCTGCACTCAAAACACCTGAATTAGGATACATTAAAAGGCTGAAGTAAAATAAAACTCTACCCTTTTGAGGAAGACCCCAACAACCTTTACATAGGCAAGGGTTCTTAATCTTTTTTGTGCCACATATCCCCTAGGCAACCTCTTAGAACGTATAGGCCATTCTGGAAATAATGTCTAGAAGAACATAAGAAACTTAGGTTTACAATGGAAACCAGTTATTCCAAAACACAGTTAGCAGCTGTTTTCCTGTTTGGCATTGTCATATACGCACTACTTCATTAACTCATTAAATATGGTCTGGCATTGAGTCTAGCCACTACTATGATTTTGAAGTGGTGATGTAAATGGATGCTATTTCAAGATAGTGGTGACATCTGTAGTAAGATTTGGAAAAAAAACGATGATTCCCATTGGCAACAAAATCACAACTTACAAACCAGAGTTTGTGAACTCCAGTCACAAAGAAAATGCTAAAGTTCCATCAGAGTGCAAATAAAGATGATTTTTTTGTTTCCTATTCAAGTCCCTGAATTCTATCAACAGCTCTCTTGAGGTGACATGAGTCCAAATTAAAGATCCTCTCAGGATGAGAAAAAGAAAAGAGAGAAGGAAAATCGGTATAACTAACAACAAACAAAACCAGTGGTATCTAAAGAAGACCTTGAGCAGCCTGAGATGACACTTCTTCCTATTCTCACCAATCCCCCTTTCCTCTTCTCTCCTTCCCTATAGGAGAGATTTAAACTCACACACACCAATGAGTCTGTTGTCTGATTAATTGATTATCAAGATTTTCCAGAGTTTCAGGTCATGACCAAGGTCTGGCAATAAAAGTTGGAAATACACAAATATCTTAACCTATTGTTTTCATACCCGTGATGCTTCTTTCCTGACTAGCTGACTCTTTTACGGGGAGTGAGTGGGCAAGCATAGATGAGAAAAACAAGTAAGCGTGTATACAAACAAGATATTTTCAGATGACTATCAGTACCCCAGAGGACACTAATAGGGTAATAGGACAGAAGGAGACTGGAGATAGGAATAGAGGACTATTTTTAATAAAGGTGTTCTCTGATTCTCCTCTATCAGTGAAATAAATCTGAATTTATTCACAGATAGCTCACGTTTCTAATGGCCTCTTCAGGACTCTGGAGCAGTACCGTCTGATAGAAATATTATCTGAGCCAAATATATAGTTAATTTCCTTGCTGCTATATTTGAGTAAGTAAAACAAAAAAGGGGAGATTATGTTTAATATTTCATTTAATCCAATGTGTCTTAAAGTATCATTTTAATTTGAAATTGATGAAATAGATCATCATTTCTATTAGTGAGACATTTGTACATGTTTTCTAAATGAAGCTGTTTTCCTGTTTGGGCATTGTCATATACGCACTACTTCATTAACTCATTAAATATGGTCTGGCATTGAGTCTAGCCACTACTATGATTTTGAAGTGGTGATGTAAATGGATGCTATTTCAAGATAGTGGTGACATCTGTAGTAAGATTTGGAAAAAAAACGATGATTCCCATTGGCAACAAAATCACAACTTACAAACCAGAGTTTGTGAACTCCAGTCACAAAGAAAATGCTAAAGTTCCATCAGAGTGCAAATAAAGATGATTTTTTTGTTTCCTATTCAAGTCCCTGAATTCTATCAACAGCTCTCTTGAGGTGACATGAGTCCAAATTAAAGATCCTCTCAGGATGAGAAAAAGAAAAGAGAGAAGGAAAATCGGTATAACTAACAACAAACAAAACCAGTGGTATCTAAAGAAGACCTTGAGCAGCCTGAGATGACACTTCTTCCTATTCTCACCAATCCCCCTTTCCTCTTCTCTCCTTCCCTATAGGAGAGATTTAAACTCACACACACCAATGAGTCTGTTGTCTGATTAATTGATTATCAAGATTTTCCAGAGTTTCAGGTCATGACCAAGGTCTGGCAATAAAAGTTGGAAATACACAAATATCTTAACCTATTGTTTTCATACCCGTGATGCTTCTTTCCTGACTAGCTGACTCTTTTACGGGGAGTGAGTGGGCAAGCATAGATGAGAAAAACAAGTAAGCGTGTATACAAACAAGATATTTTCAGATGACTATCAGTACCCCAGAGGACACTAATAGGGTAATAGGACAGAAGGAGACTGGAGATAGGAATAGAGGACTATTTTTAATAAAGGTGTTCTCTGATTCTCCTCTATCAGTGAAATAAATCTGAATTTATTCACAGATAGCTCACGTTTCTAATGGCCTCTTCAGGACTCTGGAGCAGTACCGTCTGATAGAAATATTATCTGAGCCAAATATATAGTTAATTTCCTTGCTGCTATATTTGAGTAAGTAAAACAAAAAAGGGGAGATTATGTTTAATATTTCATTTAATCCAATGTGTCTTAAAGTATCATTTTAATTTGAAATTGATGAAATAGATCATCATTTCTATTAGTGAGACATTTGTACATGTTTTCTAAATGAAGCCTCCAAACTTTGGTGAATATTTTGTACATACAGCACATCTCAATTACAGTAAGCCATATTTCATGTGCCCAAAAGCCATCTGTGACTAGTAGCTACCATACGGAACAGTGTAGCTCTAGGCTCTTTTCTTTTTTTTTTTTTTTTTAAAGATTTATTTATTTATTTACTTTGGGCGGGGGTCGGGTTGGGGAGGGAGGGGAGTGGGCGGGCCACTGCTATTGGTCTTTCATTTCTCTCTTTTCATTCGTCTTCGTTCTTTGGCCCGTGTGGGCCTCCCATCAGGGTGGCGTCTGTCGTTGCAGAGCAGCGGCTCTGGGCGCATGCGCTCCAGAGCTCCGGCTCGGTGATTGGACACATCAGTCCAGCCGCTCCGCGGCACGTGGGATCTTCCCAGGCCAGGGCTCGAACCGGCGCCCCTTGCACTGCAAGGCGGTGTCCTTACCCACTGAACCACCAGGGGAAGCCCTCTAGGCTCTTTTCTTATTACTTTTGGCCATGCTGCACAGCTTATGGGATCTTAGTTCCCTGACCAGGGGTCAAACCCATGCACTGGCAGTTGAAAGCACCAAGTCCTGACCATTGGACCACCAGAAAATTCCCTCTAGAGTCTTGATTACAGTACCTATTGAAATATTTTATGATGTGCTGATTTTTAATTTCTACATGATAGTCTTGGGGATCTCATTAACTTCTGCATTCTCCTATGCCTAACTCAATACTTCTTGCTGGATGCAAATGAAGAAGTCTAAATTCTGATTGCTACTGACAACAATTGTACGACCAAGTGGACTTAGAAAGCATGAGACAATAGATGTCAGAGTAGAGACAAAGAAAGAAATGTGATCTTTAATGGTATAGTTCAGCTGCTAGATCAACCCTTATCTGCAGTCCACATGATTACTAGGCATTTTGGTTATATAAACCAACAAATTTTATTTACTGCTTAGGCCAGTCTGAGTTGATGTTTCTGTTACTTGTGACTAAAACCAACAGGCACCAGGAAAAAGGTAAAAGCTCAGAAAATAGTCCTGTCTTCACTGATTAATGAACACAATCAAAATGCTGTGTATTTCAGCTCTATTTGAAGTAAGCACATTTCCCCCAAATCGAAGAGCACACAACTCAAAATAAATGTAATGAACAGATATAATTCTTATCAACTATACTATACTTATTTGTAATATCACTACCAAAAAAAAATTACATTAAAGCCACAGGGGGAAAAGATTAGATCTTAAAATAAAAAGTTTGGAACCGGTGGGAGTCAAAAAGTAAGACAAGGACATGCACTGGGAATGGAAATGGATATGCAAGAAGAAAATCTAAAATGCTGACTGTCACATCTACCAGAACAGAGGCTCTTACACATAGTACCTATTCTCATGGCCTCTTTATTTCCTTAAGCTATTTAGAAAGAGGTCATGCCCTAGAGCTAGATGCACATTTTTCACAGAGTCTTCAGGAAGAAATTCATCTCAGTATTTAAAGTAAATGTCCCCTAACAGGAAATTGTTAAACTTTTAACAATTTGACGACTTCTTTTCCCGTTTCTCATACTACATGCACCCACACTCCCACCCACGCTCTAATGGGGTACTGCAATTATGAAAAATGGGACCAATGCCAACAAAAAACTTCAGATAAAATCATTTCATTTCGCATTCTAAAAGTCTTTGACACAGGCCCTAATCTTTAGGCAACACCTCTCTGTGCCCACAAAACCCATAACGACGTACATATAACTTGGCAATTTGCTGCCTCCTGAGTGGCCACATGAAAAAGAGGCAGAACAGTCAGAAAAACAGGAATCTGCATTTGAGTGGGCACACTCTAATCTATATAGCAGATTCAATGAGACTTACAGGGGCTGACTTTTCATCAGGAATCCCTTTTCATCAGTGCACCACAGTGACTGGCTGCTCATTAGCATTTCCCCATCACATCCCTTGTTTGTTTTTTTCTAGTCTGGCATCATTTGTTTCAAAGAGCTTAATGATGTCAAAGGTCAATTTGGTACATCTTTATACTATGTTCATGGCATGAGGAAAATGAGACAATTCACTATGTCTTCAATGATCTAAACTTTCTAATTATCAAATGAATTTACAGGAGCTGAATGGAAGTTTTCAACTTTCTAGTATCTACAAAATGATTTAGCTAGGGTCACTAATAGGAAAAACAAGATTATAGGGGGATTCTTTAATTAGGAGAATCCTTTAAATCTCAGCCAGCAGGTATTTACAAATAACCAATCTATAAATCACAGTCATCTTTTTCTGCCTATTAATGCATGGACCCTACTTCATCTTATCGTTCTGCTAGTGCTGTCTTGAGCATAATAATATACTGCATTTCTTCATAAAATATTGGGTAAGATCACTATTCCATAATAGAGATGAGGTGGCCCTACTCTGAGTCATCTGTCTTCTGTTTGACACAAGTGTTCTAGCTCACTCATTGCCTCATGTTTCATAAATGCTCATTTGCAAAATTTTCATCTGTTCATTCATAAGCAATGCATGCTGTGTTGATTTCATAGTCACATGAAAACAAATTTGGAAGGTTTTGTAGGAAGGAAATTTTAAGACCTTCAAACACATTACTATATTCAGATCTTTTTTAAAAAACAAATCCTAATTCTTAGAACAAGAAATAATCTTATTTTCCAAGTAGAAATTGGAGTCTTACATGCCACTTAAAGAAAAAAATCATGAAGCCAGGTTGCTGACTTCAATAGAGGGCAATTTTTCATCAACCAGGTCTGTCAAACCCATTTTATTTCACAAATTGGACAGCCGTTTTGGTGTGTTCTCTATCAGCCATAAGAAAATGGTATCCTTGTGATTGGTCATATTGGGATTTATTTTTGGATGTTCTTTTTATAAAGGGTGAGGAAAAATATCTAGACAGTATTCAATACTTTTGGAAAGCACATGATATTTACAGAGGATACAAACAATAAAACAAAAAGCATTTGATAGACACTATCTGATGAGCCTCAGAACTATCTTTGAGACAAAATGGAAGAGCAAAGGACGAATATTATTTGACGGTGTGATAAATGCAGAAACAAGACTGGGTAATTTATATAGGTCATCTCCTTTAGTCCTCACAAATGAGTATTCTTATCCCATTTGAAAGATTAAAAAAAAAAAAAAAAAAGCTGAGTAAGTGAACTAACTAATTGACCAAAAGTAACACAAAGGAGAAATAAAAGGAAAGGATTCAAATTCAACTCTGTGGCATCCACACTCAGGTTCTAAATCGCTTACAACGAAAACAAAATCTGGAAACCATCTAATTGGCAATACATGAACTGATGAAACAAATTGCAGTGTATATCCATACAAAGCAGTCATGGCAAATGATGGCAAACTATTTATATTGACCTGAAAAGATGTCAACATGTCACATAAAAATAACATTATAAAATAGAATATACAATCCTTTTGATATATGTATGTAATTGTGTATGTATATTTGCATTTAAAAAGTTATCACTGGGTATTAAGATCTGAAGTATGTTTCCTCTTGTTTGCCATTTACAGCTAATCTGCAATGAGCTTGTATTGTCTGGATAGTTAGATGGATGAGTAGACAGACTGAGAGATACACAGATAGATAGATATAGAATAAGGATATACTGATAGAATTCAAAGACCAAGTATTTAATTCTTGGATTGGATTTTGCTCCCATCTTTCCCTCTTGCCAGTCCCCCACTTCTGTTTCCTAGGATCACTTCCCAAAAGAGACAACTTGCATGCTAAATAAAGAATATCTAGTGTTTAAAAAGTAAGACTGCCAGCACATCTGATATTTAAAAAGTTCTATTTATATACTTTAAGAAGATCTGGGCTTCCCTGATGGCTCAATAGTAAAGAATTCACCTGCCAATGCAGGAGACGCTGGTTTGATCCCTGGTCCAAGAGAATCCCACATGCCACACTGCAACTAAGTCTGAGTGCCACAACTATTGAGCCTATGCTCTAGAACCCATGAGCTGCAACTACTGAGACCACGTGCCGCAACTACTGAAGCATGAGTCCTCTAGTGTTCATGCTCTACAACAAGAGAAGCCACTACAATGACGAGACTGCCCACCACAACTAAAGATCAGTCCCCACTCACCACTAGAGAAAAGCCCACGCAGCAATGAAGAACCAGCACAGCCAAAAAAAAAGTTTTTCCTTTAATAAAATCTAATTATCTACAACATATGTGCAGAGTCCAGAAAGACATGTATCTATAAATCTGTGTATCAGAATCATCTATGCATTTACATATTTTTATGTATATGTATAGAGATACAGAGAATAAGATAATATCTGTACATTTATAAATAGATTGAAAGAATAATATAATAATGAAAAATATAGCAAAACAGTAACAATCAGGGAATCTAGGTAGAGAGGATATGGGAGTTCTCTGTGCTATTCTTTCAACTTTTAAGTCTGAATTACCTCAAAATTTACAAGTTCAAAGAATACATATTTTATATTTCAAGCATACACATCTGATATAAGATGATACTAATTTAAAAAGAGACCTTACTTCACCATTTGCTCTAATTCTTGGCACTGGAAGCAAGAGCCCTATGACTGCTTTCTTAATTCATCCTTTACAGTGCTTGTCACAAATCACTTGAGGTTTATCTGTCTGTGTCCTTCCCAGAGTATAGAAATACATGGGGAGCCTCCCATTCTGTTTCACAAGGTCAGCACAATCTTGGAAACAGAATTGGACAAACCGAAACACACAAAAATCCATGGACTAACATGAATCATAAACACAGACACAAATATAAGAAACAAATACTGGCTTATTCAATTCTAGCTATGCCTTAAAAGAACATAATGACTCGTTCATAAGCAGGATTTATTTCAAGATTTTAAGGTTAATTCAGCATAAGGAAATCTAGAGAAGTTAAAAGAGATACTCCATGTGAGTCTCTTGATAATAAACAGTGAAGAGACTTTTCTTGAGCAACACCCGTTTTGCATACTAGGAATAACAGACCACAAGAAAAAATACTGGAAACAAGGAAAAAATACATTGGGGGTAAATGTTAGAGGCATTACCACCCAAGCTAAGAATATTATATCCATTATCAACATTATTCTGAACCTCTAGTCAATTATAATAAAAGTGAAAGAGACCAAAATTTTAAGCTCTACAACAAGAGAAGCCACTACAATGACGAGACTGCCCACCACAACTAAAGATCAGTCCCCACTCACCACTAGAGAAAAGCCCACGCAGCAATGAAGAACCAGCACAGCCAAAAAAAAAGTTTTTCCTTTAATAAAATCTAATTATCTACAACATATGTGCAGAGTCCAGAAAGACATGTATCTATAAATCTGTGTATCAGAATCATCTATGCATTTACATATTTTTATGTATATGTATAGAGATACAGAGAATAAGATAATATCTGTACATTTATAAATAGATTGAAAGAATAATATAATAATGAAAAATATAGCAAAACAGTAACAATCAGGGAATCTAGGTAGAGAGGATATGGGAGTTCTCTGTGCTATTCTTTCAACTTTTAAGTCTGAATTACCTCAAAATTTACAAGTTCAAAGAATACATATTTTATATTTCAAGCATACACATCTGATATAAGATGATACTAATTTAAAAAGAGACCTTACTTCACCATTTGCTCTAATTCTTGGCACTGGAAGCAAGAGCCCTATGACTGCTTTCTTAATTCATCCTTTACAGTGCTTGTCACAAATCACTTGAGGTTTATCTGTCTGTGTCCTTCCCAGAGTATAGAAATACATGGGGAGCCTCCCATTCTGTTTCACAAGGTCAGCACAATCTTGGAAACAGAATTGGACAAACCGAGCACACAAAAATCCATGGACTAACATGAATCATAAACACAGACACAAATATAAGAAACAAATACTGGCTTATTCAATTCTAGCTATGCCTTAAAAGAACATAATGACTCGTTCATAAGCAGGATTTATTTCAAGATTTTAAGGTTAATTCAGCATAAGGAAATCTAGAGAAGTTAAAAGAGATACTCCATGTGAGTCTCTTGATAATAAACAGTGAAGAGACTTTTCTTGAGCAACACCCGTTTTGCATACTAGGAATAACAGACCACAAGAAAAAATACTGGAAACAAGGAAAAAATACATTGGGGGTAAATGTTAGAGGCATTACCACCCAAGCTAAGAATATTATATCCATTATCAACATTATTCTGAACCTCTAGTCAATTATAATAAAAGTGAAAGAGACCAAAATTTTAAGTTTTCCTAATTTTATGATTACCTATCAAAAAATCCCCAAAAAGCTATTAACAAAATGTTCTACTTAGATTCAATATAAATATATCAAAGCTTTACAACAGGCATCAGGAGTTGGCAAACTTCTTCCATGAAGATCTGATAGAAAATATTTTAGGCTTTGTGGGTCATATAGGCTTTCCAGATCACATGGTCGCTAGAGCAACTACTCAGTTCTGATGGTGTGGTGAAAACGCAGTCATTGATAATACACAAATGAATGGATGCCGCTGTCTTTCAATAAAAGTTTATTTACAGAGACAGGTAGTGGCCTACATTTGGCCCAAGGGCCACAGTTTGCTGACCCCTGCTTGATACCAAAAAGAAAAGAAAAAAAAGGTGATAGAGAAGTTACCATTTAAAGCAGCAATAAAATACATGAAGACCTAGAAATAACTTTCTAAAGGACCATCCTAATATAAGCAACAAAAATGAAATGGTGAATACTCTTTCAACCCAACAGTTTCATTTTTGGGAATTTATCCTAAGGATAACTTAGATAAGGCCATAAAAATGTGTGAATTTAGCTATTTATTATAGTATTATTTAGAATAAGAAAAGATATCTACTGACATAATCCACATCCATGAGGAATACGTCATTTGTTAAAGCAGGTGACAGAGTAGTATGCATAATATCAGCTATTGTTTTAAATATATGGCTGTGCATGTGACATTATGCATATGTATCCACACGTGGAAAAAAATCTGGAAAGATATACACCCAATTGCTTTATTAGCAGTTATTTCTAGGGGTGGATTTATGTGTGACATTTTACTTTTTGCATGTTATTTCTGCGCCTTTTTATTTTCACAGCTAAGCATGGAAATGGTTTTTGTTTGTTTGTTTTGTTTCATTTTTAAAAGTGGAAAAAAAGGAGGCTTTCAAGATAGAGGAGAGTAGGTGGATGTGCAGTGCATCTCTCCAAGGATACATGAGACATACACCTTCGGACAGGAAGCTGGAGCAGTGGATGACCACTGGAAAAAAAAAGAAAATTTCCATTATCAACATTATTCTGAACCTCTAGTCAATTATAATAAAAGTGAAAGAGACCAAAATTTTAAGTTTTCCTAATTTTATGATTACCTATCAAAAAATCCCCAAAAAGCTATTAACAAAATGTTCTACTTAGATTCAATATAAATATATCAAAGCTTTACAACAGGCATCAGGAGTTGGCAAACTTCTTCCATGAAGATCTGATAGAAAATATTTTAGGCTTTGTGGGTCATATAGGCTTTCCAGATCACATGGTCGCTAGAGCAACTACTCAGTTCTGATGGTGTGGTGAAAACGCAGTCATTGATAATACACAAATGAATGGATGCCGCTGTCTTTCAATAAAAGTTTATTTACAGAGACAGGTAGTGGCCTACATTTGGCCCAAGGGCCACAGTTTGCTGACCCCTGCTTGATACCAAAAAGAAAAGAAAAAAAAGGTGATAGAGAAGTTACCATTTAAAGCAGCAATAAAATACATGAAGACCTAGAAATAACTTTCTAAAGGACCATCCTAATATAAGCAACAAAAATGAAATGGTGAATACTCTTTCAACCCAACAGTTTCATTTTTGGGAATTTATCCTAAGGATAACTTAGATAAGGCCATAAAAATGTGTGAATTTAGCTATTTATTATAGTATTATTTAGAATAAGAAAAGATATCTACTGACATAATCCACATCCATGAGGAATACGTCATTTGTTAAAGCAGGTGACAGAGTAGTATGCATAATATCAGCTATTGTTTTAAATATATGGCTGTGCATGTGACATTATGCATATGTATCCACACGTGGAAAAAAATCTGGAAAGATATACACCCAATTGCTTTATTAGCAGTTATTTCTAGGGGTGGATTTATGTGTGACATTTTACTTTTTGCATGTTATTTCTGCGCCTTTTTATTTTCACAGCTAAGCATGGAAATGGTTTTTGTTTGTTTGTTTTGTTTCATTTTTAAAAGTGGAAAAAAAGGAGGCTTTCCAAGATAGAGGAGGAGTAGGTGGATGTGCAGTGCATCTCTCTCCAAGGATACATGAGACATACACCTTCGGACATGGAAGTGCTTGGAGAACACCAGCTGAGAGTAGCTGACCACTGGAAAAAAATACAAAGAACCACACAAAACCTAGTAGGGCAGAGGAAGTAGGGGGAAAAAAGAGGATAATTAGTAGGACTGGACCTGTCCTTGGCGGGTAGGGGAACTGAAGCAGGGGTCAGACATCCACATTGGGGCAACTGTTTGAGGCAGAGGAGAAACATTTGAGGCTCAAAGTGAAGCTGATCTGGGACAGTCTGAATGGAATGAGAATCCCACAGATAATCCTTGCCGAAAGCTACATACCTCAGACCCAGATGCCGGTCCCCTGGAAGGAGCTGCAGGCTGGGAGTTGTGGAGCATTACTAGGGCGAGGTCGGCTGTTGCCCGAGGGGATGGAAGGGAGGAGACTGGTGGGAAATGCCTTTGGAGGAAAACCAGCCAGGCAGGGAGGCAAGGCGATACTGCCGAGTCACGCGTAGGGGGTGAAGACATCACCTTAGCTCTCTCCCCCACACTGCCAGCACCTGCAGCTGAACTAGAGACGTTGCCTCTTCAAGAGCCAGACATGGGGGGTGGCCCAGTGGGTAAGGACACCGCCTTGCAGTGCAAGGGGCGCCAGTTCCATCCCTGGCCTGGGAAGATGCCACGTGCCGCGGAGCGGCTGGACCGATGTGTCCAATTACCGAGCCGGAGCTCTGGGGCGCATGCGCCCAGAGCCGGCGCTCTGCAACGACAGAGGCCACCGCGATGGGAGGCCCACGGGAGCCAAAGAACAAAGACGGATGAAAACAGAGAAAGACCAATGGAAGTGGCCCACCCGCTCCCCTCCCTCCCCAACCCGCCCCCCGCCAAAATAAATAAATAAATAAATCTTAAAAAAAAAAAAAAAGAGCCAGACATGCCGGAAAAATAGAAAAGGACCCCAGCCAGGGCAGCCCTTTTAGTACCTGATGCCCCGTACAACAAAGTAGGCCCCCAGCCTGGGGTGGCCCTTTTCAGTGCCTGAACAGGCAAAGTAACGGAAAAGGACCAGCCAAAGAGACCTTCTGATAGCCAGTTGCCAGAGGCTAAAAAAATATGCTGATAGGGCCATATCTCCTGCCGCTGAGGTGCCACCAGGATCTCTGTGACCCAAGCAGCTGTGCCTCCTCCACACTCAATCTTCACTGGGGCAGAGATGCCACAGGCTAGAAAAAGCCCTGAGTGCTCAGTCACTTCAGTCATACCGTACTCTATATGACTCCATAGACTGTAGACCACCAGGCTCCTCTGTCCGTGAGATTTGCCAGGTAAGAATACTGGAGTAGGTTGTCATACCCTCCTCCAGGGGATCTTCCTGGCCCAGGGATCAAAGCCATGTTTCCTGGGGCTCCCACTTTGCTGTCAGATTCTTTACCACTGAGCCTCTGCGGAAGCAGAAAAAGCCCTAATAATGCCAATAGCTGCCAGTGCTCCTGTGTAACCAGCACCACCAGGGTCCCCACAATTCAAGAAACTGCACCACCTCCATGCATGATCCTCACTGGGACAGAGCTGTCAGAGGCCAGAGCTGCATCTGTGCATGTGAGGTGCTTCACGTGTGTCCAACTCTTTGCGGCCCTGTGGACTGTGGCCTGCCAGACTTCTCTGTCTAAGGGATTCTCCAGGTAAGAATGCTGGAATGGACTGCCATTCCCTTCTAGAGCACCACATTTCCTGCGGCCCTAGCTGCTAGCTACTCTGAAAACCTTGGTCTGCCAGGGCCCCTGCAACTTAAGCAGCTGTGCTGCCTCCACACCTGGCCCTCACTGGGGCAGAGCCTCAGGAGCACACCCTGGTGGATGACCCACACGTAGAGGTTAAGATAAAACCACACTTGAAATCCAGGAGCAGAGTGCCTAAGGAAGAGGACACAAAACCTTCCCCCAAACTGTACAAGCTGCAGATGAAAGCCACATGATCAACTAGGCAAACTCTGGGTCTATGGAATATATAAAAGGACAATGACAGTTCCCATAAAACATATATATCTGTGAACAACAAAACTCTGTAAAAATATTAAAAAACAAAAATATTAATTTTTAAAAAAAGAAAGAAAACACACTAGTTCTGAAAGCTGTGGACACTGGAGGTAAGAACACACAGGAGTAGGACCAGATGAGAGTCTGATCGGCCCCCACAGCAGGTCCAGAGAGCAGCCCAGTAGTGGAAGGCATCCTAGGCGGACTGTCACTCACAGCAAGAGACAATAGAGACTTAAGACAAAACATTTATTATTCTTACATTTTGAATTGTTCTGTAGTTGCTTCTGGACTTTTTTTCTTCTTCTCCACTCCCTTTTTTTTTTTTAATTTTTTTTTTTAAAAAAACTTTTTTTTAAAGATTTATTTATTTATTTATTATTGGTGGGGGGTGGGGTGGGAAGGGAGGGGAGCAGGCGGGCCACTTCTATTGGTTCTTCATTTATCTATTTTCATCCATCTTTTTTGTTCTTTGGTCCATGTGGGCCTCCCATCGCGGTGGCCTCTGTTGTCGCAGAGCACCGGCTCTGGGCGCATGTGCTCCAGAGCTCTGGCTCGGTGATTGGACACATGGGTCCAGCCGCTCCGCGGCACGTGGGATCTTCCCAGGCCAGGGATTGAACCGGTACCCCTTGCACTGCAAGGCGGTATCCTTACCCACTGGACCACCAGGGAAGCCCCTCCACTCCCCTTTTTAAATTCTTTCCTCTGTTGTAGTTGTGAGTTTAATACTTCTATTAAATATATTTAGACTTTTAAGAATTTTTTTAATCATACTTTTTCTTTTTTTTTTCCACACTTTTTATTTCTGTTATATACTTCTGAGTCTACATTGGCCTTTTGCAGTCCTGTGGGGTTTTTTTTTTTCTTTTTTTGTCTGTCTCTTTAAAAAATTTTTAAATCTCCTATTATTTTTTTCTACAATTGTTCCTTTGTTTGCTTTCTCTACTGTTCTTTTCCTGTGGCAGTAATCTTTGAAATATATACATCTTCTTTATCTACCTCTATTTAAGTTCGCATTTCTATCTTTCTTTTTCTTATCATATTTGTTAGTTTGTTTTGTCTTCACTGTTTTATTCCCCAGTTGACACCTTGCTGTAGTTTTATTTCCCAGTTTGTGCTTTAGTTAGTTTGCTTCTTAACTGGTAGATACCATTTTTCATTTCCTTTGTTAATTGGGTCAGTCTACTGTACTTTTTAGGGGTGGGGGGACTGTTTTGATTTTGTTTATGGGTGTATGTGTGTGTGTGTGTGTGCGTGTATATTCCATTATTTTAGTTAATATTTGCATGATTTTGTAATTGCCATTTGGGGCATGGTTTTTGTTTCCCGTTTTTGTATATTTACTACCATTTAATGCCATAAAATTCCATGTCCCTGGGTAGGAAGAATAAATATTGTTAAAATGACTATACTATCCAATGTACAGATTCAATGTGATCCCTATCAAATTACCAATAGCAGTTTACACAGAACTAGAAGAAAAAATATCACAAGTCATATGGAAACACAAAAGATCCCAAATAGCCAAAGCACTCTTGAGGGAGAAGAATAGAGCTGAAGGAATCAACCTTCCTGACTCAGACTATACTGCAAAGCTACAGTCATCAAGACAGTATGGTATTGGCACAATAAACCCACACACTTATGGGTACCCACATAAAGTATCTTTTGCAAACAAAACCCATCGATACTGATTTTATTTTTAACAGTAAGACATTCACAGAAACTCTTTAAATTCTAACAGCTTCATGCCCTGAAGATAGAAATCCTTGGTCTATAACTAATAGGAAAGGATCATCTATCTGGAAATATTGACTTTTTCTTATCCTTCAGTGATGTATCTGCTTATGTGATGGTGTGTGTGCACACATATCTCTGTCTAGGAAGAAAAGAAGCCAGAGGGGCTTCCCTGGTGGACCAGTGGTTAGGAATCTGCCTGCCAATGCAGGAGACACAGGTTCGATCCCTGGTCCAGGAAGATCCCACATGCCATGAGGCAACTAAGCCCACCCTACAGAGTCCACGAGTCACAACTACTGAGCCTACGTGTACACCTAGAATCCATGCTCCACAGTAAGAGAAGCCACTGCAGTGAGAAGCCCTTGCACTGCAACCAAGACTCAGCCCAGCCAAACATAAATAAATAAATAAAATTAAAAAAAAAAAAAAGAATCTATCTGCTAATGCAAGAGACACAAGAGATTCAGAGTTGGATCACTGTGTTGGGAGATCCCCTGGCAAAGGGCTGGCAACCCACTCCAGGGTTCTTAAAAAGACAAAAACAAAACAAACAAAAAAAGAAGCCAGAGAAGGGAAACAGGAGACAGACAAGACAGGTAGGCAAAGGACCAGCATTAGTTAATATCCTACAGGGAAGTAAGTCTTAGTAATTTCACTCCTCAAGGTCCTATTTATGGTGCTGTAGTAGAGAAATCTCACCTGTTGGGTTATGGGAAACCCTGACATTCTTCCAAATTCTCATTTATAACTTATGAAGACTAAGTTTCAGCCTTCTAGTAGAAAATTCAAGTTCATATGATTTATATCTCATTGTGAAATTTAATCACATTTTTCCTTACATCTAACAATAGGTTTTTAACTATTTTGCCAATAATTTCAGACAACATATACATAAATTGATACATACTTCATTTTTAAATTAACTTAATTCTTAAACTCTTGGGGGAAAGGATATGGAGGAGAAAGAAAAATGATGATTCTTAAAATTTTTCAGGAATCCTTTTAGGTGTGCTACTGAATGCAAGTTGTATGGCATAATTCAGTTATAAGAAAGTGAAAACGCATACTATTTTTGCCTTCTCAAAACAATCCCCTTACCTGGCCTTGAAATCTCCCTACTTCCATCCTACAGTGTTTGTCTTCAATAGCTCAGCATAAAAGTTAGATCAATTGTGAGCAAAAGATCCTCTAGCAAAAGACATTTCCAATTTTTGAAGAGTATGTGTGCATGCACGCATATGTGAGTATGTGTGTGTGAGCTTGTCATTGCTTGAGAGGCCATGGAAGAAAGGACAGTCTCCCCAGAGCCAACTTATAAGATAACAGGAACAATATGACAAATACAAGGTCATCCAGAGTTCTCAAAAGTGATGTCAAAAGACAATGAAGTGTTAAATACATTTTGTAAACCATGAAAATCCAGAACACAATGAGCAAGTGATGAAGTATGCTCCAAATATAACAGACAAATGAATATGCTGATATAACATGATTTTCATTAACTATTCCTTTGCTCTCAACCTCAGTCAAATACTGTTTATCCTTCAGCAGCAGCAGGATTATCAAATGTGAATATGAGCTACACTAGGCTTGCTTTGAAACCAGAGAAGCTGGAATTCCACAACTTTCCTTTCAATCTTCCTTTTTAACAAATCTTGGAAATGAATTTGGTAAAGTTAAAAACTGGGCAGTCACACTTCAAAACTGTATTTTTCTTGTCAAATACTGCTCTCTGTAAAGGGCATCACCAAACCTCAGTAGAAACTTACCCTTCAACTTGAGGTCAACATTACGTCTGAGCCAAGGATAAATCCCATAGCTTGGCATATCTTCGGGAATTGGATTACTGTTTATCCAGCCATCACAAGCGAACCGGAAGAAATTATCACAAGGGTCCACAGACAGATTTACTTTACCCAAGATGGAAGCAGCTATTTCAAAAGAAAATCACAGGATTAATGACAAGTCCTGAACATTGTGTACTGGTCTCTTCCAAATTAAACAACGATTTCATATCAACCCGTTCCAAAGCCTTGGCTTTCTACATTTCCCCTCAAATGACTCCCTGAATTGACTTCACTATGTTAAGCTATTACATTCTGAGTGAATAGATGAAAGTTTGGTGGTATTATTATTATTGGTTTTTGCAGGATCACCCTTAACATCTGTTTCAGCAATACAAATGCAGTGTACAGGAAAACTGTCTGCCAGGATGCATGTGGCATTTCCTTCCATCACTTTCATTCTTCTGCAAGGTGACTTTACTACTCTTTCTACCAGGATCTATTTCCCCTGCCTTGACTCTAGGCTGGCCTTGTAAGTCATTTTGACCTAAATAAAGTGGCAGGGTAAGTTTTCATGAGTTTCAAAGCCAGGCCTTAAGAGACTTTCACCATCCATGTTAAATCCCTAGACTGGAGCCCTGAGACTGTGCTTTGAAAAAACCTCCTGGAGGAGGTAAGGCCACATGAAGACGAACCACACCAATGGGCAGGCATGTGACAGCCTATCATGGACCTTCCAGGCCAGGCAAGCCTCCAGGAAATGCAGCTGTATTAATGAGTCTAAGGCAATATCAGCAAAGGAACCCCACCGAACCCAAGACATCAAAAGAAATATTAAATTGCTTTTGTTTCAGGCCTTTAAGGTTTGGGATGTGTTGTTCCACAACAAAGGCTAACTGAAACAGAGGCCACACATAATATCTAAATGTTGAGAAGACCTACTGACAGTACATTCATTGTCAGTAGATCTGGAGGACCAGGGAATGATTCTTGGACCCCCTGACATTGAGGGAAACTCTCAGAGGAATAAACCCCTGGAAGAGACCCAAAAAGGTCCTGAAAGAAAGCTTGGAGCCATCTTGCAGGGTATTCTGGGTTGCACAAGAAGGCTGCTGCCTTGGTTCCACAGACTCCTTGACAATGGGAAAGGCATGGCCAGAGTAGAACAAAGTAGAACTTTCTAAACGAGGGGCACATGGCAGGGGCTGCTCTTGCCCAAGTGTAGGGCCAGAACCATCTATCTTTATGCATTAAGAGAAAGACATAATAGACTCATATGCCATTTTTCCCCCTTTTTTTTCTTTTCCCCATCATGCCTCTTTTATTTATATTTATTTTCATCCATCTTTTTATTCTTTGGCCTGTGGGGGCCTCCCATCTCAGTAGCCTCTCTCCTTGCAGAGCACTGGCTCTGGGTGCATGCTCTCCAGAGCACTGGCTTGTAATTGGACACACACTGTCCAGTCGCTCCGCGGCACATGGGATCTTCCCGTGCCAGGGATTGAACGGGTGCCCCTTGCAATGCAAGCTGGACTCTTTACCCACTGGACCACCAGGGAAGCCCCACATACTCGATTACATATGGAAGACAGTCAATGAATAGGAAATGTATGCATATCTAAATATGTATCCATGAGCTTTAAAAAAAGTCTTTCATTACAAAATAAGAATGTCCCCAAATTCCTACTATTGAACTTGAACTCTCTTCTAACTACTGCCTACCACTCTAGCCTAAAGATATTTACCAAATGATTTTTTAGAAAGGCGGGGAGCAGCTAATATTTTAATGACATTGGAAAGATGACATCCTGGGTGATTTTCATAATTAATGTGAGAATACATTTATGTTTGAAGTAATGAAAACTTAATAAGTTTTCAACTAAACAGGAGTAACTTGCCAAAAAGTATAATCTGCATAAATGTACATATGCTTATTATAATTTGGTTACATACATGGATCCTCCAAGTTTAAAAATAAGGCTACCTACTGCCTTAGTCTAGACATTCTATGAAATTTTCAAACAGCTTTCTGTCTTTGATGACGTGAATAACAAAATCCTCACCACCCTCAATCCTTCCACACATGCACATGCACCCTAAAAAAGCAGAAAACTGGTTTAGAACCTAAGTTTGACAAATTTTAAATTATCTTAATAGTTTTGTCTTTCAGAATTACAATGTTAGTTTCTGCTACTATGTGATCATTAATATGTAAAATGCAAGTATGCTAAGACACAAAATCTTCATTTTAGTTTATATTTGTGGTTAGTCTGGCTCTGCAGTCACAGAATGAGTCTGCTGTGTGACACCTTGGAGACATGGATCATACAAGTTTCAGTCCCACACAATATTTAGAATCACACAGAGGAACCCTCACACACATTTTTATTCACATAAGCACATGGTTTTCTGGCCACCTTCCCAAATTCGCTCCCTGCCTCCAACCCTCAAATGTATCCTTGGATATTCAAATGTATCCATCTCCTCAGTATTCTTGCAGGTATATCTAAACCACAAGATCAGCTCTGACCTCAGCCATGATACCAAGTGGGGGAATACATCACTCACACTGAATCTGGAACTGAGCCCACCAAATGGAAAAACTCCAGCTACAGCTTCTCAATTCATCATTCACAATTCACAGCTGGGCACAGGGCTGCACTTTCTGCAGAGGAGCTGGGACTTCAAATTGCAAGGGACCATAGTTGTCAAGACACCCAACTCCTTTCCCTCTACTCAGTTCCATGGAGAAAACCCGGAGAGTCTTGTTTTAATAAAAAAAAATACGATGATGAAGAAAATCTGTGAAAGGCCAGGCTATGCAGTCCCTCAGGTCAATACATACAAGGTAAATTGCTACTTGCTCTCCAGCTAGTGTTTGTGTAGTACAGGTGAAGGCACCACTCCTTATACCAGCCTGACTATTTAAGTTTAACTAGGGCTGATAGAGAGGTGGGGTGGTAGTGATCAAGTCACTAACAGCAGTTTTCCTCTGTGCCAGGACCCACGCTCAGCCCTTCTTGGGCAGAGAAGCCTCATCTGAGACTCTGGAGTCAGATCACCTGGTTTTGAATGCCAACAGCACCGTGCAGTAACTATGTAACCTTCGGCAGGTGACTTAGCCTCTCTGCATCTTAGTTTTCTCATCTATAAAATGAGGATAATAATAGCACCACATAGAATTTTCATGAGAATTAAATGAATATGTCTAAAGTGCTGAGAACAGAGTCAGGCACACTGCCAAATAAATATGGTTGCCAGATACAATACAGAATGCCTAGCGACATTTGCATTTCAGATAAACAACTACTTTTATAGCGTAAGTGCTACCAAATATTTCATAGGACATATTCATACCAAAAAAAACCTGTCACTGTATATCTGCAATTCAAATTTAACTGAGCATACTGAGTGTATGCATGTAGCTAAATCTGGCAACCACACATACAAATTTGCCATTACAATTCCACAAACACTCATTCGAAATTCTTGAGGCCAGATGTTTCAGAGCTCATAGAGTCTAGAAAAGCAACGCAATGCATAAACCACAGATTATATAATATCTCCAGCAACGTCAGGAGCAGCACTCCTGAAATAAGCACATTAATAATTTTA
Source organism: Tragulus kanchil (assembly GCA_022376925.1). NCBI lineage: Eukaryota > Metazoa > Chordata > Mammalia > Artiodactyla > Tragulidae > Tragulus > Tragulus kanchil. The sequence goes on from JAIOJX010000001.1 coordinate 111,837,797, forward strand.
TAAGGAATAAGTGTGTATTCTCTGAAGTGGGATGAACAAAGCCTAAAACAGCCCCACAAGAGTTAAAATACAGTTTTCCCATCATTGATGCCAGGTCTGGTCTTGTCTACTGAGAGTTACAGCGCTCTCTGGGTTAAGGGAGAAAGGGTAGGGCATCATGGACCTCAATTACTACCACCATCATTATTTTCTTCTATTCTTGTAACCAGTATGATGAATGAAAAACTCTTCCCTGGTGGCTCAGTGCTAGAGAATGTGCAGGAGACCTGGAGTTCAATCCTTAATCGGGTAACATCCCATATGCTCTGGAGCAACTAAGCCCATAAGCCGCAAGTATTGAGCTTGTGCTCTAGAGCCCATGCTCTGCAACAAGAGAAACGACCACAATGAGAAGTCCACTCAGCATAACTAAAGAGTAGTCTCTGCTCTCTACAACTAGAGAAAGTCCATGGGCAGCAACAAATGCCCAGTGCAGTCACAAAAAAAAAAAAAAAAAAAAAAATTCTATTCCCATTTTATAGACGGTGAAGCTGAGCCTTAGGTTGGTTCATGTATTTAGCTCAGATTACACAGCCTGTACATGGCCAGATCATGCTTCAGGTTCCTGTCAGCCTCTCTGTTCCTACCCACTATCATTAACATGTCTTTCCCGTGTTTCCTCTTTTCTTTATATTCTTTCTCCATCTCTTATTCTGAAAAACAGATTAAGATAGATGGAAATAGAAAAAAGTAGAAAGGGAACATTATGGAGACAAGGCACCTCAGAAAAGATTGGCACCTGCTTGCAAAACATCCAGAACGTCCCTCTCCCAAATTTCATCCTGCAAGCCAAGCGCACATGCGGTACCTGGAGAGGCTCACATTACAGTGAAGAGGACTGTGACCCTGGCGAGCTTTTCGCTACAGAGACAGCAAAAATATCTTTTTCAATACTAGAAAGCCAGTCACCAACGTGGAAACTAAAAACGGGACAGCAAAGGAAAACATAAGCTGGCAGGAAGCGACAGGATCAGTGCCATTCTTCAGGCTTTACTTTTGCATTATTATGATTCATAGCAAAGAGACAAAACTCATGAAGTAAGTGGTCCTCTGCACAAAAACTCAACCCAAATTAAAACTTTGAATCCAAAAATGTAAATTTCACACATCTTTGAGAACTGTTCCACAGCCAAAACACAACGTGATGTCAAGTCTAAAACCTGTCCTCTGACAATCCCACCTGGTCCCTAACCCTACTCAAGGTCACCCTCGCTCCACTGGAGAAAACCATAGGTCATCTACTCTGCTTGGAACAGGAAAGGACCTGGGAATGTACACATCTTTTTCCTGATTTGCGATTGGGCCACGTGATAGCACTAACTTCATGGCATTCTTATGAAGATTTTATGAGATGGCGCATCATTTTATGAGAAGTCACTTAACATATTTCCTGGTTAAAGGTATAGCTAGATGTCTGTGTGTGTGTATCACTTAAGAGTAAGACAGGGCTTCCCCTGGTGGTCCAGTGGGTAAGGACACCGCCTTGCAGTGCAAGGGGCGCCGGTTCGAGCCCTGGCCTGGGAAGATCCCACATGCCGTGGAGCGGCTGGACTGATGTGTCCAATTACCCAGCCGGAGCTCTGGAGCGCATGCGCTCAGAGCCTGTGCTCTGCAACGACAGATGCCACAGCGATGGGAGGCCCACAAGAGCCAAAGAACAAAGACGGATGAACAGAGAGAAACGAAAAGACCAATAGAAGTGGCCCGCCTGCTCCCCTCCCTCCCTCCCCAACCCGATCCCCGTCCAAAAATAAATACATAAATAAATCTTTAAAAAAAAAAAAAAAAGAGTAAGACAAATAATAAAAAAAAAGAACTCTAAAAGAATAGACAGGTGGTTGCTTAAGGGGGGTGGGAGGGAAGGACTGGGATTATCAGATATAAACCATTTTATATATAGGATGGATAACAGGGTTCTACTGTATAGTACAGGGAATTGAATTCAATGGTGGGAGGATGGTTTAGTTGCTAAATTGTGTCCAACTCTTGCGACCCCATAAACTGTAGCCTGCCAGACTCTGTCCACGGGATTTCCTAGGCAAGAATATTGGAGTGGGTTGCATTTTCTTCTCCAGGGAATCTTCCCAACCATTGGATCAAATCTAGGTCTCCTGCATTGCAGGCGGATTCTTTACTGAATGACCCACTGGGGAAGCATATGATAAACTATAATGGAAAATTATTTGTATATAGTAAACTCATTTTGCTGTATAGCACTAATTAACACAACATTGTAAATCAACTATACTTCAATTAAACAACTTTTTAAACAGAATTCTAATAATGCAGTTGTCTAATCTGGTACCTCAGGGTTTAAAAGTCCTTTCACCGAAGTGTTTTCCATCTCAATCAATGCCATCACCCAAACACCACCAAAAATCTACATATTCCCTTCATTCTCTGCATTTATTTACAGCCCACATCCAGCTAAGGCAATAGGAAGGCCAATGGTCTTTGTCTTCAGGTCTAGGGAAAGGTCATTCAACCTTCCACTCCCCTTTCAGACTTGCTTATGACTTGGAAACCACACAGCTGGTTGTTTTGTTTTGTTTTGTTTTGTATTTTTAAAAATTTAATTTAATTTTTTACAGAGTTTTGTTGTTTATTGCCACACAGCTGTTTTATTGCAAGGGGAAAAAAAAAAAAGCCAGGAAACCTACTTTCCATGAATTCACACCAAGACTTGAAAGTAAACTTAGAATTTCACCAGAATTGCATTTCATACTTGGTAAACCTCAGACAAACAAAATACTAAAAATACCACCTGTTTTCTCTTCCACTCCCCAAGGTACCATAATTATAACTTGACTCAGGATGGAAAGCTAACTTACCAGCTTCAACGCATTCCGGCTTCAGGCAGTACTCCGGTTTAGCATGGAGACTTAAGAAACCTTGACTCACTGAAAAAAACAGACTAAAATAAAGAAATGATCGGCTTGCAGCAGACCCCCAACAGGTAACCCACTGTCAACCACACATGTGAGACATTTGGTATCGGCCCATCCTTCCCTGTGTTGACACCGAATTCAGAAATCCCCTTGGCTCAATGTCACAGAATCACTCAGATCACTAGCTAAGCAACCTTGGGGAGACTCTTGATTGCTCCCAAACTTGCTTCTCTTGAGCACGAAGACCAGTGGGCACAACTATACCAGCACTTCTTAGTCTGGGGTCCCTGGGGGCAGGACAGGGCAACAACATCATAAAGGAACTAATGAGAAATGCAGATGATTGAGCCCTACACCCTGACCTTCATACTTCAGAAACTCTGGGGGTGAAGCCCTGCCATCTCCATTTTATTTTCATTTTTATGTATTTATTTATTTATTTTTGCCTGCACTGGGTCTTTGTTGCTTTGCTGGGCTTTCTCTATAGAGTTGTAGAGAGTAGGGGCTAGTCTCTAGTTGCCGTGCATGGACTTCTCATTGAGGTGGTTTCTCATGGGCTGCAGGCGGGTGGGCTTTGGTAGTTGTGCCACAGGGACTTAGTTGCCTCACAGCATCTGGGATCTTTTCAGACCAGAGATCAAACCCATGTCCTCTGCATTGGCAGGCAGACTCTTAATCACTGGTCCACCAGGAAAGTCCCATCTGTATTTTAACAGGCCCCCCATATTATTCTGATTCACACTCAAGTTTGAGAACCACTGGGTTAAACGATCTCTAAAGTCGCTTCTATCTCTGATGGTTTAAGTCTCATCATTTCACTTTATGTATACAACTACAATCTCATTTTAGTGATGGGAAAATTTAAAGTTACACCCTGTGTCATTTGGACAAAATCCAGAGTGGAAGGAGAAAGCTAGCATATGTGGCATTCAAAGTTCTGCATCTTATCTAAACCATTCATACAGATACAGCCCATAAAAGGGGAAAGAACACAAATATATTGTATATAGCTCAGTCATCTGTCTGTCCTGTACTACACACACCCGCTCCCCCCAGGCCCAGCCTAAGTATCACAGAGATGCAGCTTGGTAGACCAAGTTTCCAACTAATTCCAGCAAAACCAAACCAAGCATAAACCCTGCAAGATCAAAGTAGCCTTTCACCAGTGGCTTCATTTCCCCCATGTGGCTGGCAACTTTCTGCAGATGTATGGAAGGGTTGCCCTGTTCATCAACTTCAGATAGCACCTGGGAATTAGCAGATGTGAGTTTAGACTTTGAAAAGATTTGTGGTAGCCAAGGAAATTGTGGAGAATTCATTATTGCTGTACTCTGTGAGCATAAACAAGGAATGACTTGGAGATGTGGCCGTGGGGAGATGGAGGGTGGGGGGTGAAGGGCAGCCAAGGTCTTTCATGGCATCTCAGCAGAGAAACAGGATCCAAAAGTATGGTAGTGCCTGTGTTTCTGCTAGAGATGGAAGACCTGCACATCACCTGCCAGCATGGCAGTTTATATTATTTATTAACCCACGTTCTAAGAGGAGCCTGCTTTTTCTTTGTTCTTTTCTCTGCTGCCATCCTCCAGTCTTTTTACCTGTACTACATTAGACAGGAAAATTGCCTGTGGAACAAACAGGCCTATTTTTAAGAAAAGTATTTTATCTTAAAGTTATATTTTGATTTCTTTAGAAAGCAAAACAAAGGTGAAAATATTTATGTGGAGCATAAGGATTAGTATGAAATATTTCAGTATGCTTTGGTGATTGAAACACAGAGTGTATTTTCCCCTTTAGTATACTGCTAGTGTTAGTAGCTCAGTCATGTCATACTCTTTGTGATGACATGGTCTGACTGTAGCCCACAGACTTCTCTGTCCACGGGATTCTCCAGGCCAGGATATTGGAGTGGGTTGCCATTTCCTCCTCCAGGGGATCTTCCCAACCCAGGGATCAAACCCATGTCTCCTACATGGCAGGCAGATTTTTTTTTAAAAAAGATTTATTGTTTTGGGGGGTGGGTGGGGAGGGAGCGGAGCAGGCGGGCCACTTCTATTGGTCTTTCATTTGTCCATTTTCATCCATCTTTGTTCTTTGGCCCGTGTGGGCCTCCCATCGCCGTGGCCTCTCTTGTCGCAGAGCGCCGGCTCTGGGCGCATGCGCTCCAGAGCTCCAGCTCGGTAATTGGACACATTGATCCAGCCGCTCCGCGGCACGTGGGATCTTCCCAGGCCAGGGCTCCAACCGGCACCCCTTGCACTGGAAGGCAGTGTCCTTACCCACTGGACCATCAGGGAAGCCCTGGCAGGCAGATTCTTTACCATCTGAGATACCAGCAAAGTCCAAGCTTTAGGAAAACAGCTTTCAGTATACAGCTATATGTTTACCAAATGCTCTTTAATGAGCATGTGTCTTTTTTTACTGTGGGAAAACAAACTTTATTGTAAATAATCACATTTAATGATTCTGGACAATACCTTCTTGATACTAACGATATTTTATTTTAGAAAAAGGTAAGAGTTAAAGGCGTATTCCTTATCAATTCCAGTGGCTTTCCCCCTTTTTTTTTCTGCTATAGATGGAAGACCTGCACATCACCTGCCAGCATGGCAGTTTATATTATTTATTAACCCACGTTCTAAGAGGAGCCTGCTTTTTCTTTGTTCTTTTCTCTGCTGCCATCCTCCAGTCTTTTTACCTGTACTACATTAGACAGGAAAATTGCCTGTGGAACAAACAGGCCTATTTTTAAGAAAAGTATTTTATCTTAAAGTTATATTTTGATTTCTTTAGAAAGCAAAACAAAGGTGAAAATATTTATGTGGAGCATAAGGATTAGTATGAAATATTTCAGTATGCTTTGGTGATTGAAACACAGAGTGTATTTTCCCTTCAGTATACTGCTAGTGTTAGTAGCTCAGTCATGTCATACTCTTTGTGATGACATGGTCTGACTGTAGCCCACAGACTTCTCTGTCCACGGGATTCTCCAGGCCAGGATATTGGAGTGGGTTGCCATTTCCTCCTCCAGGGGATCTTCCCAACCCAGGGATCAAACCCATGTCTCCTACATGGCAGGCAGATTCTTTTTTTTTTTAAAAAAGATTTATTGTTTTTTGGGGGGTGGGTGGGGAGGGAGCGGAGCAGGCGGGCCACTTCTATTGGTCTTTCATTTGTCCATTTTCATCCATCTTTGTTCTTTGGCCCGTGTGGGCCTCCCATCGCCGTGGCCTCTCTTGTCGCAGAGCGCCGGCTCTGGGCGCATGCGCTCCAGAGCTCCAGCTCGGTAATTGGACACATTGATCCAGCCGCTCCGCGGCACGTGGGATCTTCCCAGGCCAGGGCTCCAACCGGCACCCCTTGCACTGGAAGGCAGTGTCCTTACCCACTGGACCATCAGGGAAGCCCTGGCAGGCAGATTCTTTACCATCTGAGATACCAGCAAAGTCCAAGCTTTAGGAAAACAGCTTTCAGTATACAGCTATATGTTTACCAAATGCTCTTTAATGAGCATGTGTCTTTTTTTACTGTGGGAAAACAAACTTTATTGTAAATAATCACATTTAATGATTCTGGACAATACCTTCTTGATACTAACCATATTTTATTTTAGAAAAAAGGTAAGAGTTAAAGACGTATTCCTTTCAAGATACAAACTTCCAGTTACAAAATAAATAGGTCTTGGGGATGTAACATACAGCCTGGTGACTAAGGTTAGTAATACTATATTGTATATTTGGAAATTGATAAAAGAGTAGATCTTAAAAACTCTCAAAACAAGAAAAAATAAATAGCTGTGAGGTGATAGACGCTAACTAGACTTATGATGATCATTTAGCAATATATACAAGTATTAAATCATTGCATTGTACACCTGAAACCACTGTAATAATGTTATATGTAAGTTATTTTAAGTTTTAAGGAGTTACTTCTTTCATGGAAAAGAATCATTGACCCAAAATCTCTAAGGAAGCAAAACTAAAATCAAATGCCTTTACCTGGTGATGAGTAAAAGAAAAGTTTAAGCTGAATTAATTGAGACACAGACAAACTCAACCCCTGAAGGAACAGCATCATTTCCATGGGGTGGGGTTTATCGTAACACCCTTCAAAAAAAGAAAGGTCAATAGCCCAAATAATGTGCAGATTTATGGGAATAAAACAGAGACCAAAAAAAAAAAACAAAAAAAAACCGGTTTTAATATAAAAAATGAAGATGTGACTTTTTCCTGGTTCGAGTTTTTTTTAAACACTGAAAGAGCAGTTTGGTTTATCATTTTAGATTAGTCTCTAACCAACAGAGGTGACTTTAGAATGCAGTGGAGTCATCCACCTGAGCCTGAGAATGACTGTAAAGTGGGGTTCAGCAAGCTATGACCTGTAGGCCAAGTTCAGTCCGCTACCTGTTTCTGAAGAGTCTGTGAGCTAAGAATGGTTTTTACATTTGCTTTCTTTTTTGGCCACTTCCATTGGTCTTTCATCTTATCTGTTTTCATCCAGCTTTGTTCTTTGGCTCCCGTGGGCCTCCCATCGCGGTGGCCTCTCTTGTCGCAGAGCACCGGCTCTGGGCGCATGCGCTCCAGAGCTCCGGCTCGGTAATTGGACACATCGGTCCAGCCGCTCCGCGGCACGTGGGATCTTCCCAGGCCAGGGCTCGAACCGCACCCCTGGCACTGCAAGGCGGTGTCCTTACCCACTAGACCACCAGGGAAGCTCTACACTTTTTAATGGTTGAAAAAAATCAGAAGAGGAAGCGTATTTCATGACATGAAAATGATCTGAAATTTAAAAGTCAATGTCCAGAAATCAAACTGTAGCAGATGCAGCTGTGCCTGTTGGTGTACATATGGTTGTTTCTGTGTCATAACAGAGTCAGCATGGCCCAGAAAGCTGAAAACACTGTACACATGAAATTTAGATAATGTTATAAACCAATGTTACCTCAATAAAAAATAAATCTACAAGAAAAAAAATACAATAAAATAAACTGGGCATACGTACATGAAGTCTTAAATTCGAATGCTCCAGGTTCTCTGAAGTGGCTATCACTCTTACTGTAGAAGGACTACCGTTTTATAAAAAGAGATTACCCCGGGCTTCCCTGGTGGTCCAGTGGGTGGGGAGTCCGCCTTGCAGCGCAAGGGGCACCAATTTGATCCCGGGCCAGGGAAGATACCACGTGCCACGGAGCGACTGAACTGGTGTGTCCAATTAGGAGCCAGCACTCTGGAGGACATGCACACAGAGCCTGTGCACTGCAAGGAGAGGCCACTGCAATGGAGGCCCACACAGGCCAAAGAATAAAGATGGTTGAAAATAAATAAATAAACAATAAAAGAGAGAGAGAGATTAAAAAGAGAGAGACTACCCCAGAGCCACAATTACAAATTAGAGGGAGGGAAGATTGTTTCCTTCCATTTCTAAATGGCAGACATGTGACTGAAATTGGATAGGCAAAAAAATATACCCCCCAAAAAAGAAAATTTTGGCGCTTCCCTGGTGGTGCAGTAGTTAAGACTCTGCACTTACAATGCAGGGATGCAGAGGGTGGAGGTTCGATCTTTGGTCAGGGAACTAAGATCCCACAGGCTATGTGGTACAGTCAAAACAAAAGAAGAAAGACAAGAAAAAACTATATACCACAAAATGTATCCAGAAGTGCTTTGAAGAGGAGAGGACCTTAACCAGAATGTTGTCATCAAGAGCACTGTCTAGCAGGTCCTAGGAGGTTTTCTAGGACTTTGTTAGGTGCAAGGTGGAGGGGAGCAGCACGGCCTGTGGGACAAGGCAGTGAGAAGGCTGGAGGGAAGCGAGGGTCAGAAGCAGTGCAGAGACATTTGACAAAAATGTTATTTATTTTGTAGTTTCAGAGTGCCCATCTATTTAAAGCAAATGTCTCTGAATGTATATAGCCAAATGGACAAGGTCACCTGAAGCAATGCTTCTCAAATTTTAATTTGCAAATGAATCACCTGGGGATCTTATGAAAATGCAAATTCTGAATCAGTAGGTCTGGGGTGGGGCTTCAGCCTCCCAAGTAATGCAGATGCTACTGGTCCACAGACCACACTTGGGAGTAGCAGGCTGAGGGAGGCCATACCCTTATTCTCTAATATCATTGCAGCTTCTCTTAAAGATTCTAAGTGAGAGTGCCAAGTTACTGGGCACATTGGAAAGTTATTTTTCCTATTTTATGCAGGCCTCCTTACCCATAACAACATCGCCCGGCTTGATGAATTTTATTATACTTGAAAAACTTTAGAGCTGATCACAAAGGATCATCTTCTCTCAAAGAACAAAGATATGGAATTTCCTAATTCTAGTAGTTAGGACTCCACACAGCAGAGGGTCTGGGTTCAAGCCCTGGTCATAGAACTAATATCCCAAGCTGAATGGTAAGGCTAAAACACATACATGCATACATACATATATATGTGTGTGTGTGTGTGTGTGTATGTGTGTGTGTGTGCACGCGCCATCAAGAATATTCTAATAATATGCTACAGCCTCAGAAGATAATCATAAGAGTGGAAGGACTTTCAAAAAAGCTTCAAGCAGCTGTAACATCATTAAAAAGAGCACATATTTTTACATAAATAATATAATCATTTGGATTTTTAAGTTTGGGAGTGTTCGCAAAACACTGATAGTCTAACTTTGTAGTTACTTCTCACATAGTACATAGTCCTTTGACATTATCATTTTTCCTCCAGTTGTGAATTTCAGGATAGGACACTTACCTAAACCCTGGCTGCCAAGAAATCTCACAAGAGTTTTCAAAAGCCTCAAGTTCAGTTGCAGGAGTAGGAGATTTAGCACTAAATCCATCTAATTTCCCAAATCTTCAGCCACAGAAAACACAGAAAGATGGTTTGCTCGTTTCAGTAGTTTTCAACCACACAACCCGAATTCTTTTAATGTTTAATTACTAGCTTTCCCCTGCCAAGATAAACATGGCTGCCTGCAACCTGCGTATGCCAAGGTCTGTTTCCAGGCTTGCGATGCTTCAAATAGCGCCTAGACTCCCCTCAGGCAAAGGCTTGGTCCTACATAACTTTCAAGCTAATGCAACAGTATAGGCCGCATGAGAAAAATACAAAGGAGAATAGTCACAGACTGAAAATGCCTAAAATCTTAGAACATCCCCCTCTCCTTTCTAAGATATTTAATTCTCTCTCCTAAGAATATGCACTTATCATCATATATATTCTCTGAGAACATCGGTCTCACCAACAGTCATTAAAATCAATGAATCACAATACCTTTCCAATCTTGGGAGGAAAACCTCTGTATTTGTTCATATTAATTGTTAAATCTGATAGAAAGGCAGAGTTAAAATTTTTTTTTTTTTTAACGTTGTCTGCCTGTTTTTCTTCCTTTCTTTTTTTTTTTTTTTTTCAGAGTTAAAATTTTATTCGACCAGAGTTTTGGCTTGAAAAGGAAATGAAGAATGCCATTAAAGGTGCTTTCTTTAAAGACTGATCTGTATTTTGCTAGTTACATTTCATGAGTCATTCAGGCAAACATTGACAAAAATCAACTGGAATAAAATTTCAGCATGGTTTGATGACAATGTAAAGTCTTTCCTCACAAAATAAATGAAAGTATCTAATGAATTTGTAGACACTCATTTTGCTAAATGTAATGCATAAAAAAAAAAACAGTTTGCCTGAGGCAACCAAGTTCTTCAGCCACTTGAAGTCACTTTATACCCACTTCACATTCTGGATTATGTATTTGGTACTTGGGCGTTTTTATTTATTTACCCTCCTAAAGAAAAAGTTTCCTTTTCATTTTCATATATAATAGAAACGGAGAACGCACCACCTACTTAGACAAGCAAAAGCCTCAAGTTCAGTTGCAGGAGTAGGAGATTTAGCACTAAATCCATCTAATTTCCCAAATCTTCAGCCACAGAAAACACAGAAAGATGGTTTGCTCGTTTCAGTAGTTTTCAACCACACAACCCGAATTCTTTTAATGTTTAATTACTAGCTTTCCCCTGCCAAGATAAACATGGCTGCCTGCAACCTGCGTATGCCAAGGTCTGTTTCCAGGCTTGCGATGCTTCAAATAGCGCCTAGACTCCCCTCAGGCAAAGGCTTGGTCCTACATAACTTTCAAGCTAATGCAACAGTATAGGCCGCATGAGAAAAATACAAAGGAGAATAGTCACAGACTGAAAATGCCTAAAATCTTAGAACATCCCTCTCTCCTTTCTAAGATATTTAATTCTCTCTCCTAAGAATATGCACTTATCATCATATATATTCTCTGAGAACATCGGTCTCACCAACAGTCATTAAAATCAATGAATCACAATACCTTTCCAATCTTGGGAGGAAAACCTCTGTATTTGTTCATATTAATTGTTAAATCTGATAGAAAGGCAGAGTTAAAATTTTTTTTTTTTTTAACGTTGTCTGCCTGTTTTTCTTCCTTTCTTTTTTTTTTTTTTTTTCAGAGTTAAAATTTTATTCGACCAGAGTTTTGGCTTGAAAAGGAAATGAAGAATGCCATTAAAGGTGCTTTCTTTAAAGACTGATCTGTATTTTGCTAGTTACATTTCATGAGTCATTCAGGCAAACATTGACAAAAATCAACTGGAATAAAATTTCAGCATGGTTTGATGACAATGTAAAGTCTTTCCTCACAAAATAAATGAAAGTATCTAATGAATTTGTAGACACTCATTTTGCTAAATGTAATGCATAAAAAAAAAAACAGTTTGCCTGAGGCAACCAAGTTCTTCAGCCACTTGAAGTCACTTTATACCCACTTCACATTCTGGATTATGTATTTGGTACTTGGGCGTTTTTATTTATTTACCCTCCTAAAGAAAAAGTTTCCTTTTCATTTTCATATATAATAGAAACGGAGAACGCACCACCTACTTAGACAAGCAAAAAGCCCTCCACCTGTGTCCTGACAAGGTTTGCCAGAATTCAGCGCAAGGAAACCACTGCACAATCACCCAACTCCCTGACCTCCAGTGCCCCCACTTACCTAGAAAGAGGACTATGCCCAGCACCAGAGTGCCAACGACAAACACAATCAGGGCGATTCGAGTGCCTCTGTTGGCTGTCTTTCTGTTCTCCATGCTGCTCCCTGTTTCTGGAGCCTCCATCGGGAGAAACAAAGAGGCCAGGCAAGAAGAAAGTCGCTTTTTGTGGTTTGGTGGCTGGTCTCAAGAGTCTGTTAGGCGTTGACATCCAAGTTCTCGTGCTCTTCTACTAATAGGCAGGTTAAAAAAAAAAAATCCCGTCAGGAAATGTCCTCTCGCCACCCTTTCTCAAATAGTTCTTCACAAATGAAATAAAAGAAACCCAAAATATTGGTTGCCTTGGCTTTCCCCCTGACCAGACAAAACAAACAGTGGTTGCTTTATCTTGGTGCTCTCCCCCCAGCAAAGCCCCTCTCCACCAATTGTTTGGCAGGCTCTTCTCTCAAGCGTTCCGAGTGTACATGTTTTACTATGTTGCTGAACAGATGTTTTAGCTATTTAAATGTATAGTCACTTGGGGAGGAAAAAAACAATTGTCTTTATCAAAACTGGATTCTTGTCAAACTCCCCCAAACCATGATAAGTTAGGTGGCAAGGATTCTTCAGACCCACTTCAAGATTTCAAAGAATCACATAATTCTCCTGCAATAAGCATTCTGCTCGACTGAACTGTCTTCATCAAAGATATTCTTTCGGCGTGCGAGTCCCTTTTTAAAGCCTTCTAAGAGTTCTGGGGATATCCTGGAGCATTTTATTTTAGGAACTTTGTGTATGACAGCATGTGCCAAAAATCAGAGTCACAGCCCAGTGCAGTGCAAAGTAGCAATTAAGACAACCTACAGAGGCTGATGGTTTGGACTAGAACTTTTTTTTAAGAAAGGAAAAGCACTTCCTTTCTGTGGTGCTAAGAATTGTACAAAGGTAAGTTCTCAAATTAAGCTTATTGGCAAGTACAAAAGATATGGTGAGAGGGATATTCTCTGCATGTTTTGATGAAAAGTGCATCTATGGATTTTGTCCTCCAGTCCCACCGTCGGTTCTCATGGTTTCATCAAGCCCTTTCTCAGCAGATTACCCAGGATGAATTCAGAGGTAATTGATTTCACTGTAAAGACAGATTAATGGCAGGGTCTTTGATTTCTTGGACAATAGCAACAATTTAAATGAGAAAAATCTGCTTTCTTCAAAGGGCATGGAAACTGATATTCTAACATTATTATTATTACCACCCAAGTGATTAAGTTTGGCTGGAGGTCATAGGACAGTTGGGAGTAGTGCTGAATTCAGCTATATCTAGAAACCAGGAGAGCACTTTTCTTATACAAAACTTCTGTCCACGGCCCTTGGGGAATCACCCCAAGGCTCAGCAGACAGGCCTGTAACACCTGCTACCTTATTTTCTGCTCATTTCATATCCCCCTCGAAAGCCAGACAAAGCACAAGCCTTTGTCCAAATCATGACATCATGGTATGCTGTTGACATTATGTGCTCATAAACTGCTGGTGTTGTTACTGTTGTTCCAATGACATCTCCCAGCAGGTCCCTGGCTTCTAGGGTGGGATCCTCCCAAGAGTTTTTGGACTTGACTCCATAATGCTTCTTAGACTATGAGCTCTGTGAGGTGAGGAATCATATCTATTGAGTTCAGTGCTGTAGCCCCATCAGCCACAGTTTGTCACCAGCAACAGTGAAGGGAGAAATATGAGCAATGAAAATTATACGAGTTAGTCCCAGTTACTTACTCTTCAAAAGCATCTTCAGGAACATCAGACACTAATGTCTGGGATGTCTTTCAGCCTCCTTATTCCTTCTAAATGCTCAGATGACAATGATATTTCACACGCCTACAGCCCTTTCATATCCCATTTTAACCCCATGGTAAACCTATATATGGGGCTTCCCTGGTGGCTCAACAATAAACAACCCACCTGCCAATGTAGCAGAGGTGGGTTTGATCCCTGAGTCAGGAAGATCTTCTGGAGGAGGGCATGGCTCCCCACTCCAGTATTCTTGCCTGGAGAATCTCACAGACAGAGGAGCCTGGAGGTCTACAGTCCATGGGGTCGCAAAGAGTCAGACACAACTGAGCAAATGAAGAACAACAAACTTTTATACTTGCTAGCAAAGGAATTTATATCTCTCTTCTGCCCCCGAGAACACTGAGGTCCAAGGACTGGCCTCCGTGACATAGGAAAAGCAGGAAGTAGAAAGATAGCAAGGGGATCGTGCCATCCCCTATACACAGAGAAGAGAACACCCTCATAAACACGACTCCAGGATCCATGGCTTCCCTTTGTCCTTCCTTCTTCTAATCTCACACCTTTCCAGGTCCAGACATGCAGTGGTGATTGTGAGCTGCCAGCTAGAAACCTTGGACTGGCAGTTTCCTCAGAGACGAAGGCAGGTTGGACTTACCCAGAAGCACACCTGTCCGTCAGTAACCACATGAATTCATTCCTGAACCCTCAACAGCTCAGTGAAAAAAAAGTCATTAAGCCAAAAAATATTTCCATTAGTTGTAACAGGAAAATTATGACTCATTCCATTCCAAATGAAGATATGCAAACGCAGACAGAAAAATCCATTAATCGAACAATTAACATAGGTGCATTCCAGAATGTCAGAAATAGTTTGTTCATATGACATAATGAAGGTTCATTTTACCCACCAAAGGACTAAAGGAAGACTTGAAAGTGAGTGGGCTTTGTTAGAAGAAAGGGTTCAGGTGAATCATCACCTCATTCTATGCCACTAAGAGATGATTATTTTGCACTCAAGCTGTATTTAAAAATAAAGTTGTAGCACAGAAAAAAACCCTTTAGAGCAAAATAAAAAATTCAAAGCATTGAGTGCTCACAGGAGACAAAAGCAAGGATCTGCAAAACAGGGCATAAGGCCCACTGCCTGTTGTCGTAAATAAAGGTTTATTGGAACAAAGTCATGCCCATTTGTCAATGTATCATCTCTGACTGCTTTCATGCAGTAAAGTGAAAGTTGAGTAGTTTTCTGACACAGATGCTATGTGAAGCTTAGAGCATTCTCTGGTCCTTTACAGAAAAGTCTACCAATCCCTGGACTAACTGCTATCTCTTCACCTCGCCTTCATGGCACACATACACAAAGCGAAATGGTCCTCCACACTTGAACTGCTTCTCAGAATAGTTCCACTTGATATTCTCTAAACGCAAGCTGTTGTGTCAAGGAGATTGGCCAATGTGTCTCTGCCTGAAATTGTACTACTAAAGTTACAGCATATTGTGTAGTTTGTTTTGAGGTGAGAAATCAGTATTCCACTGCTAAAAAGGGGGGGTGCACTTGCTCAAAAACATTTTTATAATTTCTCAATAGCTGTAAAAGTCACAGTGCAAGTGATTCAATTAATAGTCTGATCTATACAACCCAACTGTTCCAGTGAAAAAGCTCCAGGGGACTTCTCTGGTGGTCCAGTGGCTAACATTCTTTCCTCCCACTACAGACCGCCCAGGTTTAAACTCTGGTCAGCGAATTAGTTCCAGCTTGACAAAACTAAGACCTGATGCAGTCAAATAAATAAATATTGTTAAAAGAAGTTCTAGGACTATCAGGAGCCTTAACTGGAATAAATTAATATGAATCAACAGAAGTTTCTTCAGCTATTCTCAGGTGCCTTGCCCTGTGCAAGGCCTGAGGGAAGACAAATAAGCGATGCCAGGGAGACCACGCTGGGAAACTAAGCTTGGACAGGAAAACATGCAGAACCCCTGACAACTTAATTACAGAACACTAAAGGCCAGCAAGTGTCCAGAGAAATAGAAATCTCTGAGCAGTAGATTTGTTGGGAAGACTCCAGAAGGAGGACCTGCTAGACTGGACAGCTTAGAGCAAAAAGGAAAGCTTCCAGATAGGCCAAACCCCATCCCAAGAGACGATTGCCTGGGCATTCACATCTCTGCCTAAAGAACTCACAAGTGAGACTATTTATCTAGAGACATGAATCCAGCAGTCTTAGCCCAACCCCAGTGGCCAGGAGGACAACTAGAGGTGAGTATTTATAAAGTCATGCCCATTTGTCAATGTATCATCTCTGACTGCTTTCATGCAGTAAAGTGAAAGTTGAGTAGTTTTCTGACACAGATGCTATGTGAAGCTTAGAGCATTCTCTGGTCCTTTACAGAAAAGTCTACCAATCCCTGGACTAACTGCTATCTCTTCACCTCGCCTTCATGGCACACATACACAAAGCGAAATGGTCCTCCACACTTGAACTGCTTCTCAGAATAGTTCCACTTGATATTCTCTAAACGCAAGCTGTTGTGTCAAGGAGATTGGCCAATGTGTCTCTGCCTGAAATTGTACTACTAAAGTTACAGCATATTGTGTAGTTTGTTTTGAGGTGAGAAATCAGTATTCCACTGCTAAAAAGGGGGGGTGCACTTGCTCAAAAACATTTTTATAATTTCTCAATAGCTGTAAAAGTCACAGTGCAAGTGATTCAATTAATAGTCTGATCTATACAACCCAACTGTTCCAGTGAAAAAGCTCCAGGGGACTTCTCTGGTGGTCCAGTGGCTAACATTCTGTCCTCCCACTGCAGACGGCCCAGGTTTAAACTCTGGTCAGGGAATTAGTTCCAGCTTGACAAAACTAAGACCTGATGCAGTCAAATAAATAAATATTGTTAAAAGAAGTTCTAGGACTATCAGGAGCCTTAACTGGAATAAATTAATATGAATCAACAGAAGTTTCTTCAGCTATTCTCAGGTGCCTTGCCCTGTGCAAGGCCTGAGGGAAGACAAATAAGCGATGCCAGGGAGACCACGCTGGGAAACTAAGCTTGGACAGGAAAACATGCAGAACCCCTGACAACTTAATTACAGAACACTAAAGGCCAGCAAGTGTCCAGAGAAATAGAAATCTCTGAGCAGTAGATTTGTTGGGAAGACTCCAGAAGGAGGACCTGCTAGACTGGACAGCTTAGAGCAAAAAGGAAAGCTTCCAGATAGGCCAAACCCCATCCCAAGAGACGATTGCCTGGGCATTCACATCTCTGCCTAAAGAACTCACAAGTGAGACTATTTATCTAGAGAGACATGAATCCAGCAGTCTTAGCCCAACCCCAGTGGCCAGGAGGACAACTAGAGGTGAGTATTTATGCTAGACATGAGTGTCTCTGGTCATTACTTGGGATCTTTGGGGCCTTCTCTTTCTGGCAGTAAAATCCCATGTGGGCCACAACTTCAGTGAGAAGGAAGGAAATGATTCAAATCCTGAAAAATGTACTCCTCCATCACCTGGAAGGAGGAGGGAGTGAGTAAAGAGAAAAGAGGAAGAGAGAGGCTGAACACTGAAAACTGTTGGGAGCTGTGGCAGGGCTCTATTATTTGCAGGCAGGTCCATCAGACTAGGGAGGGTTCCAGTCCCAGGCCTTCCACTAATGAGACTCATTACTCACATTACATCTGATCTTCTGTATCTGTCTTAGCTAGCTGTTCTGTCTCCTTTTACAGATGAGGAAACTGAAGTTTGGAGCTAGTAAGTGATTTGTCCAAGGTCACATAGCAGATATTTATCTTAGGGCCAGAGGGCTTTCAAATTCCAACCTCTACTCTGTGCCCTTTACTTGACAGATTTGTTTATCTACCTCAGGTAATTAGCACAGGTAGGTGTAACATGTCAAAATGACACTTGAGTTGAGGCAAAGCCATAAACTATGCTTCCTCTAATTCTTTTGTTTAAAAGACACGAGGTTTTCTTTCATTAATAGAAACAGCAGCCATAATTTAACATGGGAGAAAAAAGCTTTTGAGTTGGGGGAACAAAAATACTAATACGTAAAGTATCTCCTGCTTTCCTGCTGAACATTAGGCAAGATATAGAAATCTGAGAGGTGTCTAGCCATGAATTGTGCTTGTTTACTTGAGCTTGAAGGAATTTCTGTTCCCAAGTTTTTGATCAACTTAATTACAGAACACTAAAGGCCAGCAAGTGTCCAGAGAAATAGAAATCTCTGAGCAGTAGATTTGTTGGGAAGACTCCAGAAGGAGGACCTGCTAGACTGGACAGCTTAGAGCAAAAAGGAAAGCTTCCAGATAGGCCAAACCCCATCCCAAGAGACGATTGCCTGGGCATTCACATCTCTGCCTAAAGAACTCACAAGTGAGACTATTTATCTAGAGACATGAATCCAGCAGTCTTAGCCCAACCCCAGTGGCCAGGAGGACAACTAGAGGTGAGTATTTATGCTAGACATGAGTGTCTCTGGTCATTACTTGGGATCTTTGGGGCCTTCTCTTTCTGGCAGTAAAATCCCATGTGGGCCACAACTTCAGTGAGAAGGAAGGAAATGATTCAAATCCTGAAAAATGTACTCCTCCATCACCTGGAAGGAGGAGGGAGTGAGTAAAGAGAAAAGAGGAAGAGAGAGGCTGAACACTGAAAACTGTTGGGAGCTGTGGCAGGGCTCTATTATTTGCAGGCAGGTCCATCAGACTAGGGAGGGTTCCAGTCCCAGGCCTTCCACTAATGAGACTCATTACTCACATTACATCTGATCTTCTGTATCTGTCTTAGCTAGCTGTTCTGTCTCCTTTTACAGATGAGGAAACTGAAGTTTGGAGCTAGTAAGTGATTTGTCCAAGGTCACATAGCAGATATTTATCTTAGGGCCAGAGGGCTTTCAAATTCCAACCTCTACTCTGTGCCCTTTACTTGACAGATTTGTTTATCTACCTCAGGTAATTAGCACAGGTAGGTGTAACATGTCAAAATGACACTTGAGTTGAGGCAAAGCCATAAACTATGCTTCCTCTAATTCTTTTGTTTAAAAGACACGAGGTTTTCTTTCATTAATAGAAACAGCAGCCATAATTTAACATGGGAGAAAAAAGCTTTTGAGTTGGGGGAACAAAAATACTAATACGTAAAGTATCTCCTGCTTTCCTGCTGAACATTAGGCAAGATATAGAAATCTGAGAGGTGTCTAGCCATGAATTGTGCTTGTTTACTTCTGAGCTTGAAGGGAATTTCTGTTCCCCTGATTTTCTCACCTCCTGGGCCATACATCTGCTATTTCTTCAGGATGCCTCACTTTATGTGTGTTATCAATGGTCCTTACAGCAGTTCTCTGATACAGGGATCTTCTCCCAGCTTCTACAGAAAAGGACATTGACGCTGGTAGAGGATAAGTGGTATTCCTAAGGTCAGCTGGTGGGTAAAATGACAGAGTGCAGTTGGAAGTAATGAGGCTCCTGTTTTGACAGGTACCTGGAATGTGTTCTGAACAAGCATGGTAAGATGACAGGCACAGAGACAGTTTTCAAGAGGAAGGGGCACGTCATGTCACACGGGGCTACCAGGGGAAGCACCAGGGTTGGTCAGACAGCAGGAGGGGTGAGGGGAAAGCAGGAGCAAATGAGCCTTTATTATGGTGAGCAGGGGAAGAAATGAGCGAGGCAGGGTAAGCAACTGAGCAGGTTTTGAATGGGAATAATTTCAGGGTGCTCTGGTCTATAGGAGTGGTCTCTAGCTGCCCAGTACCTAGCCCTAGAGTGATCAGGGCAGAGAGGTAGTGTCCCGGCCACTGCACAAGCCTGATCAAAGGAGTCAGGTGGAGGCATGCACTTGGGATTGGTTGCATTCCAGAGGTAATGTGGAAGGCAAGTCACTCACCATGTCTAAACCTTCAAGGGGCAGCCTCTCCCTGCGTCCAAAAGGCCTGAAGATGTCAAAAATCATAAAATACAGAAAATAACATGATTAATAGCTAGAAAACCCATGAGATTTTCCCCCAAAGCACTCTACTGCCTAACACTTCTATTGAAAGGTACTAAATGTTCATCCAACCAATGCTTACCTTCTAAATCCTCAAATTGATCAGGTCTATCCTGACCCCTCATTGAGACTACTAACATCTTTGATTATTTATAGCCAGCTGTTCAAGGATAGCCTACTCAGATGTTTCTGGAGGCAAGAGGTATATAGAGAAGCAAGGCACCAGAATCTTCTAGAGGGCTGGCTAAAATGCAAACTGCTGGGTTCTATCCCTAAGGGTAGGTATCTCATTCACTAGGTCTAGGATGGTTGGAAATGTGCATTTCTAACAAGCTACTGGTCTGAGAGAAACCACTGAATCTGTTTACCAGGGAGTAAGGTAAACTGAAGAACTAACAAAACTAAACCCTAAAGTTACGTATTGAAACCGAGGACAACATTCAAAGTATGTGACAACCAGTATGGCAGGATTGTGGTGAGGTCCACAGAGGTCTTATCGAAGAGTCACCCATAGGGGCTGACCTTGGGAGATGGGGCGACTTAATCACAAGAGCTTCCCTTTGCTGTGTCCCTGCAGGCTGTGCTCTAGGACAGCGGTTCCCAACCTTTCTGGCACCAGGGATGGATTTCCTGGAAGACAATTTTTCCATGGACTGGGGGTGGAGGGTTGGTTTGGGGATGATTCAAGTGCATCACATTTATCATGCACTTTATTCCTACTCTAATGCCACCACTGAATGATAGGAGGTACTGGTCCACGGCCCAGAGGTTGGGGACCCCTAATCTAGGACACACACTTATAAGAGGGGAGTGTGCCAGTTTAAGGCTCCCACAGGCTACTCGGCCAAACAAAATGGATGTGAGGCAGCAACACCAGGCAGGAGTTTAGCAGGCACAACTATATCTAGAGGGTCATGGGAGTGGGGGCCGAGAGCAGCAGCCAGCCACAGCTCAGTAAGGACATATTTCGATATTTAACAACTGCCGCCACAAGGGTATGAACCAACTGAATTGCAGTCCTCAGCCAAATTTCAAGTGGACTTTTGACGATGCTTAAAACCCTTCAGTGACTGCCATCAGCTTTTAGGAAAATGTCAAAATGCTTCATGTGGAGGTCCTGCATGACTGAACTCATGCCATCCTCACTGGACAGACGGCTCCTCATTTTACACCCCACACACCAGTCATTCTAAACCTCAAGTTCCCAAACACGCCAAGCTTCACTTAGCCTTTGTGCCTTTAGAAAAGATTTCTCTTTTGGCCTAGAAAATCCTTTCCATAGGAAACTCAGATTCACCTTGTAAGACTCAGCTCCAACTTTGCCTCTGACTTTGTCTGGGAGCGAAGTCCTCCCAGACCCCTCTTCTTCTCAAAGTCCTGGGGCAACTTGTCATATCACTTAGATTTTATTACAATCATCTCTAGAGGAATTCATCCCATTAAACTATAGGTAATGTCAATGTAGGCTTCCCAGGTGGCTCAGTGGTAAAGAATCCACCTGCCAAGCAGGAGATGGTGGTTTGATCCCTGGGTCGGGAAGATCCCCTGGAGGCTGCCATGGCAACCCACTCCAGTATTCTTGCCTGAAGAATGCCATGGACAGAAGAGCCTGGTGGGATCAGTCACCGAACAACTAAACAAAAACAAAGTGAAGGCAGGCATTTCATTTACCACATCACATCAATTTTAAGAGGGACTTTTTTCAAGCTTTACTGTCTCTAGAAGTAGGGCATACCATACAACTGGTGATGTGGCATAAGTTTACAGGGTTTTCTTTCTTCATGGTACATGGCATTTACGGTACGTCTTACAATCAACTATATCTTAGATTCAACAAAATAAGCTTTTCTCTTCCCTATATCCACACCCTGACTCTTGACCCCACTCCGACCTTCTGGCGAGTTTAATATGACACCTGCCAGCTCACTTTCCAGGCTCCCTGGCCAGCTGAGTTCTTGTTAGATTCAGTCAGTGGGAGGCATTTATAGGCCAGTGGAGGACAGGAGGCAGATAAAAGTCTTGTTTGGTTTTGGCTTGCCACCCCTGGTTCTGCCTGTGGAAGGAGAGGGAAGGGAAAAGAAGAGGAGGGGAGGGCAAGAAAGGGAAAGGGCCAATGCAGCAGAAGACAGTGAAGGCTCAGGGCCACTGCTACCTTCTAAGAGGCACAGAGTTATCTCACTGTTTTAACACTCAGCCTAGCCATATACCTGTTTATCCTAGTTGGTTGTGTTCCCATTGGCAGTAAGAGCATCCAGGTGAGAACATACACCTGTCTGCTTCGTCTTTGAGCTGCTTGAGGACTGGGATCATGATCTGGACATCTTTCCCCTCCAGGACCTGAGGGAGGAGGCATTTAACATTGTGGGTTGAATGCAACTGAAATGCCAATGAGACAACAGAAGTCGATCTGAAAAGGTGAAGTTCAGAATGTGATTTTGCAGCTGGATGGAGAGAAACGGCTAGAGAGGAGAAGTAACAGAGCCTTTCTCTGAACTTAATAGACATGATCAAGGACAAGAGGGAAATTGTTTCTTTCAAGATAGTGACTGATGCCTTGGTTCATGTCCCCTCTACTGCACCTCATCGAATGCTCTCTGGGTGCACTGAGCCTGGCTTTTATCAAATGAAAACATATTCCTGTTCTCTAGAACTTTCTGCCAATGGAATTCTCAGTGGAAAAGGAAAAAAAAAAAAAGATGTATGCACATTAAATAGGTGCTCTTCTACAAATGGAGGAAAGGAACTAAGATAAGATTTTGACATTTCAACTGATTTTCAGATCTGCAATGCATTTTCAAGTTTTATACTCTAAAAAGAGCTTGACACAATATTTGCCATTATTCCCAAACATAATATGTACTCACTGTCCACATTTTAAAAAAATGCTAATACAGTTCTTCAAGCTCATTTCTACACCGTGGGACAAGAGTACAAATGCAGGTCCACCCACATGCATTTAAAGCTGGAAATCAGGCTACTAGTCATTAAATCAAGTCTTTACATACTATCCCCCTAATGTGTAAATATAACTCTTACCCACCTGGAAAGCCATGGTCCAATTCAAGATTCACAAGTTCTGTGAAGTTCCAGGCAAAAACCTGTTGGCACCCCCTTTTGTCTGCTCCCATCCCCCATCCCACCATGCCCCCTGAGTGCCAGCGGTCTTCCATTATCCATCAGGCTGTCGGATGATAAACCGAGGAGACATGGGCCCTAGAACTGTGTTCTAGAAGGGGAGAGAGGTGCATTCCCATGGCACAGGGGAGGAGATTCAGAGGGAAACCCTCTTGAAAGCTGGACCCAGGCTTTACCACACAGTTGACAATCGAAATCCTTTCACACACAACCTACCCTAATCAGTTTAAGGGGCAAGAATGTTTATTTTTAAAGAAGAGAAATACAGACCTCAGGTGCTGGGGATGATCTACCTACTGCAACTGAGGGCCTTGACAGCTAAAGACAAAAGGAAAAGACCTCAGTCAGGCGTTCTTAAATAATGCATGCAAGTTGATTTGTTGAAGGAGACTGTTTTTCAACGTGTCAAATTCTAGGAATACTTTATTGTGTCAGTATTGCATAAAATTAAACAGGTGATATATGAATTTTAAAAATGTAATACATTATACCAACAGGAAAGATCATTTGTCTTCCTAAGGAGGTGATAAATACAACATTACACAATAGACTGCCTTGCTGATATTATTAGCCATGAATTTCATTTGGAATTTACTGCTCATCTCAAAGGCTTAGCATTATTTAACTGTAATAACTCCCAATCATAACCACTCAGACGATCGATTTGGTTTAATCATTGATGTTCCTGTAATGGTAAAAAGGCTGCATTATTTTTGTTTGCAGCTAGCACACCAAGTCCCGTGGTATGGTATAATTAAGAACAACTGTTTACTTTTGCTTAAATTCAACACCCCTTACCCCCACCTCAAAAGCTAGACATTAAAGTACTAAATATAATGATCTTGGTAAACCAAATTGCTATGTTCCTGGCAGCCCTTCCCTGCTGTTTCCCTTAAACATTTCTATCTGAAATGATGATGAATAAAAAAAAAAAAAAAAAGGAAAGAAACCTGAAAAATATACAGTTATCCCTTCACTGTATCATCCACCTAACCATCACAATTTCCGTTTCAGTGCTCAAAAACACTCCCTTCCTCCTTCCTCTGTCCTTTTTTGGCCATTTTAGATTGTTACTTGCATTGTTTCAAATGTCCATGGGGCACTCGATACAGGATCCTGAAACACCAGTCCATTATTTTATGTCTGAAAGTCTCCCCAAGCAAACTGGGGGAGAGTTTTGAAGGTCTTCGATCATCTTGGTTTGCTTGGTACCCAACCAGGGCCTAAACCATGGAAGTACCCTAATGTTACTGAATAAACAAATGATTGCCTCATTGCCCTCCTCAACTACGTGGTACTGAGAGCTATTCTGGCATAAAGGGTATCAGAATCAGATTCCCAAAGAAGTGAGGTAACCCAGTGCATCACCACTATAAAATTTAGAATTTAAAAATTAGAAAGTCTCAATATAAAGTCTTGGATGATATCATTCAAATCCCAGAAGGTAGGGAATGATATGCAGGCAACTCCTAGAACTTAGTGGCAAAGACAGAGACTGACGTGGCATGCCCTTGTGAAATGTTTTTAAGTTTTAATTACATTTTATAATCATCAGAGAAGCTACAAATTTAAAACAGGTGATATATGAATTTTAAAAATGTAATACATTATACCAACAGGAAAGATCATTTGTCTTCCTAAGGAGGTGATAAATACAACATTACACAATAGACTGCCTTGCTGATATTATTAGCCATGAATTTCATTTGGAATTTACTGCTCATCTCAAAGGCTTAGCATTATTTAACTGTAATAACTCCCAATCATAACCACTCAGACGATCGATTTGGTTTAATCATTGATGTTCCTGTAATGGTAAAAAGGCTGCATTATTTTTGTTTGCAGCTAGCACACCAAGTCCCGTGGTATGGTATAATTAAGAACAACTGTTTACTTTTGCTTAAATTCAACACCCCTTACCCCCACCTCAAAAGCTAGACATTAAAGTACTAAATATAATGATCTTGGTAAACCAAATTGCTATGTTCCTGGCAGCCCTTCCCTGCTGTTTCCCTTAAACATTTCTATCTGAAATGATGATGAATAAAAAAAGAAAAAAAAAAAAAGGAAAGAAACCTGAAAAATATACAGTTATCCCTTCACTGTATCATCCACCTAACCATCACAATTTCCGTTTCAGTGCTCAAAAACACTCCCTTCCTCCTTCCTCTGTCCTTTTTTGGCCATTTTAGATTGTTACTTGCATTGTTTCAAATGTCCATGGGGCACTCGATACAGGATCCTGAAACACCAGTCCATTATTTTATGTCTGAAAGTCTCCCCAAGCAAACTGGGGGAGAGTTTTGAAGGTCTTCGATCATCTTGGTTTGCTTGGTACCCAACCAGGGCCTAAACCATGGAAGTACCCTAATGTTACTGAATAAACAAATGATTGCCTCATTGCCCTCCTCAACTACGTGGTACTGAGAGCTATTCTGGCATAAAGGGTATCAGAATCAGATTCCCAAAGAAGTGAGGTAACCCAGTGCATCACCACTATAAAATTTAGAATTTAAAAATTAGAAAGTCTCAATATAAAGTCTTGGATGATATCATTCAAATCCCAGAAGGTAGGGAATGATATGCAGGCAACTCCTAGAACTTAGTGGCAAAGACAGAGACTGACGTGGCATGCCCTTGTGAAATGTTTTTTAAGTACTTTGTTTTAATTACATTTTATAATCATCAGGAGACTAGCTTTGGCTATGCTTTGAGAACACTGCACTTAATCCAAGGTTATTTTTCAAAGGCGAAAGTGAAAATACATCAGATCCTGGAAATGCTTGGAAGGGGATCATTGTGAACAGCACTGCAGTAAGTGGTCAACACAATCTGCAAAGTTGATGCCTTTCATCTGCTCCACTTTCAGCTATCCTGTTGTCTTTTTTCTGTTGGCCGCACTGCGGCTTGAGGGATCTTACTTCCTGTGCCCCTCTGAGTGGAAGCAGAGTTCTAACCATTGGAGCACCAGAGAATTGCCTCAGCCATCCTTTTTAAAATGTGTTTCAGATCTGTGAGCAGCCTCTGATCTCTTTTGAGAACAGACAGGTTATAAAGTATGGATAAAGGCAAATAATCACGTCAATTTTGTTGCTTAGCTAAGCATAATTCTGTGGTCATTACTAACCAAGCTGTGTTTCTTTCTTAAGGTGGCACATGGTTTCTGCCTTAACACATTTGCTATCATTTGAATTGTCCCCAAAATGCAGCTTCTTTTTGGCGGATTTCATATACTGAAGTGTTCTTTCCACAGACTTAATGATCTCAGGCATAACTGCCACATTTGACAAAATATTGTATTCAGAGCATCTTTGGTAATTTGTTATAATCCAGTTATTTAGCTTATAAATGATCTCACCTAACTTATCTGTTCATTTAAATGTGTAACGCTGAAAAATAAATTGTACAGTGGGCCATGATAAAAAAATTCATCTAGACTGTGCTCAATGTATTTTTCCTTTTGGCAATGTTCTAGAATGAAATACAATCCACTGGCATTCTGTGGCCATCTGTCTATCTTTTTTTTTCTATCTTTTTAAAGAACATTTCTGGCATAGCCCCATCAACTATCACTTTCTCAAAGTCCAAAAAAAGCTGTTGGACCAAGAAACAGGCTTATGAATAAATGAATAACTTAATGGAGGACAACGAACACATTTCAAATCATTGGGGAATGAATGGACAATTTAATCAAGGATATTGGGACAAGTCGTGATCACAACAGAAAAAAAATAATTCACAGCATACTAAAAACAAAAACAGAAAACAAAAAAACCTACAAAAAAAAAGGGGGTGGGTGGGGAATGTCAGATGAATAAGACTTAACTATGAAAACCAAAAGTGTAAAACACTGGAAAAAGTATATATATGTGAGAAAATCAACCTAAGGAAAGGTTTCTTAAAAAAATTTTAAAACAATGACCAGAAATCATAAAGGAAAGAGACTGATAAATTTTATTGCACTCAAAATAATGTGCATTGGAAAATAACATTAATAAACAAAAAGACCAAGCATAGCCAAAACTAGTCTCCTGATGATTATACAATGTAATTAAAACAAATAGCCTGTTATAACAATATAAGCAACACAGGATTATTATCTCAAAGATGTAAGCACAATACATCAGTAAGAAAATAAAACCCAATAGCCAGTGGACAGGAGACACATATTTTTTCCAGAGGGGAACATTGGCTAGACAATTGTAAAAATGATGTACCCAGCCTCATTCATAATCAAGTAAATGAATATATAAACCAAAATAAATTACCATTTCACACCACCAGGCTAGCAAAAACTTTAAAGTCTAACACAGCCAAGTGTTGGCAATGAAGCAAATTCAACTCTCATGTCCTGATCATGAGAGTGTACATAGGGGACCCCAGTCTGGAAAGCAACTTGGCAGCATCTAATAGACTTGAAGCCTGGAGAAGCAAACATGGGAACGTTCCATCACCTGATTTCTTCTAAAAGCAGCAGAAGTTTAACATAAGGGGAAATTCGATTGTATTAGTATAAATTCTGATTTTGCGTAACTCATTTTTGAAACCTGATACTTGCTGGTAAATAATAAAAGCTAACATTTGAGCACTTAGTCTGCCCCAGGCACTGCTCTAAACATGAATTTTTTCATCTGATCCTCCTAATGATCCAAAATAAGATCCTCATTGCTGTAGACTGAATGTTACTGTGCTCCTCACCACCAAGTTCATGTTGAAACTCTAATCCCAATGAGATGTTATGAGGAGGTGAGGCCCTTGGTGGGTGACTAGGTCACAAGGGTAAAGCTCTCATGAATATGATTTAGTGACCTTATGAAAGAGACTCTGGAGAGCTCCCTTAACGCATCTGCCACATGAGGGCACAGAATGAAGACAGCCATCAGTAAAGAAGAGGGTCTTTACCAGATGTCAAATCTACTGGCACAAGATGTGGTACATATATATAATGGAATATTACTCAGCCATTAAAAAGAATGAAATAATGTCACTTGCAGCAACATGGACAGACCTAGAAACTGTCATACTGAGTGAAGTAAGTCAGACCGAGGAGAAATATTATACAAAACCCCTTATATGTGGAATCTTAAAAGAAATGATACAAACGAACTTAGAGAATCACAGACTTAGATCATGAACTTATGGCTGCCAGGCGGAAGGATGGGGGGAAGGTAGTTTGGGATGGACATGTACACACAGCTACATGTACACACTGCTACATTTAAAATGGATAACCAACAAGGGCCTACTGTAACTCAGGGAACTGTGCTCAGTGTTATGTGGCCGCCTGGATGGGAGGGGAGTTGGGAGAAAAGGGATACATGTATATGAATGGCTGAGTCCCTTCACTGTTAGATAGTCCCTACAACTATCACAACCTTGCTAATTGGCTGTTCCCCAGTACAAAATAAAAGCTTTTTAAAAAAAGGATTAAAAAATGAATTAAAAAAAAGGCAAAAAAGAACTGTGAGAAACAAATTTCTGTTGTTTATAAGCCATCCAGTCTATGGTATTATTATACCAGCACAAATGGATAAAGACAAAGGAGCCATTATCACTATTGCTCAGATGCACAGAGGGCCAAGGTCCCACAGCCAGGACGTGACAGAGCTAGGATATGAATGCAGTGGTCTGGGCCTGCTTTTACATCCTGCATCCCATGAATAAACAGGAGTTGGCATGGCTTGTCCTGAACGTGATGAGGAAATTGTAACATAACTAAGCATGTATGAAGCACTACGAACTTTATGTCTGGAAAATGAGATTGGTTTCTCAAGCTAGTCTTGATACTATACTAAAAACAAGGGAGAAAAGGAAGAATGCTTCTAATGCTTGAATTCCATGTTCAGGGAGCAAATACAGTTCAGTCTTGTGTTTCTGGCTCCCTAATAACAGCAGAGTATGTTCTCTAAATGGCAGCATGCCTGTTTCTAGAACAACATTCGTTCCAAGAAGCCACCAACTTTGACATCTCATCCCAATATAGGGTGTCTGAGAAATTCACAGTATTACTTTACTTATGAGGTACCTGCTAGGGCCTTTGATTATTTGCTTCAAAGAGTTTAGTATTGGACTTTGCTAATAGGAGGTCATCTCTTGACTGAATAAGAAAAAAATCAAAACTGTTATTATGGAGACAGACCACTGACAGAATTTGAATAAATCCATACATTAGGTTGTGACAAGCTGAAATTTCTTGAGTTTTATCACTGTCTCCTGGTTGTAAAAGTGAATGCTCTTGTTCTTATAGAATAGTTACTGAAGTATTTAGGAGTTAGGGGACCTTATGCCTGCAATCTACTCTTAAATAGTTTAGAAGTTATAAATAATAATTCAAAAAACTAAAATGACAATTGCCATATGATCCAACAATTCCACTCCTGGCCATATAATCAGATAAAACTATAATTCTAAAAGATAAATACTCATAGCAGCAGTAATTATAATAGCCAAGACATGGAAATAACCTAAATTTTCATTGACAGATGAATGGATAAAGATAATATGATATCTGTATCTACACAGACACACACACACACACACACACTGGAATATTGCTCAGCCACAAAGAATGAAATAATGCCATTTGCAGCAACATGGATTGACCTGGAGATTTTCATACTAAGCAAAATAAGTCAGAAAAAGACAAAAAAACATATATCATTTACATGTGGAATGTAAAATACAATACACATCAGCAATTTATCTATGAAATAAAGACAACCACAGACTTGTGGTTGCCAAGAAGGGTGGTAGGGGAGGGAAGTAATGGGAGTTTGAGATTAGCAGAGGTCAATTATTACATACAGAATGGATAAAAACCAGGTCATACTGTATGGCACAGGGAACTATATTCAATATTCGGTGACAGACCATAATGGAAAAGAATATGAAAAATAATATACGTGTATAATAACTTTGTTGTACAGAATTAACACAACATTGTAAATCAACTATACTTAACATTTTTTAAAAAGATGTTGGAAATAACAAATGTTGGTGTAAGGATGTGAAGAAAAGGGAAACCCTGTACATTGTTGGTGGGAATGCAAATTTCCTGCAGCCACAGTGGAAAAGAGCATGGCGGTTCCTCAAAAAACTAAAACTAGAACTACCCTATGACCCAACAATTCCACTCCTGGGTATATTTCCAAAAAGAACAAAAACACTAATTCAAAAAAATACATGCACTCCAAAGTTCATAGTAGAAATATTTACTACGGCCAAGATACGGAAGCAACCTCAGTGTCCACCAACCAAATGGATAAGATGTGATGATATATGGTGGGGGGGGGGGGCGGGAGTGGGAGGTGTGGTGTTTGTGTTGTACAACATGAGGAACAGAGCCACTATTTTATAACTATAAATGGAGTATAACCTTTACAAGTTATGAACCACAATTCTGCTCACTTGTAACATATAAGACTGTACAGCAACTATACTTAATTAATAAAAAAAACCCAAAAACCCAAGGTGTTGGCAGGTACATGCTTTTTCCCTTAGGTCTACAGAATGGTGTTCCCCTGTGTCTTCATGTCGCATGTGTTTCTCAGTCTAAATTTCCCCTTTTTATAAGGTTACTAGTCAGTGGATAAGGGCCCACTTTAGTGATCTCATCTTAACTTGATCATCTGCAAAAACCCTATTTCCACATAAGGTCACATTCACAGGTACTGAAGGTTAGGACTTCCACGTCCTTTAGGGGGACATTACTCAAGCTCTAACATCATCCTAGGTATCTTTCTGGTGGGGAAGAAATAAGACTGGAGGGAAGGGCCTGATGGCCTTCTGGCCAATGGAAACTCTTAACAGTTCATTTTTTTCTATAGCTATAGAAGAGATAAGTAGTACGGCTGACCTTTGACCAACACCTTTCAACTGCAGGAGCCCACTTATACTCAGACTTTTTCAATGGTAATTACTAGAATAGTACACAGGAGTTGGCTCAATCGGAGGATGCAGAACTGCAGGCACCGAAGGCTGATTGTGAAATGATACTTGGGATTTTGTCATACCTGGAATTTCAACCGTGTCGGAGTCGGCACCCTAAAACCCATTATTCAAAGGTCAATTGTAGGAAGTTTTGCTGTTGTGCTGTCTTCTTGTAAATGTTTGGTGCTTTCTAAGGCATTGCCTCGCACCTAAACCCTGTACATTGTTGGTGGGAATGCAAATTTCCTGCAGCCACAGTGGAAAAGAGCATGGTTCCTCAAAAAACTAAAACTAGAACTACCCTATGACCCAACAATTCCACTCCTGGGTATATTTCCAAAAAGAACAAAAACACTAATTCAAAAAAATACATGCACTCCAAAGTTCATAGTAGAAATATTTACTACGGCCAAGATACGGAAGCAACCTCAGTGTCCACCAACCAAATGGATAAGATGTGATGATATATGGTGGGGGCGGGAGTGGGAGGTGTGGTGTTTGTGTTGTACAACATGAGGAACAGAGCCACTATTTTATAACTATAAATGGAGTATAACCTTTACAAGTTATGAACCACAATTCTGCTCACTTGTAACATATAAGACTGTACAGCAACTATACTTAATTAATAAAAAAAACCCAAAAACCCAAGGTGTTGGCAGGTACATGCTTTTTCCCTTAGGTCTACAGAATGGTGTTCCCCTGTGTCTTCATGTCGCATGTGTTTCTCAGTCTAAATTTCCCCTTTTTATAAGGTTACTAGTCAGTGGATAAGGGCCCACTTTAGTGATCTCATCTTAACTTGATCATCTGCAAAAACCCTATTTCCACATAAGGTCACATTCACAGGTACTGAAGGTTAGGACTTCCACGTCCTTTAGGGGGACATTACTCAAGCTCTAACATCATCCTAGGTATCTTTCTGGTGGGGAAGAAATAAGACTGGAGGGAAGGGCCTGATGGCCTTCTGGCCAATGGAAACTCTTAACAGTTCATTTTTTTCTATAGCTATAGAAGAGATAAGTAGTACGGCTGACCTTTGACCAACACCTTTCAACTGCAGGAGCCCACTTATACTCAGACTTTTTCAATGGTAATTACTAGAATAGTACACAGGAGTTGGCTCAATCGGAGGATGCAGAACTGCAGGCACCGAAGGCTGATTGTGAAATGATACTTGGGATTTTGTCATACCTGGAATTTCAACCGTGTCGGGAGTCGGCACCCTAAAACCCATTATTCAAAGGTCAATTGTAGGAAGTTTTGCTGTTGTGCTGTCTTCTTGTAAATGTTTGGTGCTTTCTAAGGCATTTGCCCTCAGTCACCTCTGTCCCTACTCATCCTGTCCCTGAAATGTGTGCTTTCTTTACAGCCTTCACTTTAGTCTATACTCCATCCTTCTACTTCCAAGAGCCCTCATAGTGCCCTGGAGCTCTGGGCTGCTGTTTTCTGCTTAGTTTTCTTTGGTGCTTATGGGGCTGCCCCATGTTTGGTCCTCAACACACTGCCCTGAATATATCCCAAACACTCTTCCAGGACTCCCTCCATGGAGGCTCTGGTAGACATGGCCAGAAAGTGCTCCAGAAGGCTATTCAAGTACAACGTCAGGACTGAACCATGTAACCTTCCCTGTATTCTCTGTTCTATTTTAAATAAACTTTCAAAAGACCCAAGCATGAATTATAATTCGCTCTGGTTTTACCCTCCACAAAAATATAAAGTTACCTAAGCCCATGAAATCAAAGCACAATCCAGGCTTCAGTAAGTTGCATGTCAGGTTGAATAGAAAGTAAAATCCCTTGTAACTGTGCTTAGAACCTTCTAGCCGTCAGGACAACGTCTACACCCTGAACAGTTTCTCCACATCCCTGCAAAACTGTGGGGAGAACTTGAAAATACCTGCACTGGTCATTGATTCAAACTTTCTACGAAATGGCCTCCATCCACTGCCAGGTTTGTAATTTTTCAAATGTTGGGGGTGTAAATGCCCCTTGCGGAATACTGGGACATTCAACTCAAGCCCTAGATTTTACCTTTGAACACATACCTAGGTTTACCTTTTTAACACAGTCCATGAGAACGTTCCTAACCCTTAGAAGTCAAAGTTGTTTTTATAAGGACCATCGCCCTTGCTGATTTATCACCCACCAGCACTTGAGCTTTGTGCGAGTGTGGTTCACAGATCGGCAGCATCAGCTGAATAGACTGTGAGAAGTGCATACCCCCAGGCTCAGCCCCAGACTTCCTGAGCCAGACTTTATTTTAAGGAGATTCTCAGGTACTTACCTGCACTCAAATTTGCGAAGCACTGCCCTGTTTTTCTATTCCTGTTTCTAAATAGCAGGGCAACTACAGTTCCAGCTCAGCTTTTTAAAGTCCTCAACCAGTTTTCTCATGAAACTAACTGAATAGCTTTTTTTTTTTTTTTTGGCCTCACTGTGCGACATGCAGGATCTAGTTCCCCGACCAGGGACTGAACCCACGCCCCCTGCAGTGGCAGTGTGCAGTCCTAACTACCGGACCACCAGGGAAATCCCTGAAGAGCTTTTGGATGTGACCCTATTTTCAAATATTAAAAAATAGGACTTTTTGCCTCAAGTAAAAACAAAACAAAACCCAAACCCTTCATGCTCTGCAAACCCTTCATGTTTTAGCAGAAACATGTTTTAGCATTATGTTTCTGCTGCCTCACAAACATCACATTTTACTGTGCTAGACCTTAACAGCCCGCTTACTTGGGTGCTACACAGGGTCCTTACAACTCGTTCCTCTTAGGTTCCTGATTCTCTGTCCAAACATCTTATTGTCAGGCAGACAGGAAACCAACTCTATCGAATTTTTTTTAAGGCTTACCATTTTACTTGGAATCATTTCAAACTTAAAACGAAAGTTGCAAAAAGAACTTCTCAATGTAACACAGGACTTGATCAAAAGTACCATTCCTATACCAATTTGTCAATTGATGCAATAATGCTCTTGACTGGGTTTTTCTTCCAATACAGGATCCAGTGTCAGGTCAAAAACTGCATTTAGTTGCCTTGTCTCTTTTAGCCCCCTTGAAATTTTCCATGGCCTTTTGTCTCTTTTGAAATTGATACCTTCAGAGAATACAGGCCTTTTGACAAGAGAACATGTCTCCTTTGGGATCTAATGTTTCCTCATGATTAGATTCAGGTGATGCATTATTAGCCTAATGCCTCACAGGTGCTGATTAGCCGTCTCACAACACTGGAAGCCTGGGACATCCACCTGGCCTTGTTGCTTTTAATAAACTAGTCAAAGGGTTCAGTTTCTCCACTGAAAAGTTATTTTGTCTAGCCAAGTGTGGTAAACTGAAAAATGACCACCTATGGATATCAACATCCTGGTCCAAGAAACTTAGATGTTACCTTATATCACAGCTGTGGTTCAGCTTGAAGTAAGAAAAAGAATCATGGATCATCTAACGGTGTCCCACTAGAGCTTTACGACAGAGATGTGACAGGGCAGGAGTCAGGAGGAGGAGGTACGTGACAATGCAAGCAGAGAGAGTCGAGGGTGCTACGCCTCTGACTTTGACAGAGGGCCCAGAACCCAAAGAATGTATATAGGTGGCCTCTAGAACCTAGGAAAGCCAGGAAACAGATTCTCCCTAGAGCCTCCATAGGAAAGCAGCCCTGCCAGTGCCCAGGCCTGAGCTCTGTAAGACTCATTCCAGATTTCTGACCTGATGCATTTGTGTTACTTCAAGGAACTAAGTTCACAGTAACTTCTTCAAGTGGTAACAGAACACAGATTTTACATCAGGGGCTGATTAGTGCATAACCGGGTCTTCACTGTGAGTACAAAATGCTGCTTTCAATTCCAGCATTCCCCCTCCCTTAACTAGCCGACTCCCAGCTTTCTATGGTGCCTCCACTTACTTTTACATTTATTTTCCATATACCGTCACTTCCAATATTTTTATGATGGTTTGTAATTTATTATTTGGCTTAATTATTTTAGGGTACAACCTTGTCTGGATTTATCCAGTGGGAGTCAAGGGTCAGGTTCAAACTAAGTACAAGCAGCCAGGATCAGTCTCATGGTCTGGCTGACTGGGGCCCTGAAACCCGAGACACAGTCCCCCGCATAGGCTGATCCAGACCAACGTGGAGGCCTGGTGTAAGAATTCCACCCAAGGAGTAGGGAGTCAACAAGGGCAGAGACATTCAAAAGGGACAGAGTTGACGGTGGAGCACACACAAACAGGAAATAAACACTCACAGCAACGCCCGACCTCCAAACCGCCGCAGGTCCTACGCAGCATTCCGGTGTTTGGGTCTGAGTGCTCTCGTCTTCGGAGTCCTGCTCCTCTTCAGTCTGTGGGAGCACCAAGAAGGAACCCCGAAGACAGAAGCCCTCTGAAAGGACCCTTCACCCACACAGTGCTTGCACCCACGCTGAGACCACACCCTGTGAGAAGGAGCAAGGACTTCTCTATTAGGACAGGCTGCTTTCCTTCTTGAACACGCCCACCCCATATAACTTCTTCACTCCAGTCTTCTTCTATGCTCCCTTTGGAAATTGCATTTCTAAGAGCTTCCTTTTACAGTGCACTGAAACTATGTGCACAGAGCATTAGACAAGCTAAGCCAGAGGTACTGGGTGACAGCCTCGGGAGCCTGTATTCCAGCCATCTGTCACCTGGACTTGGGCTGAAGGCCTTGTGTCCCCTGCCCCCACCACACCTCAGTTATGCGCCTCCAGCTCTCACCTGGCTGAGTCAGAAACCCAGCTCAGCGCTCAGCTGGGTTCTCTCACGGTCTCTTGAGACGTTAAACATTTAAATGTATGTGGACAATAGATAAGGGATGCAGACTGTTAAATAAGACTGAGCAGAAAAATAAAAACACTGAGTGTGAAGGGACCACACGCAGATGCAGGATGTTGACAGAAGCTTCCTTAGTGCTGGGAGGAAGGACAGAGGGGAATTTCATGTATCAACAAAAAAGCCCCCGACTCCACTATGTCTACTTCATTTATTTTCCATATACCGTCACTTCCAATATTTTTATGATGGTTTGTAATTTATTATTTGGCTTAATTATTTTAGGGTACAACCTTGTCTGGATTTATCCAGTGGGAGTCAAGGGTCAGGTTCAAACTAAGTACAAGCAGCCAGGATCAGTCTCATGGTCTGGCTGACTGGGGCCCTGAAACCCGAGACACAGTCCCCCGCATAGGCTGATCCAGACCAACGTGGAGGCCTGGTGTAAGAATTCCACCCAAGGAGTAGGGAGTCAACAAGGGCAGAGACATTCAAAAGGGACAGAGTTGACGGTGGAGCACACACAAACAGGAAATAAACACTCACAGCAACGCCCGACCTCCAAACCGCCGCAGGTCCTACGCAGCATTCCGGTGTTTGGGTCTGAGTGCTCTACGTCTTTCGGAGTCCTGCTCCTCTTCAGTCTGTGGGAGCACCAAGAAGGAACCCCGAAGACAGAAGCCCTCTGAAAGGACCCTTCACCCACACAGTGCTTGCACCCACGCTGAGACCACACCCTGTGAGAAGGAGCAAGGACTTCTCTATTAGGACAGGCTGCTTTCCTTCTTGAACACGCCCACCCCATATAACTTCTTCACTCCAGTCTTCTTCTATGCTCCCTTTGGAAATTGCATTTCTAAGAGCTTCCTTTTACAGTGCACTGAAACTATGTGCACAGAGCATTAGACAAGCTAAGCCAGAGGTACTGGGTGACAGCCTCGGGAGCCTGTATTCCAGCCATCTGTCACCTGGACTTGGGCTGAAGGCCTTGTGTCCCCTGCCCCCACCACACCTCAGTTATGCGCCTCCAGCTCTCACCTGGCTGAGTCAGAAACCCAGCTCAGCGCTCAGCTGGGTTCTCTCACGGTCTCTTGAGACGTTAAACATTTAAATGTATGTGGACAATAGATAAGGGATGCAGACTGTTAAATAAGACTGAGCAGAAAAATAAAAACACTGAGTGTGAAGGGACCACACGCAGATGCAGGATGTTGACAGAAGCTTCCCCTTAGTGCTGGGAGGAAGGACAGAGGGGGAATTTCATGTATCAAACTGAACTCAGATAAATGAAAGTAGGCAAAGGCAGACTTGTCTAGAAAGTAGGGAACATGGAATGTCATCCAGGGAGCATTTTCCATCCGTCTGCAGTGAACTCAGAGCTGTCAGAATCACTTACTGAGAAGCTGAGTTAGCAGGTAATCATCAACCTAACATAAGAAAAAAGGATTTCCTAATAGGCAGAGCCAGGAATGATCTCTCACAAGTCAAGTTTAGTGTCAAAGCCCACATCTACAGACAACTGCCCCTAGCCGTCTTTATAATCTTTGAGCTTCATCTCTAGGCCATGGGGTAAGGCAACCCCCCAATGCCCTAGGCCTCCCTCTGGGTACTGGGAGGGCTCCCGTCAAAACAGAGGGCCCCTGACTCATTTATTGTTACATCCCCTGCTCCCTAATGCTTCATCTGAAAGGAGTCACTCGTTGAAATGACCACCATGTGACCAGTTGTTGCCCAGGGATGTGCTGTGCATGAATGAACCAGCCAGGGCATCGCTGGGACCCCCAGATTCAGGATAAGCTTACCTGTCCAGTCACATTTATCATCTGATTTCCCAGGGAGATCACATCCAAGAGTACTCAAACAGCCTTCCAAAAGCACTGGGCTATTTCTTGCTGGTGTTCTATTTCTCATTTTTGAAATAATGAGTAGAGCCAAAATCAGTAGAATGACTACACTGGGTAATTGAGATTTTAAATGGTTCTGGCTGAGGAGAACTGATCTGCCACTGCTGATCTAAGGTTGTGACAGAAGGATGAAGGGACCCAGCTACTCTTCCCTGCCAGCTAAACACAATCAAACAACGGAAGCCAAAACTGTGGGGTTCTTAACCTGGAATCTATGGACAGAATTCTTTGTGGCTCTAAACTAGGTGGGAAAATCTATCTTTATTTTCACTAACCTGCTGAAATCTAGCATTTCCTTTAAGCATGAGCACAGGGGACAATCCATGTTCGCACTGACAGTACCTATGACAAGTCAGATACATTCTTTGTACATTTCAGTTGCCCCAGACCTTTTGTTTCTGCCCACTATTATGCTTCACAATTACAATATTTGACCGCCAACTAGATCCAGCTTTGAAACAAGCCATTAAAGCAGAAATACTATGTCAGATGTCTTGGAAAAACATTTTAACTTATTTCCTTGTAATCATATCTCCTTTACATACTAGAAAACTTGTTTCCGAGGAGGGCTTCACAGGTTTCACCAGGCTGCCTAAGGAGTCCACGGTACCAGAAAGGTTAAGGACCCCTGATGGGAGTCTTACAACAG
The DNA here is from genome assembly GCA_022376925.1 of Tragulus kanchil. NCBI lineage: Eukaryota > Metazoa > Chordata > Mammalia > Artiodactyla > Tragulidae > Tragulus > Tragulus kanchil. The sequence goes on from JAIOJX010000001.1 coordinate 111,875,881, forward strand.
CAAACTCCGAACGCTGGAACCTACATTCAGACTCCTGGGCATATTTCAAATTTTGACTGCTGGTGCATTTAGTGATACAATTCACAAAGCTATGTTTAAGATGGAGCAAGACAATGTAAACAGAAGTTGTGTAGTGACCCAAAGCACGGTACTGTCAAAGACAGTGTGGTTATAAACACATTCAGCAACAGGGTGATACAGAAGCAAGTTATGTGTTCTGTCAAGGCCCTGTAGCAGCTTGAATCAAATAGTGCTGCCCACCTCGCCTTGAGAACAGTGCTACTCACGGTGCTGCTCCAAGACTGGGGAAGGAGTGTGCCATGAGGCGGAGACCGACATACTGCTTCCTTCACTGAGGAGGTCTTGCTGGGAAGGAAAAAACTTCAGCTGAAGCAAACAAAACAATGTGCTTAGAACACAAAAGAGCTGGCTAAAGGACCACACCGAGTAATACTGCTCTTGACTCTTGGGCACAGGGCAATAACATCACACACACACCACATACACAGACAGGCACCCTTCGCCCTAACCCAGGAATCATGGGAACAGAATGAAACGGATCAATTTATTGAGACAAACACAACTCTTATGGCAGCAATAGTTAAGCAAGAAGGCGTGTATTCAACTGCACAGGAAGGAGCAGCACATTTTTCTTTTGTGCAGTAGAAACGTCAACCCAGCCTCCCTCCAGCCCAGTCAGATCACAATTAATCAAGTTTTTAAAATAACTAATCACACTGTCAGGAGGAGGCAGGGTTTGGTTTTTTTTAATAAGCAAATTTTTCATATCTGCTGATGTGTTGAACAGAATTTAAACTACAGCCAGATTTGTCTTTAATTACAAAGCAGTTCTATATTACAGTATATTCTATTCTAGATGATAAAAGACACTACAAGAGTAAATAACACTACAGCCATTAAAATTATGGACAGTGCTTAGATTTTATATTTCCTAAGAAGGCAGCAGAAGTGGAGGTTGTTGATAGTTATCTAGAGTTCAGTCTGAATCCTTCTAACAGGCATACAGATGTTAAAAAAAAAAAGACATCTTTTCTCTCTACTAGAACGACTGTCCTCAGAATTCATCATTACCACCTGAAACTAAAGTCTTTCATTTTAAAAATGAAGAATGAAAAAAAACCCTCCCCTTCTGCCCTCCCCTTCTGCTTACCCCAATTTGGGTTCTAACAGTACCATACTGTCTAATCTTACACAGTACACAGCGACTTCAAAAAGCAAAGACTCAGGAAGTTGGTATGGGGAAGGCGGGGTGCTGAGTTGGGTTCCTAGCGTCTATCTATCAATGCCATTTTTTAAACCCCTATGCCCAAGAAAAATATTTTCTGAAAGCCAATCTAGTTCCCACATGAGTCCAAGTCCTTTTTTCGTTATTTTTTCTCCCACTCCAATTCAACAAAAAAGAAAAAGCGGACACATATTTGTTTTGAAAGATTATCTGTTTCATATCATGAACCTATCTCAGAAAAATGTTCTGGGTTGACACTAATTCTCAGAACAGACACTGGATATTTTTAATGCTTTGCTTCCTACAAATTCATCATAAATGAACTCATTTCATTGAGAAAGGATAAACCTTTTTAAAAACAACGGCATAACCCAGGGACATCTAACAATCCAAGGCAATATAACCTTACCTTTGATGTGAACTGTGACCCACACATACACCTACCCAGCTGTTACACGCGCTTCCTTAGGTGAGTTGAAGCGGCTCCTGTGGCTGTGGGCCTCTCCACAAACTATTCTCTATCTGTGCATCCAAAAAGCTCAGATAAGTTCCCAGCAGCAATCCACAGCAATCTTTATTTTCACATCTAATACACCGATAAGAGTTGGAAGAGAAATAATTTTTAATAAGCAAATTTTTCATATCTGCTGATGTGTTGAACAGAATTTAAACTACAGCCATATTTGTCTTTAATTACAAAGCAGTTCTATATTACAGTATATTCTATTCTAGATGATAAAAGACACTACAAGAGTAAATAACACTACAGCCATTAAAATTATGGACAGTGCTTAGATTTTATATTTCCTAAGAAGGCAGCAGAAGTGGAGGTTGTTGATAGTTATCTAGAGTTCAGTCTGAATCCTTCTAACAGGCATACAGATGTTAAAAAAAAAAAGACATCTTTTCTCTCTACTAGAACGACTGTCCTCAGAATTCATCATTACCACCTGAAACTAAAGTCTTTCATTTTAAAAATGAAGAATGAAAAAAAACCCTCCCCTTCTGCCCTCCCCTTCTGCTTACCCCAATTTGGGTTCTAACAGTACCATACTGTCTAATCTTACACAGTACACAGCGACTTCAAAAAGCAAAGACTCAGGAAGTTGGTATGGGGAAGGCGGGGTGCTGAGTTGGGTTCCTAGCGTCTATCTATCAATGCCATTTTTAACCTCTATGCCCAAGAAAAATATTTTCTGAAAGCCAATCTAGTTCCCACATGAGTCCAAGTCCTTTTTTCGTTATTTTTTCTCCCACTCCAATTCAACAAAAAAGAAAAAGCGGACACATATTTGTTTTGAAAGATTATCTGTTTCATATCATGAACCTATCTCAGAAAAATGTTCTGGGTTGACACTAATTCTCAGAACAGACACTGGATATTTTTAATGCTTTGCTTCCTACAAATTCATCATAAATGAACTCATTTCATTGAGAAAGGATAAACCTTTTTAAAAACAACGGCATAACCCAGGGACATCTAACAATCCAAGGCAATATAACCTTACCTTTGATGTGAACTGTGACCCACACATACACCTACCCAGCTGTTACACGCGCTTCCTTAGGTGAGTTGAAGCGGCTCCTGTGGCTGTGGGCCTCTCCACAAACTATTCTCTATCTGTGCATCCAAAAAGCTCAGATAAGTTCCCAGCAGCAATCCACAGCAATCTTTATTTTCACATCTAATACACCGATAAGAGTTGGAAGAGAAATAAGCTTTTGACTTTCAACTTTACAGTAAGGCCAAATCTTTTCCCATCCTCCAGGTCAAACCTATAATGAAGAAGTGGTGAATGTAATAGGCTGTGTATCATTTACCACGGTGGTAAATGAAGTCATTACTACAGTTCAAAAAAGGCCCTAAGGCCATCCTACTATAAAGAGATAAATGGCACCGATCGATAGAACAGAACCAAAAAAAGACCAAGGAGACACCTTTGTTCTGCGAGATCAGAGGTGAGCAAGAAGGGACTTGGCCGAAATAAAACGACAGACACACGAAATTTCTCATTTGTAATTTTAATTGAAGCATTGCTATTCATTTTTTAAAGTCTTTCCTTATAAGCACCAAATGTGAATATCTATGTCAATTTTGGGGGGAAAGAAACTCCACCAACAATTCCCCTCCAGAAGAAAACAATGATGTTCACTCCTCTAGACAACCAAATGCATTCTACCAAAATGGAAAAAAAAAAAGCCCACACAGAAAAACAGAAACAAAAACAAAAATCACATTCTAGGGGTTCAGTGCATTTAGCAGCCTTCACTGTGCTGTCTAATCATCCTTCAGCTGACTTTCAAAAAAATAACACCCTAGCTCACCAAAATATACATTTTCCATTTGAGTATTAAATTAAAAAAATAATTAAAAACAGGAAGCATAAAGGAATTCACAATGAATGGCCTGACTCGTTTTGATCTCATGTACAGCATAGGAAGGTCAGGAAGGCTATTTGCAGCACACATGATTCAAGGAGATTGATTTTCAAGGTTTAGCTTTCTTCCAAACAGTGTAAAATACCCACCTGGACAAGGAGTCAAGGAATAAAAGCAGCTAATTCAAGGAAGAACAGGCATCACTTAAAATGTGTTTACTGGCCTAGAGACTGGAAGATGGATGAGAGCTTCAGAATCTACAGCACTGTGGTAATGAGAGCGAAGGCTTCTGAGACAAGGTCACTTTGCAGCCTGGATGCCCACCACCTGTGACGTCAGGGTGGCCACAGGAGGGAAGGCGAGCAGAGAAAAGGTTAAAGGGACACAAATTTTCTCTCAGGGAACACACTTGTGCTTCCAAGGACTCTAAAATATTTTAGGGAATGAATATGAGAAGGAAGAGTGGGAAGGAAGCAAAGACAAAGATCAGGGCGGGCGGCCGGGGTGGGGTGCGGAGGTGGGAGAAGAGTGAGGAAGAGGGGAAAAAAATGCTGCAGGCATGAGGGACCGGAGGGGAGCCAGCGGGTGGAAACCTTTTCTCCAGATGTTATCAACTGCATTCGAAATTCTTTGAACATGCAGACAAAGACCTGACTGTAACGAACACCCTGGAGAGGAACCCTGATGAAAGTGCTGGGCAAGGAGAGGAACCTGCCACCTCTGGTGAGGAAGCTTTGGTCTACAGATCACTGGACCGGTTTTTAGGAAGAAGAAGAAACGTACTATAAAATTCCAGTGACAATGCTTGCTCTCCTCTGCCTTTTCTCCGAGTTCTTTGCTTTACTAAGTGGATCTAATGGAGAACACCAACAATAACTTTGTGACGCCCAGCATTATTTTTAGCTCTCTCTCTAGTGGAAAACAGAATCAAGCAAAGGGCAGAAACTAATATTCAAGTAGGATATCTTTACTGTAAAAGGACTCTGAGCTTCTTCAGCCAACCTACTCCAACTGGGGCATCAATTCCCTGGCAGGCTGATCAAGACAGGTCACTGCCCAGCCCCCCTCCCGTGTTTCTCACTGAGCAGCAGGCTGAGGCAGGGCTTGAGAATGTGCTCCCAGGTGATGTCACACATCTGGGGACTGCCTGTGAGGACCAGTGGTGTCAGATCATTCAAACCACCTTGAAGGCTATCAGGCCACGCCCCAGCACCTGAAGGTGGGACCCAAGAATCCCTAAGGTTTTCAAGCTCCCAGGGGATTACAAACTGCAGTCAAATTTGAAAACGAGGGCCTTCTGTATACTACAGAATAAATACTGTTTCTTGAAAATCATAAACGGGCATGGTATTTACATGGAGGTTCTGCCTGGCACAACACAATAATGTGGTCAAAGGATATAATTCCAAGTATGAAGGGACACAGACGATCTCCTTCGAAAATTCCACAGGACAATACAGGCGCCCCAGCTGTTCTTCATAGAGTGACAGGGCTTCCGTCAAATTAACACAGTTTCCCTAAATCAAAGAGAGAAAAGCAAACAATAGGAATCTTAGATCATCGGAGCATCCCACTCATTGGAAGGTTTCTAACAAGAAACAATGATTGGGAGAAGAGTGAGGAAGAGGGGAAAAAAATGCTGCAGGCATGAGGGACCGGAGGGGAGCCAGCGGGTGGAAACCTTTTCTCCAGATGTTATCAACTGCATTCGAAATTCTTTGAACATGCAGACAAAGACCTGACTGTAACGAACACCCTGGAGAGGAACCCTGATGAAAGTGCTGGGCAAGGAGAGGAACCTGCCACCTCTGGTGAGGAAGCTTTGGTCTACAGATCACTGGACCGGTTTTTAGGAAGAAGAAGAAACGTACTATAAAATTCCAGTGACAATGCTTGCTCTCCTCTGCCTTTTCTCCGAGTTCTTTGCTTTACTAAGTGGATCTAATGGAGAACACCAACAATAACTTTGTGACGCCCAGCATTATTTTTAGCTCTCTCTCTAGTGGAAAACAGAATCAAGCAAAGGGCAGAAACTAATATTCAAGTAGGATATCTTTACTGTAAAAGGACTCTGAGCTTCTTCAGCCAACCTACTCCAACTGGGGCATCAATTCCCTGGCAGGCTGATCAAGACAGGTCACTGCCCAGCCCCCCTCCCGTGTTTCTCACTGAGCAGCAGGCTGAGGCAGGGCTTGAGAATGTGCTCCCAGGTGATGTCACACATCTGGGGACTGCCTGTGAGGACCAGTGGTGTCAGATCATTCAAACCACCTTGAAGGCTATCAGGCCACGCCCCAGCACCTGAAGGTGGGACCCAAGAATCCCTAAGGTTTTCAAGCTCCCAGGGGATTACAAACTGCAGTCAAATTTGAAAACGAGGGCCTTCTGTATACTACAGAATAAATACTGTTTCTTGAAAATCATAAACGGGCATGGTATTTACATGGAGGTTCTGCCTGGCACAACACAATAATGTGGTCAAAGGATATAATTCCAAGTATGAAGGGACACAGACGATCTCCTTCGAAAATTCCACAGGACAATACAGGCGCCCCAGCTGTTCTTCATAGAGTGACAGGGCTTCCGTCAAATTAACACAGTTTCCCTAAATCAAAGAGAGAAAAGCAAACAATAGGAATCTTAGATCATACGGAGCATCCCACTCATTGGAAGGTTTCTAACAAATGATAACAATTTGAGTTTCAGAGAAAACTTCATCTCTGAAAATCAGACAAGGCTTCTGTATTTCACAGACTGCACTCTATTTATAGATCCATTACCTCATTATCCTTCTAGTTCATTTACCAAAAGCCATTTCCAATTATTCGAGGATGAAGCAACAGAAAGCACTGAGACCAATTTCTCATTAGTGACAGTCATTGTATCAACACCATGCAATTAGCAAAGATTCATACACAGAACCCATTCAAAATAAGTTTTCCCAATAGTCACTACTGCGTTGAGGGCGAAGTATCAGAAGATAATGTTCTTGATTCCCAGAATGGCTGAAACTACAACCTTCTTAAGAGTCTAAGATGTTGACACAGAACTATTTCACATCCCCGTGCTTTCCTCAAAATCTGTGATTTAAGACAAAGGAGAACAAAAGTCAATCCCCTATGGATATCTCCTGGTCTACTCTTTTCTTTTTTTTTTTAAATTTTGGCCTCTTTATTGGTTTTTTTATTTATTTATTTTTCATCTAACTTTATTCTTTGGCCTGTGTGGGCATCCCATTGCAGCCACTCTGGGACCATCAAAAAACAATGGTGAAGAGAATCAGACATGCTGGCCGAGACCCAGGAGAGCTGGTGAATGCATATAATATCTGCCTCATTTAGAGCTGCAATTCTCAATCTTTAATATGCATGTGAATCATAAGGGGGCCTTGTTAAAATGCAGGTTTTCATTAAGCAAGTCTAGGGTAGGGTTTATCAACTGAGCACAATATTCCCCCAAGAGTTTTCAATAATGGATTTAGAAAACAAGATGGGCATCTAATCCCAACTATTTCCTTTTAACTTCTGAAGTTCTTAACAGGTGGGAGATGACTGAATATATGTGCTGATAATACCCCTTTATAAGAACTTTGCTATCAATTTGCCTCAAAATAGGTAAGTATAACGTAAGATCAAAGTTAATCTCAAACAAAGCAGCCTGTGATAAAAGCATTCCTGAGGATGGCATTTCAAAACTAGCCAGTCACGGGCAAGTGGGTAGACACGATTATTCTGAGAGCTAGCTTGGGTAGTTTTAACCAAGCGCATTTGATCAGCATGTCGTCATACCTCAGTGCCAGCCTGTTTAGTAACCCATCATCTAGGGTCCTGCAGTGGCAACTGGCCCAAGTGCCCTTGGCCAGCATATAATTTGGTTTCAACATCAAGTTCACCATGAGAGTATATAAACACCACACGTGTAATTTAAGATTCACAAATAGAAAACACTGCCTGGTTGTTTTTAGAACACCTCGAAACCAGGAAAGCTATAGAATGGAAATGCCACCACAGTTCACAGTTTAAGCTTTTCCTTTCCTTGCCCTCTTAAAAATGACACCACACTCTCTCTTTATAGAGGGAATGTGGGAAGATCTCCTTACAAAGAATCTGGTAAAGAAACAGAAGAGTTTCCATTTATTCTTCCTCGAAATTGTCAAAAAGCAGTTTAAAAAAGAAAAATTCCCACAAATAGATACCTACCGTAAAAAAGTACTGTGATATATTTCACTTTTGTGTCTTTAAATGGAACTACATGGTTCTTAAGACATATAGGGCATACACAGTAACAATCTCTAATGGCAAATAATTCAGCACCTATTACGGGTGAGAGGAAATGAATACCGTGGCAAGACAGTGGCATCCCTGGGAGGTAAATCCCAATACAGAAGGTTCTCATCACCCCATGCTAGCTGTGGGTGACACCTGCTTTTTTATCATATAGATTTCAGTACTCTTTGTTATCTTTGAGTTGATGTGATGTCTCTGATATAAAAATGTGTGGAAGAATGCTTCCTTAATGGCACCATTTTTATGTCAAAACCAATGAGATGATTTAAGAAATCACACATATGTGAAACATCTAGAAAAAACAGCATTAAGAATAATAGAGGGAGAAAAAAACTCTAAAAGTGGGTTACTTCCAGAAAGCGGAAGGAGATGATGTATAAATGGAGATACATCAAGCGTACATAACGTTCAGGTCTCTGGAGGGCAGGGTGGTGGATGGCGGGGAGGGGCGGGAAGTTCTTAATCTCAAACAAAGCAGCCTGTGATAAAAGCATTCCTGATGGAAAAAGCCAGTCACGGGCAAGTGGGTAGACACGATTATTCTGAGAGCTAGCTTGGGTAGTTTTAACCAAGCGCATTTGATCAGCATGTCGTCATACCTCAGTGCCAGCCTGTTTAGTAACCCATCATCTAGGGTCCTGCAGTGGCAACTGGCCCAAGTGCCCTTGGCCAGCATATAATTTGGTTTCAACATCAAGTTCACCATGAGAGTATATAAACACCACACGTGTAATTTAAGATTCACAAATAGAAAACACTGCCTGGTTGTTTTTAGAACACCTCGAAACCAGGAAAGCTATAGAATGGAAATGCCACCACAGTTCACAGTTTAAGCTTTTCCTTTCCTTGCCCTCTTAAAAATGACACCACACTCTCTCTTTATAGAGGGAATGTGGGAAGATCTCCTTACAAAGAATCTGGTAAAGAAACAGAAGAGTTTCCATTTATTCTTCCTCGAAATTGTCAAAAAGCAGTTTAAAAAAGAAAAATTCCCACAAATAGATACCTACCGTAAAAAAGTACTGTGATATATTTCACTTTTGTGTCTTTAAATGGAACTACATGGTTCTTAAGACATATAGGGCATACACAGTAACAATCTCTAATGGCAAATAATTCAGCACCTATTACGGGTGAGAGGAAATGAATACCGTGGCAAGACAGTGGCATCCCTGGGAGGTAAATCCCAATACAGAAGGTTCTCATCACCCCATGCTAGCTGTGGGTGACACCTGCTTTTTTATCATATAGATTTCAGTACTCTTTGTTATCTTTGAGTTGATGTGATGTCTCTGATATAAAAATGTGTGGAAGAATGCTTCCTTAATGGCACCATTTTTATGTCAAAACCAATGAGATGATTTAAGAAATCACACATATGTGAAACATCTAGAAAAAACAGCATTAAGAATAATAGAGGGAGAAAAAAACTCTAAAAGTGGGTTACTTCCAGAAAGCGGAAGGAGATGATGTATAAATGGAGATACATCAAGCGTACATAACGTTCAGGTCTCTGGAGGGCAGGGTGGTGGATGGCGGGGGAGGGGGCGGGTCATATCTTTGTATCATAACTAACATGAATGTCACGTACACATTTGTACTTTCAAATAACCAACAGCGTTTTTAATGGCGAGTGGAAGGGGGACAGATCAAGTCCCAGGACCTGCCTCCTAGTTGCACAAAAGGAATTCGCACCCTCTGGCCTATGTGGCTCCATGAATTGCCACACACATCCCAGGATGCCTTCCCCAGCTTTGCGGCCCACAGACAAGGCTGTCTTCAGGCAGCCACAGGGAGATTAGTGACATCATAAACTCGCCATGATGATGCAAGCAATTTTAGGCAGGAATGTTTACTCTTTGTCAGTCACCAAGTGAACAAGCCAAACACCACTTTCATCCCATCTTTAACCTTTCCCTGTTTCTAAGCTACAGGCTGAGGGAAGGGGATGCGAGGGTATTAAGGGCATCGCCTGAGCACACCACGTGGTACTTGAGGAAGGTGTTGCACTGTGGCGACACCATCAGTGCGTCCTGAGACAGCGCGTGCTGCAGCTCTTGACCTGACCACTGCTGCTCCACAGGCCTATGCCCCCCGAGTCCATACGACCCATTCGGCCACCCGACCTACTATGGGATTCCCAGGTATCACGAAATGAGATCGCCTCGAGTTTCCAACTGAACCCAGGGGTGGCAAGCCCATTCTAACACATCTTTTGGACAACTCTTTGAAACCAGCACAGGCTTGAGCATTTAAGGTGATTTTTAGTAAAAATTGGTTGGCAAAGGCCAGGTGATCAAAGCCTGGCTCTTTAGTATTTGAATGTGTGGTGATAATCAGTCAAGCAAGCATTTCTATTAGTTTTCCACACTGAGAAAGCATCTCCCAGGCAAATATTCACAAGAGACACCAGCCACGCTTTCTTCCAAAGGGCACCTGTTGTCTACTGACTGGTTTGCAGGAGGCCCAAAGTGTTCTCAGTCTCTTGTGATGAAAGACGCCAGAGCCTCACATCCTTCCCCAACTTAAGCCCTGTGAGATTTCTATTTGCAGAAACATAAAAAGAACCCAATTCTATCAATGTACGCTCTGCTTGAGAAATATCCACTTAGGAATGACTCCAACTCATTGAATCTGGGTTGCTTTTACAGGAATAAGACCACTTGGTTTCACCAGGTTTCAATGTAAGGGTCAGCGAACTTCTGTAAAAAGGGCCCGAGAGAAAATATTTTAAGTTTTGCAGATCATATAGTCTTCACCACAACTGCTCCAGGCAGTTGCTGTCGTGCAAAAGCAGCCACAGATGCAGTGTAATGAATGGGCGTGGTGTGTATCAAGAAAACTGCGAAAAAACCAAGCAGGACGTAAGATATGGCCCATGGTCTATGGACCCCTGGATTTCAAAATGTCAATTCTACAATGTGCTTTTAAAAATCACTCCTAAGAACCAGCGGTTACAAACATTAAATAAATAAAAGGCCGTTCACGGACAGTTGTCTATTCCCCTTGAAGCTTGCCAACCCTTTCAGCAAATGTGAGGTCCAGGATTAACTGCCACCTGTGGAGGTTTTCTGTGCAGGGGGAAGAGGAAGAAAACAGGATGGATTGGGAATGAATTCAAGGAATTGCCAAGTTGTTTTCAGCATTCTGAATCTCAAATCTTATAAACTGTCCACAGTCTGCTTTAAAAAAGCCTCAGTAGAATAAACTCTGGACCTTTCCCATAGTTCTTGACATTTAAATATACTAATGCTTTAAAAGAAAAAAGTTAGGGGGCAGGGGAGGTGAAATTCTCCTGAAAATGTTGAAGCATTAATTACAAGGATCTGAGTATAATACTGTTTATCTTCTGTTCAACTCTTTGAAACCAGCACAGGCTTGAGCATTTAAGGTGATTTTTAGTAAAAATTGGTTGGCAAAGGCCAGGTGATCAAAGCCTGGCTCTTTAGTATTTGAATGTGTGGTGATAATCAGTCAAGCAAGCATTTCTATTAGTTTTCCACACTGAGAAAGCATCTCCCAGGCAAATATTCACAAGAGACACCAGCCACGCTTTCTTCCAAAGGGCACCTGTTGTCTACTGACTGGTTTGCAGGAGGCCCAAAGTGTTCTCAGTCTCTTGTGATGAAAGACGCCAGAGCCTCACATCCTTCCCCAACTTAAGCCCTGTGAGATTTCTATTTGCAGAAACATAAAAAGAACCCAATTCTATCAATGTACGCTCTGCTTGAGAAATATCCACTTAGGAATGACTCCAACTCATTGAATCTGGGTTGCTTTTACAGGAATAAGACCACTTGGTTTCACCAGGTTTCAATGTAAGGGTCAGCGAACTTCTGTAAAAGGCCAGAGAGAAAATATTTTAAGTTTTGCAGATCATATAGTCTTCACCACAACTGCTCCAGGCAGTTGCTGTCGTGCAAAAGCAGCCACAGATGCAGTGTAATGAATGGGCGTGGTGTGTATCAAGAAAACTGCGAAAAAACCAAGCAGGACGTAAGATATGGCCCATGGTCTATGGACCCCTGGATTTCAAAATGTCAATTCTACAATGTGCTTTTAAAAATCACTCCTAAGAACCAGCGGTTACAAACATTAAATAAATAAAAGGCCGTTCACGGACAGTTGTCTATTCCCCTTGAAGCTTGCCAACCCTTTCAGCAAATGTGAGGTCCAGGATTAACTGCCACCTGTGGAGGTTTTCTGTGCAGGGGGAAGAGGAAGAAAACAGGATGGATTGGGAATGAATTCAAGGAATTGCCAAGTTGTTTTCAGCATTCTGAATCTCAAATCTTATAAACTGTCCACAGTCTGCTTTAAAAAAGCCTCAGTAGAATAAACTCTGGACCTTTCCCATAGTTCTTGACATTTAAATATACTAATGCTTTAAAAGAAAAAAGTTAGGGGGCAGGGGAGGTGAAATTCTCCTGAAAATGTTGAAGCATTAATTACAAGGATCTGAGTATAATACTGTTTATCTTCTGTTCATGAATCAAGAGCTTTCTCTACCAAGTAAAAAGACTAATTATCAATTAGCTGCTTCTGCTGTCATTTCCAAAATGTTAAGGACCCAAGTAGGTAGTATAGATGTATGTTTACATATCAAGAAATACTAACTTCAAACCTGCTTCTAAAATTAAGAAACCCCTAGAAAATGAGGAAAATACAATTTGCTTCCATCTCGTGGCAGCAGTTCATACTACAGCCAGAAGAGTTTATGAAATTATACTGATGGCTTTTCCACTAAGGCTTTCCTAGAAAATGGAGAGGTGGCAAAGAAAAATATCACGGTCTGTGCCTCCCTCTGGTGCCCGAAGTTCGTACTGCAGCCAGTGCAGTTTGTGATGGCTTTTCCACTGAAAACCCTTTACTGACGGGGAAGAGGGAAAATCACGGTCTGTGTCTCCCTCTGGTGGCCAAAGCTCATAGTGCACCCAGTGCACCTTTATTTTTTTCTTTTTTTGCCAGTGCAGTTTATGATGGCTTTTCCACAAAAAACTGTTTGTGCAGGATGAGGAGGGGAGGGAAGGAGGAAATCACGGTCTGTGTTTCCACCTGGCGGCATCTTATATTGCAGTCAAAGTCCAAGCTTAATCAGGTTATGGTAACAGGACAGCACAGGACATGCGTAAGTGCCTGCTTAGTTGCTCTGCCGTGTCCCACTCTTTGTGACCCTATGGGCTATACCCACCAGGCTCCTGTCCATGGGATTCTCCAGGCAAGAATACTGGGTGGGTTGCCATTCCCTTCTCCAGGAGATCTTCCCCACCCAGGGATGGAACCCACGTCTCTCGCATTGCAGGCATATTCTTTAGCCCTGAGCCATGGGGGAAACCCTCAGTAGGACAGGGAAGACCTCATTAATTCCCTAAAACTGACAGGTCAGCTATTAATACTGCCAGACATGAATATAAAAATTTTTAGGTACATGAAATTTCTCCACAGTCTGCTTTAAAAAGCCTCAGTAGAATAAACTCTGGACCTTTCCCATAGTTCTTGACATTTAAATATACTAATGCTTTAAAAGAAAAAGTTAGGGGCAGGGGAGGTGAAATTCTCCTGAAAATGTTGAAGCATTAATTACAAGGATCTGAGTATAATACTGTTTATCTTCTGTTCATGAATCAAGAGCTTTCTCTACCAAGTAAAAAGACTAATTATCAATTAGCTGCTTCTGCTGTCATTTCCAAAATGTTAAGGACCCAAGTAGGTAGTATAGATGTATGTTTACATATCAAGAAATACTAACTTCAAACCTGCTTCTAAAATTAAGAAACCCCTAGAAAATGAGGAAAATACAATTTGCTTCCATCTCGTGGCAGCAGTTCATACTACAGCCAGAAGAGTTTATGAAATTATACTGATGGCTTTTCCACTAAGGCTTTCCTAGAAAATGGAGAGGTGGCAAAGAAAAATATCACGGTCTGTGCCTCCCTCTGGTGCCCGAAGTTCGTACTGCAGCCAGTGCAGTTTGTGATGGCTTTTCCACTGAAAACCCTTTACTGACGGGGAAGAGGGAAAATCACGGTCTGTGTCTCCCTCTGGTGGCCAAAGCTCATAGTGCACCCAGTGCACCTTTATTTTTTTCTTTTTTTGCCAGTGCAGTTTATGATGGCTTTTCCACAAAAAACTGTTTGTGCAGGATGAGGGGGGGAGGGAAGGAGGAAATCACGGTCTGTGTTTCCACCTGGCGGCATCTTATATTGCAGTCAAAGTCCAAGCTTAATCAGGTTATGGTAACAGGACAGCACAGGACATGCGTAAGTGCCTGCTTAGTTGCTCTGCCGTGTCCCACTCTTTGTGACCCTATGGGCTATACCCACCAGGCTCCTGTCCATGGGATTCTCCAGGCAAGAATACTGGGTGGGTTGCCATTCCCTTCTCCAGGAGATCTTCCCCACCCAGGGATGGAACCCACGTCTCTCGCATTGCAGGCATATTCTTTAGCCCTGAGCCATGGGGGAAACCCTCAGTAGGACAGGGAAGACCTCATTAATTCCCTAAAACTGACAGGTCAGCTATTAATACTGCCAGACATGAATATAAAAAATTTTTAGGACAATACAGCTTCACTTCCGCACTGTCCTATTATATCTTTACCTACTTCTATGTTGAGAATGATGAGGATAGAAACAAAATACTGCATAATTGCTCAGTTGCTTTATGCCACATTACCAATACAACAAACAGTAACAATATTTATACCATCACCACCAGTATTATTACTGAAAATACATAGATTTTTGCATATACTTGTCCCAGTCTCCCTCACTCACCATAGTTTTCAGTAGTTGTGCTATCCCAGCATCGTCAGAGCATACTGTCATACTCTACTCAGTCCCTTTAAACTTTCACTTAGTCTTAATCTTAAAAGTAGCCAGTTAGTGCTTCCATGAGTCTTTATGTCAGTGTCTAAATATTTGGGTGTATGAAGCACAAAATATAAAATTCTCGTTCAGAGTTTTAAAAAAAAAAAAAGTAAGTCTATACCTGTGTAAAATATTTCCCATCCTGCTTCAATACCTTCATTGAGAGATCAAGAATCAGTCTGAGAAACTCCCATGTGGAATCTGGATGTTAAAAAAAAAATTTTATAAATATGGATTTGCATGCATGAGAAGCAATATCTAAAGTCAAACATTCACATTAATATTCAATGATTCATAAAAAAAAAGGAAAGGAGAAAAAGAGAAATAGTCACGAGCTTAAGACCCAATATTCAAGGAATTATTTGTGAACGATAACATACTGTCATATATTTTGTGTCTTGGACTCATGTGCACATATACTCCTATACAATCAAGATCCAAAGCAAATGTGGATGTACAAAAGCATTGCTCTCACCGTGCCCATAAGGATTTGACACAAAAGCTGTGGCTGAAATCTGAAAGAGAACACTTTTAAGTAAGGGGAAAACTAGAAACATATCAGGAGAGAAACTGCGAGAGCAAAGGTCCACAAGGGTCATCAGGTGGGGACCAGTCAGGAACACAAGGCAACAAAAGAAAAACATGAACACTGAAATCCTAAGCTAGCAGAGATTCTGTGCGTGGCGTGAGAAAGGACATTGTCACTGGTGTTGCTCAGAAAGGTCATCAGATTGTCCTGGTCCAGGTTGAAAAAAATACCAGTATGTAAATCAGTTACGAAACAAGGTAATGTCTCAATGGTATAATTATCAGTCATTTTATCTCTATACTTGTTTCAAACGACTGAGTTAATTTTGCTCATTTAGTGGCTAAAGAGGATCTGACCAAAGCCAAATCTTGCCAGTCTTTCCATCACTGACCTCAGTTTACTACTTTTAATAAATTAAGGAACTTCACCAGATAATCTCTTAAGATTCTTTCACTCTTACATGGTTCCAAGAAAACATTTCCATGAACATTATCTTGGTTGGGGCAGCCTGGATGGGGGGGGGGGAGCGGTTTAGGAGGCAAATGATACGTGTATGGCAGGGTCCCTTCGCTGTTCACCTGAAACTATCCCAATATCATTAACCAGCTATATAACCCCAATGCAAAATAAAAAGTTAAAAAAAGAAAAAGGAAAAACAAAATAGAATTTACCTTCTTCTGGAGATGTGGAGATTGGAACAGCTGTCAAATCATTAATCACATAATCAAACTCTCTCCCTTCTTTGGCGTACCTCTTCAGTACTGGAATACAGTCTTCTATTAGAACCTTCCAGAGAGAACAAGAATAGATGTGAGTGAGCCAACACACGGGGGAGTGGTTCAACACTTGTAGAAGGAAGGAGGAAATGCTAGCTGGGGCTGCAGCACTTGCTGCAGGAACAAAAGCCACTTCCACCCACACCTGCCAGGAGCTAAGGTTCAGGGATCACCGGATGCTTTGCATGTCTTTTAATTAACCGAAACAACTCCTCTCAGGAACTGATTATCCCCACTTTGCAAATACAGAAACAAGGTCACCAAACCAGCTCCTGTGTGCGTGTTCAGTCTTGTGCGACTCTTTACAATCCCATGTTATAGCCCACCATGTGATAGGCTCCTCTTTCCATGGAATTTCCTAGACAATAATACTGGAGTGGGTTGCCATTTCCTCAAGGGGATCTTTCCAGCACAGGGAATGAACTCACATCTCCTGCTTCTCCTGCATAGCCAGTGGATTCTTTACCATAGATCCACCAAGGAAGCCCTCTCCTTGCTTAGCCCTTGCAATAAACTTTGCTTTGGTCCAAACTCTGAAGTTTGTTTTTGGCCTGACTGTGCACCAGGCATATGGATTGAGTTTCACCACTTTTGCTGAGCCACTTAAGGGTCGGTGCCCACGGCACATCAGCCCTGGCTAAGGGCAGCCCTTCTCCTCAAGTCCCTAACGGTCCTCAGAGCTCATTCCTCTGAGGAACTTGGATGCACTGGTGATGCTGACCAAAGCCAAATCTTGCCAGTCTTTCCATCACTGACCTCAGTTTACTACTTTTAATAAATTAAGGAACTTCACCAGATAATCTCTTAAGATTCTTTCACTCTTACATGGTTCCAAGAAAACATTTCCATGAACATTATCTTGGTTGGGGCAGCCTGGATGGGGGGGGGGGAGCGGTTTAGGAGGCAAATGATACGTGTATGGCAGGGTCCCTTCGCTGTTCACCTGAAACTATCCCAATATCATTAACCAGCTATATAACCCCAATGCAAAATAAAAAGTTAAAAAAAGAAAAAGGAAAAACAAAATAGAATTTACCTTCTTCTGGAGATGTGGAGATTGGAACAGCTGTCAAATCATTAATCACATAATCAAACTCTCTCCCTTCTTTGGCGTACCTCTTCAGTACTGGAATACAGTCTTCTATTAGAACCTTCCAGAGAGAACAAGAATAGATGTGAGTGAGCCAACACACGGGGGAGTGGTTCAACACTTGTAGAAGGAAGGAGGAAATGCTAGCTGGGGCTGCAGCACTTGCTGCAGGAACAAAAGCCACTTCCACCCACACCTGCCAGGAGCTAAGGTTCAGGGATCACCGGATGCTTTGCATGTCTTTTAATTAACCGAAACAACTCCTCTCAGGAACTGATTATCCCCACTTTGCAAATACAGAAACAAGGTCACCAAACCAGCTCCTGTGTGCGTGTTCAGTCTTGTGCGACTCTTTACAATCCCATGTTATAGCCCACCATGTGATAGGCTCCTCTTTCCATGGAATTTCCTAGACAATAATACTGGAGTGGGTTGCCATTTCCTCAAGGGGATCTTTCCAGCACAGGGAATGAACTCACATCTCCTGCTTCTCCTGCATAGCCAGTGGATTCTTTACCATAGATCCACCAAGGAAGCCCTCTCCTTGCTTAGCCCTTGCAATAAACTTTGCTTTGGTCCAAACTCTGAAGTTTGTTTTTGGCCTGACTGTGCACCAGGCATATGGATTGAGTTTCACCACTTTTGCTGAGCCACTTAAGGGTCGGTGCCCACGGCACATCAGCCCTGGCTAAGGGCAGCCCTTCTCCTCAAGTCCCTAACGGTCCTCAGAGCTCATTCCTCTGAGGAACTTGGATGCACTGGTGATGCCAACCCTCTCAGAACAAGGTTGCTTAGAAACAAGAAATATTCTGACCTACAGCACATCCACCTCATGTATGTTTGGGGTGTCTCTTCAGCATACGTAAGCTGGGAATTCTACCCACTCCTTCTGACTCCACCCCTTTCAGGAAGCGAGCCATTCTGGGCTCATTGTGAAGTAATCTGATTCTCTCCTGGGACCCAGACCAATCTGTTCAGAGGCCTCCCCTCTTATCACAGCAGAAGACACTGACACAAGTTATCACACCTCTTCTACTCTTGCAAGGGCCCTATCTACTTTTCCTAAGTCACTTAGTCTTCCCCAAGACACCTAACATCCCCCTTTCCCTGTTAGGATCATATTTAAGCCTAAATTCTAAAGCTACCTCTGAACTGCTCATTTTCCTGTGCACCTCCCATATACACACAAGTGTAAAATGTTAATGAACTTGTTTTCCCTCTCGTTAGTCTCCTATTACAAGGGGTCTCAAGCAAGCATTGGAAGGGTGGAAAGAAACTTGTTCCTCCCCTATAAGATAATCGTCTTATTTATCTTTGTTAAGAAAATGTTATTTATTCATTTATTTGGCTGTAATGGATCTTAGTTGCAGCATGTGGCATCTAGCTCCCTGACCAGGGATCAAACCCAGGCCCCCTGAATTGGGAGCATCGAGTCTTAGGCACTTGACCACTAAGGAAGTCCCGATTATTTGTCTTGTTAACCAATTACACTTAAAGCTGTTTTAAGAAGGCACAGTTGTGACTAACATCATATTATCAGATGACTTACTTAAAAAAAACAAATATATATATATATATGGTAAAAATAATTACCTGATAGCAGTCTCCTTTAAGATTGTCTAAGACATCACCACACGTTTTTCGCATGTATTTCTTACATCCGTCAATCACCATTTGGTCAATGTTCAAAATAGATTAAGGAGAAATTTCCGCTGGATTTGGATGCATCAAAGAATTCTGAAATACTTTTTTTTAAGTTTAAGATGTATATAACATTTTTAACACAAATTTGGGTGTTATAAATTTTTAAAAAATGATGAATGAGACAATGACTTCATTCATGCACCAAGGACACTCAAAAGGAATGCAATTTTCTCTTTTTTTTGGCCACTTCTATTGGTCTTTCATTTATTTCCATCTTTGTTCTTTGACCTGTGTGGGCCTCCTAACACAGTGGCCTCTCTCGCTGCAGAGCACCAGTTCAGTAGTTGGACAAACCGGTCCAGCCACTCCGCAGCATGTAGGATCTTTCCGGGCCAGGGATTGAATCGGCACCCCTTGCACTGCAAGGCAGGGTCCTTACCCACTGGACCACCAGGGAAGCCCGGAATTTTCTTTTGATGCAGAAGCCATCTTAGCAACTGCTGAGCAGCAGACACAGTGAAAAGGGTGCTTGCTCTTTAATTCTCAACTCTGCTTCTTTGTTGGTGGCCACATAAAAAGGCTACTGGTACTAAGTTGAAATCTTTGTCCAAGGTAGTCTTTATAATACATTTACGTCGTAGCAATGACTGGAATATTAAGACAAAAGAGGAGGCAGAGAAGAAAATCCACTAAACGTGATCTCTTACATAGCAAAGGATATCTCTACCATAGTGACCATCTTTGGTTTCAGTTTGACTATTTCACATAATATGCCCCCATCTCCACCTCCCAGAATCAGTACATCTTTACCAGTGTAATCTTCTTTGCCACTGCCCATGATGGCCCGGGTATATGCCAAATCACTTTCCGCCAAATCTAGACAGAAGAAACATCCAAAATGGTGACTCCAACCAAAGCCACACAGCACCTGACTTATCATACCAGAAAGTGCTAGAATCTAGAAAATTCAGAAATTTTCATTTTCAATCTTTAAAAAACCCCGTATATGGAGGGTTCTGGTTTTCTTTTTTCTTTTTGGATTGTGGACTTTCCTTCAACCCTACTCATCTAACACTCGACATACTATGTTACCTGCACAGATTATACACATAAATAGTTTAGACAGTGGGAAGAAAATTAAGTCTTTAACCGGTTCTGATATGATAATTAAAAAGATTAAGGAGAAATTTCGCTGGATTTGGATGCATCAAAGAATTCTGAAATACTTTTTTTTAAGTTTAAGATGTATATAACATTTTTAACACAAATTTGGGTGTTATAAATTTTTAAAAAATGATGAATGAGACAATGACTTCATTCATGCACCAAGGACACTCAAAAGGAATGCAATTTTCTCTTTTTTTTGGCCACTTCTATTGGTCTTTCATTTATTTCCATCTTTGTTCTTTGACCTGTGTGGGCCTCCTAACACAGTGGCCTCTCTCGCTGCAGAGCACCAGTTCAGTAGTTGGACAAACCGGTCCAGCCACTCCGCAGCATGTAGGATCTTTCCGGGCCAGGGATTGAATCGGCACCCCTTGCACTGCAAGGCAGGGTCCTTACCCACTGGACCACCAGGGAAGCCCGGAATTTTCTTTTGATGCAGAAGCCATCTTAGCAACTGCTGAGCAGCAGACACAGTGAAAAGGGTGCTTGCTCTTTAATTCTCAACTCTGCTTCTTTGTTGGTGGCCACATAAAAAGGCTACTGGTACTAAGTTGAAATCTTTGTCCAAGGTAGTCTTTATAATACATTTACGTCGTAGCAATGACTGGAATATTAAGACAAAAGAGGAGGCAGAGAAGAAAATCCACTAAACGTGATCTCTTACATAGCAAAGGATATCTCTACCATAGTGACCATCTTTGGTTTCAGTTTGACTATTTCACATAATATCCCCCCATCTCCACCTCCCAGAATCAGTACATCTTTACCAGTGTAATCTTCTTTGCCACTGCCCATGATGGCCCGGGTATATGCCAAATCACTTTCCGCCAAATCTAGACAGAAGAAACATCCAAAATGGTGACTCCAACCAAAGCCACACAGCACCTGACTTATCATACCAGAAAGTGCTAGAATCTAGAAAATTCAGAAATTTTCATTTTCAATCTTTAAAAAACCCCGTATATGGAGGGTTCTGGTTTTCTTTTTTCTTTTTGGATTGTGGACTTTCCTTCAACCCTACTCATCTAACACTCGACATACTATGTTACCTGCACAGATTATACACATAAATAGTTTAGACAGTGGGAAGAAAATTAAGTCTTTAACCGGTTCTGATATGATAATTAAAAAGCAATTACATGATTTCCAGATAAAATATGCCATCAGAGTTGCTTCAAAAGAATATGAGGGAGAAAAGTGGACTGGAGTTTAGAGGAAACAGGAGGTGATCATTGTTGACACTCAATGGTGACTATATATCTACTTTGGCTTGAAATTTTCCATAACAAAGACTTCTTAAAAATAAAGCAAGCAACCAACAGGGACCTACTGTATCACACAGGTAACTATACTCGATAACTTCTATAATAGAAAAGAATATAAATAAATATATATTTTTATATCTATGTATAATAATCACTTTGCTATATGCCTAAAAATACTGTAAATCAACCATATTTCAATAATTTTTTTTTTAAAGTAAGGAATTACATTTTCTTTTGAAATGCAATCCGAATATTAATCACTAAGAAAACCAAGGGGAAAAAAGTATCAAGATAGTTTTCACGGCTCTACTATAAAACATGACAACTTAAGACAAGTCATAGGTTAATCCAATGTAAATATTCACCTGAAAAAACAAAAAATCCACAATGGTATGTCAGGAAAACACAGTCTAACATAGTTACTTTGTTATTTGACTGTAGCAGAGATGGAATACTTACTAACATCCCCACTGAGGATGAGAATATTTCCAAATTGTTTTGAGTGTAAAATTTTAATGTTCTGGTAAGGAGAGTCTTCGTCATACACCACTTTGTCTATGTCATACTCAACCAGGCGGCCATCGGCAGTGGGCCAGTATCTGTCAATGGCTCCTCCTCGAACGATGGGTGGTAATCTGGAAAAAAGGAAAAGAGGAATGAGCCTGAAACAAAGTTTGCTTAGGTGAGGGTGCCTTAAAAGAGGTCCTAGGAAACAAGAATGTGCCACCTGGAGCCAGTACTATAGTACACAACCAAAACCTGAAGCTTGCGCTTTGGGGTTTATACAAGAATGGCCACCATTCAGTGTTGAAATTTGGTTTCAATGGCCTGAAGGCCCCTTGGCGGAAAACCCCTTTTAAAAAATTTGGGAAAAGTCTTGCATAAATAGTTTAGACAGTGGGAAGAAAATTAAGTCTTTAACCGGTTCTGATATGATAATTAAAAAGCAATTACATGATTTCCAGATAAAATATGCCATCAGAGTTGCTTCAAAAGAATATGAGGGAGAAAAGTGGACTGGAGTTTAGAGGAAACAGGAGGTGATCATTGTTGACACTCAATGGTGACTATATATCTACTTTGGCTTGAAATTTTCCATAACAAAGACTTCTTAAAAATAAAGCAAGCAACCAACAGGGACCTACTGTATCACACAGGTAACTATACTCGATAACTTCTATAATAGAAAAGAATATAAATAAATATATATTTTTATATCTATGTATAATAATCACTTTGCTATATGCCTAAAAATACTGTAAATCAACCATATTTCAATAATTTTTTTTTTAAAGTAAGGAATTACATTTTCTTTTGAAATGCAATCCGAATATTAATCACTAAGAAAACCAAGGGGAAAAAAGTATCAAGATAGTTTTCACGGCTCTACTATAAAACATGACAACTTAAGACAAGTCATAGGTTAATCCAATGTAAATATTCACCTGAAAAACAAAAATCCACAATGGTATGTCAGGAAAACACAGTCTAACATAGTTACTTTGTTATTTGACTGTAGCAGAGATGGAATACTTACTAACATCCCCACTGAGGATGAGAATATTTCCAAATTGTTTTGAGTGTAAAATTTTAATGTTCTGGTAAGGAGAGTCTTCGTCATACACCACTTTGTCTATGTCATACTCAACCAGGCGGCCATCGGCAGTGGGCCAGTATCTGTCAATGGCTCCTCCTCGAACGATGGGTGGTAATCTGGAAAAAAGGAAAAGAGGAATGAGCCTGAAACAAAGTTTGCTTAGGTGAGGGTGCCTTAAAAGAGGTCCTAGGAAACAAGAATGTGCCACCTGGAGCCAGTACTATAGTACACAACCAAAACCTGAAGCTTGCGCTTTGGGGTTTATACAAGAATGGCCACCATTCAGTGTTGAAATTTGGTTTCAATGCTGTTGCACAGTAAGAATTTACTTTGGGCTTCCCTGGTGGCTCAGTGGAAAAGAATCCACCTGCCAGTATAGGAGACACAGGTTTAATCCCTGATGTGGGAAGATCCCATATGTCGTGGAGCAACTAGACCCATGCACCACAACTACTGAGTCTGTGCTCAGTTGCCAACTCACGTCCGACTCTTTGTGATTCCATTAGCTGCAGTCTCCCTGTCCTCTTGCCTGGATTTTCTAGGCATGAATACTGGAGCCTGAGCTCTAGAGCCCAGGAACCATAACCACTGAGCCCACATGCTTGTGGCAACTACCGAAGCCAGTGCTCTACAACGAAATGAGAAGCCTGCACACCACAACTAGAGAGTAGTCCCCATCTGCCACAATCAGAGAAGAGCCCAGGCAACAATGAATCCCAGGCATGCCAAAGAAAAACAAATAATTTTAAAATAAACTTAATTATTTAAGAAAACTTACTTTGAAAAGAGAAAGCTACTTTTCTTTCTGAATTATTTAAGAAAAGTTACTTTAAAAAAATTAGCTTATTTGGCTGGACAGGTCTTAGCTGCAGCATGTGTGATTTGTAGTTGCAGCCAGCAAACTATTTATTTATTTATTTTTGGCTCTTCCGGGTTTTCACTGCTGCTGCAGGCTCTTCTCTAGGGAGTAGGGGCTACTCTCCAGGTGAGGTGAGCAGGCTTCTCGTTGTGGTGACTTCTCTTGTTGTGGAACTCGGGCCCTAGGGCACACAGGCTTCAGTTGTGGAGGCACATGGGCCCCATAGGTGGAGCTCCGAGGCTCTAGAGCACAGGCTCAATAGTTGTGACTCACAGGCTCAGTTGTGACTCACAGGCTCAGTTGCTCTGCAGCATGTGGGATTCTCCCAGATCAGGGATCGAACTCAAGGCTCCTGCATTGGCAGGCGAGCTCTTTACCACTGAGCTACCAGCGAAGTCCAGCAAGCAAACGCTTAACTGCGGCAGGTGGGATCTAGCTTTTGGAACAGGGGTTGAACCTGGGCCCCCTGCAGTAGAAGCTCAGAGTCTCAGCCACTGGACCACCTAGGAAGTCCCAAGAATTTACTTTTTATAAAAACCTTTCTGGAATACTTTAAACTTTCCCTAAAACCCAAAAAAACGAAGGAGAAAATAGTCACTAGAGACATCACGCTTCACCACAAATTCTCTAGCCGGAAGGGCTCTCAACACTGTCTGCATCACCACTCTGCCACCAGCAAAAGTGCGTGGACATGGAATACCATCACTTAGCTTGCAATCTATGTTTAAGTGTTCCCAACTGCTCCAACTACCTCCTTCATAGCTATTTTACTTTCCAAAGATCTCTTTGACAGAGTCGAGTTGGCACATTACACAACCAACACTTCAGGGACACGAGATATGTGCCTGTCCTATTATTGGTTATACTAAGTGTGACCACGTGGTTAAAGCCAATGCCCTAGAAATCCCTCCATTTGCGAAGGTCCCTTCTTTCCCTTTGAAATCATGAAGCGGGGTGTGTGGGGCAGAGGTGGAGGGGGTCCTCTGAAAATGGGTCAAGTTCTTAATCTCTTGACACACGTTTACCAGTGGCATGTAGATGATTCTTGCCTGAACCAATTACTACGAGAATGGCTACAAACTGATGATTTTCTCATTCAGTCCTTTTTGTAACTATTGAGTGTTTCAAACAGTCAGTGTATCAGAAACTGCCAGCAGAGGACACCACATGACAGGGAAAACCAGACCTGGAAAGGGGGACTGGTACATAAAGCAGAACACAAACAAGGTGGGAGCTCACTGTACACACAACACAACCGCGTGCAAGTCCTGTGTCCTCAAGCACAGCTGGGTTCACAGTAAACAAGCCACAGATACCTAAAATGCTGGCCATCTCCCTGAGTTCCAAGGAGCAGGTTCAAAAGGGAAGGGAGAGGATGCAGAAACAAAGGAGGAACTGCCAGAAGAAACAATATGGCAGCCCTGGGGCAGAGTCCTGGTTCCCAACATCCAGGGATACATGCAACATCTTTGAGATGTTTGCAGAGACTGAAACCCCCACCAGGTAGGAAAAATTAAAGCTACACTGCCCACAGGAATAATCATTTCAGATGTTACTGAGTCATTTGTTAATGATTCAGTCCCTAACAATGTCATTTCTCAGACAGCCAAGTGCCCCGCGACAAAATCAATCTTACAGGGGTTGAACCTGGGCCCCCTGCAGTAGAAGCTCAGAGTCTCAGCCACTGGACCACCTAGGAAGTCCCAAGAATTTACTTTTTATAAAAACCTTTCTGGAATACTTTAAACTTTCCCTAAAACCCAAAAAAACGAAGGAGAAAATAGTCACTAGAGACATCACGCTTCACCACAAATTCTCTAGCCGGAAGGGCTCTCAACACTGTCTGCATCACCACTCTGCCACCAGCAAAAGTGCGTGGACATGGAATACCATCACTTAGCTTGCAATCTATGTTTAAGTGTTCCCAACTGCTCCAACTACCTCCTTCATAGCTATTTTACTTTCCAAAGATCTCTTTGACAGAGTCGAGTTGGCACATTACACAACCAACACTTCAGGGACACGAGATATGTGCCTGTCCTATTATTGGTTATACTAAGTGTGACCACGTGGTTAAAGCCAATGCCCTAGAAATCCCTCCATTTGCGAAGGTCCCTTCTTTCCCTTTGAAATCATGAAGCGGGGTGTGTGGGGCAGAGGTGGAGGGGGTCCTCTGAAAATGGGTCAAGTTCTTAATCTCTTGACACACGTTTACCAGTGGCATGTAGATGATTCTTGCCTGAACCAATTACTACGAGAATGGCTACAAACTGATGATTTTCTCATTCAGTCCTTTTTGTAACTATTGAGTGTTTCAAACAGTCAGTGTATCAGAAACTGCCAGCAGAGGACACCACATGACAGGGAAAACCAGACCTGGAAAGGGGGACTGGTACATAAAGCAGAACACAAACAAGGTGGGAGCTCACTGTACACACAACACAACCGCGTGCAAGTCCTGTGTCCTCAAGCACAGCTGGGTTCACAGTAAACAAGCCACAGATACCTAAAATGCTGGCCATCTCCCTGAGTTCCAAGGAGCAGGTTCAAAAGGGAAGGGAGAGGATGCAGAAACAAAGGAGGAACTGCCAGAAGAAACAATATGGCAGCCCTGGGGCAGAGTCCTGGTTCCCAACATCCAGGGATACATGCAACATCTTTGAGATGTTTGCAGAGACTGAAACCCCCACCAGGTAGGAAAAATTAAAGCTACACTGCCCACAGGGAATAATCATTTCAGATGTTACTGAGTCATTTGTTAATGATTCAGTCCCTAACAATGTCATTTCTCAGACAGCCAAGTGGCACCACTCTTGTCCTTTTGAGGCCAAAATCAAAGGGCCTACAACAAAGTATTCCTAACAATTTCCTGCCCCCTCCACCCTGATTTTATGAAAAGATGTAAAATCAGTGACAAGGAAAAACAAGGCCTGTGCTGTGTTTTCAACTGAAATTGGAAGCTGAACTGCACTGTTACTTCAAAAACTCCCGCACCGAGAAAAGGGAACCCTCTTGCATTGCTGGTGGGAATGTAAATTGATACAGCCGCTATGGAAGACAGTATGGAGATTTCTTAAAAAACTAAAAATAGAAGCACCCTATGACCCAGCAATCCCACTATTAGGCTTATATCCTGATGAAATCAAATCTGAAAGAAGCACCTGTACCCCAATGTTCATTGCAGCTCTCTATACAATAGCCAGAACATGGAAGCAACCTAGATGTCCATCGATGAATGAATGGATCCAGAAGCCCTGGTATATATATACAATGGAATACTACTCAGCTGTTAAGAGAAATGCAGAAGACTCAGTCCTAATGAAGTGGCTGGCTCTAGAACCTATTATAAAAAGTGAAGTAAGTCAAAAAGAGAAAGACAAATACAGTATACTAGCACACATATATGGAATCTAGTAGGACGGTCTTGATAACACACGCAGGGAACTCATGGAAAAACAGAGCACAGACATAGGGACATTGTGGGGAAGAAATAGGGAGGGGGAGGCATGGAGGGAGTAACATGGAAACCTGTACTGTTCTGTGTGGAAAAGACAGCTAGTGTCATAGTGCTAAGGGAATGGGAGTGCTCACAATGGCTTGGGGCGAGGGTCTGGAGGGATGGGATGGGGGGAACTGGGGGAGTGGGGACCATGGATGTGCATGTGACTGATCTGGGAACATACATGTCTGTGACCAAGGGATGATGCGGAGGGGTGGGAAGGGGGGAATTAGGGGGATAGGGACCAGGGATATGCATTTGACTGACCTGGGAACATACATGTCTGTGAACAACAAAACTCTGTAAAATCTTTAAAATAAAGAATTTTAAAAAATAAAAATAAAAAATCATGAATGTAAAAAAAAAAAAAAAAAAAAACTCCCGCAAAGGAACTAGACTTCATGAATGCTAAAGCCCTTAAGTCCATTTCGTCTATTGACTCACTCCTAGAAGTCATCCCACCAATAAAAACCACACCAATAAGAAAACAAAAAAACTTGGCATTTTGATGTGAGTCAAGGCACTGTCACAGTGGGAACCCATTCAATTCAGATGGATCAATTCAGGAAAGATTAGGAAAACTCTGCAAGCAGGAAAAGTGGGAAATTCCTGAAAAGTGTGGCTGTGGACAATTTCTCTGAGGATGGTGAAGGACCTGAGGGCATGTAAACTGAATGGGGTAAATAAGTCTGACTGCTATGACAGATTTCAATCATGTGGCCAAGTTCTAAGCTAAGTATCTGCACTTTCCTACTTTGTATCCAACTTGGAGGTTAAACAACTTTCTAATTATCTTATATCTGCCCTGGGGCTTTCCTCTAGGCTGATCAAATTCAGCAGGATAAAGCACTAAATACTTAAACATCCTTTAACAGTCAGTAAAGATTCTTGTGGAAAATGCCCTCAACTGGAGAGGTCCGTATTCTGGTCACTTCCATTAGTGAAGGCCTGACTTTAGTGAAGTCTCTCTGTGTTTCTGCATCTCTGTATTTGCCTTTATGAGCTACTTGTTATTCAACTGCTCTGTCATGTCCAACACTTTGCAGCTTCATGGACTGCAACACTCCAGGCTTCCCTGTCACTCACCATTTCCGTGAGTTTGCTCAAACTCATGTCCACTGAGTCAGTGATGCCATCCTACCAGTTTACCCTCTGTCGCCCCCTTCTCCTGCCTGCCTTCAACCTTTCCCAACATCAGGGTCTTTTCCAATGAGTCAGTTCTTCACATTAGGTGGCCAAAGTATTGGAGCTTCAGCTTCAGCATCATTCCTTTCAATGAATATTCAGGGTTGATTTATTTTAGGACTGACTGGTTTGATCTCCTTACAGTCCAGGGACAGATTTTGGGGGGTGTCTCTTAAGGAACCACCAGGCAAGGCAAGGCCAAACCGCTCAGAATTACTTACTGTACAGCCATGATTAACGCCCATTCTTCATTCCCAGGACCTACTGTTGCAGGGAGGAAGTCAATTCTGACTCCATGTTAGAAACTATTTCTTTGAGTTACTTTTCATTCCTTTTATTATTATAACCATACTTAATAGCTTGTCTCAGAGGACACTGCCCCTCTGCCTGACTGTAAACTAAAGAGGCTTTGTTCAGTTGATAGAGAATCTGTCCCTGCCCACCTGTGAATAGAAGAGATTAACACACCCCTTCCAAAGACTGGCCATTCCTTTGGAGATGTTTTGCAAGACTGAAGATCCTTTCAGTTTACTTCCTCACTGTCTCTCCCTCTTTATTCTGCCCCTTGACTTTAGTTTCTCATTGCTTCTTCCTCTCTGATCTACAAAATACCTGGCATCCAGACCCCAATAAGATGGCTATTTATGAGACACTAGCCTGCTATCTTCTTGGTCAGCTGCTTTCCTTGTCTCAACACCTCATCTCTCGGATTCGCTGGCTTATTGTGCAGTGAGCAGAGCAAGCTTGGACTTGGAACACTATCAGACTCTACCTCTCCCAATGAATGTCAAAACTTTACTTCTATCAAAGCTTTTTTTTTTTTTCAAATTACACTTTTTTTTTTAAATTTTGGTCTCTTTTCATTGATTTTTTTTTTATTTATTCATTTTTCATACATCTTTATTCCTTGGCCTGTGTGGGCCTCCCATCGCAGTGGCCTCTCTCAGTGCAGAGCACCAGCTCTGGGCACATGCACTCCAGAGCACTGGCTCTTAATGGGACACACCAGTCCAGCTGTTTTGCAGCACATGGGATCTTCCCAGGCCAGTGATCAAACCGGCGCCCCTTGCACTGCAAGGCAGACTCCTTACCCACTGGACCACCAGGGAAGCCCTATCAAAGTTCTTTTAACATCTGACACCATCTGACGCACCTCTTTGCTGTCAAACAGGTATCCTGACATCATTCCTTTCAATGAATATTCAGGGTTGATTTATTTTAGGACTGACTGGTTTGATCTCCTTACAGTCCAGGGACAGATTTTGGGGGGTGTCTCTTAAGGAACCACCAGGCAAGGCAAGGCCAAACCGCTCAGAATTACTTACTGTACAGCCATGATTAACGCCCATTCTTCATTCCCAGGACCTACTGTTGCAGGGAGGAAGTCAATTCTGACTCCATGTTAGAAACTATTTCTTTGAGTTACTTTTCATTCCTTTTATTATTATAACCATACTTAATAGCTTGTCTCAGAGGACACTGCCCCTCTGCCTGACTGTAAACTAAAGAGGCTTTGTTCAGTTGATAGAGAATCTGTCCCTGCCCACCTGTGAATAGAAGAGATTAACACACCCTTCCAAAGACTGGCCATTCCTTTGGAGATGTTTTGCAAGACTGAAGATCCTTTCAGTTTACTTCCTCACTGTCTCTCCCTCTTTATTCTGCCCCTTGACTTTAGTTTCTCATTGCTTCTTCCTCTCTGATCTACAAAATACCTGGCATCCAGACCCCAATAAGATGGCTATTTATGAGACACTAGCCTGCTATCTTCTTGGTCAGCTGCTTTCCTTGTCTCAACACCTCATCTCTCGGATTCGCTGGCTTATTGTGCAGTGAGCAGAGCAAGCTTGGACTTGGAACACTATCAGACTCTACCTCTCCCAATGAATGTCAAAACTTTACTTCTATCAAAGCTTTTTTTTTTTTTCAAATTACACTTTTTTTTTTAAATTTTGGTCTCTTTTCATTGATTTTTTTTTTATTTATTCATTTTTCATACATCTTTATTCCTTGGCCTGTGTGGGCCTCCCATCGCAGTGGCCTCTCTCAGTGCAGAGCACCAGCTCTGGGCACATGCACTCCAGAGCACTGGCTCTTAATGGGACACACCAGTCCAGCTGTTTTGCAGCACATGGGATCTTCCCAGGCCAGTGATCAAACCGGCGCCCCTTGCACTGCAAGGCAGACTCCTTACCCACTGGACCACCAGGGAAGCCCTATCAAAGTTCTTTTAACATCTGACACCATCTGACGCACCTCTTTGCTGTCAAACAGAATATTCCTGTATCTGTGTTGCCCAATATGGCAGTCACTAGCCATCAGCTGGTGACACAAGGTGAGACTAAGGAACTGAACTCTTGTTTTACTAACTTTCTTTTAAGCAGTCACAAGTGGCATAGTGGCTGCCATTTCTCAACAAAAGCTTAATGGTCTTCTTATCATCTGAGAAGAATCTACCAGGGAGTGCTCAAGGTGGGTGGCCTCTGACTTTCTTGCCCTGTTAGTATCATCTTACCTGAAAGCACTGAGGCAAATTTTCTATCGCCTCATCCTGTCAAAATCTCTTAAAACTGCTTAACTCTACTGTGGGGCCCAGAATGCTGAGGAAAGACAGACCGTTTTTTTTTTTCTCTTTACTGGATATGGTCAGTGGAGGAGATCTCTAGCTCCCCTATGAGGTGCCAGCCTTATCTGCTTCAGCCCCCTGGCATCATCGCATACTCCTTTCTGCCTCTGTTCCATTTTATCTAGCATCTCTCTTGCACCCTCATATACAGTTAGTCGTCTTCTGCCGTCAGGGCCCACTACTGTAGTTTACCAAGTGGCCACAGCAGAAGTTGACTTCGACCTCTTCCATATCTTACACAGACACTGCTCAAGGATAACAACACCACTGTGATTGGTTTATTGGTTGGTTTTATTGCTGTTTAGTCCCTCAGCTATGTCTGACTTTTCTGCGACCTATCCATGGACTGCAGCCCACAAGACTCCTCTGTCCATGCAATTTCCCAGGCAAGAATACTGAAATGGGTAGCCATTTCCTCCTCCAGGGGATCGTCCTAATCCAGGGATTGAATCCATGTCTCCTGCACTGGCAAGTGGGTTCTTTACCCCTGAGTCACCAGGGAAGCCCATTTCATCAATTAACCAAATAAGACTATTCAGGAGTGGACTTACCGCTTCACCCGCTCAGTACTGTCCTGACTCAATTCTTTCATTCTTTCTTCTACCTTGTTCAAAAGCTGCAATTACAAGAAAATAAATCAATGGGCTTATCAAATAAGCTAAGTGTAAGAGTTAAATTACAGACCTGCAGGTCGAGGTCATGTTGACAGACCCGTGATCCTGGCAGGTGTTCAGATCTATCTGTCCTCCCCCATCCCTCTGGCAGCCTGCAGGCCTGGTCCAATTTCACACTTTCCCACCAGCTAGCTCTCCTGATGCCAAGCTCACTTTAGCCTAATGTATCCACAAAGCAACAGGAAAGGGAAAGGCTCAAGGATATTGCAGCTATAATATTCCAGTTAAAGGATTACAGTCTCTCCAGCGCAAAGCAAAGTCATTACTCAGTACTCAGGTGATCAAGGGAATGACAACCACCAGGTTCCTAGAAACTACTTGAGGAACAACCATTTTTCTCCTAAAATCACTTATCTGAAGTCAGCCAAGTTTACAATTAAGTGAACTGGGAAGTGAGCTATTGGGTGAAAATAATTTTATCATTCCACTAAGCAGTTTCTGTAAGTTTTAAATACTTTAGTAAATAAAAGTGGAAAACGGACACTATCAACTTCTTTGCCTTGTGCATCACCGTCGTAACTCTGAAGGTCCAGCAACACCAATCCATGTGGGTAAATTCTCAAATTGGCAAAGCTACAGAGGAAAGCATAATGGTAAGGTTAGAAATTGTATCATGGCACTCAAAAGAAAAAAGACACCAACCCAGTTAAAACGCAAAGTCATTACTCTGTTTTTTCCCCCCAAGTGGCATAATTAACCCAGTGGCTTCCTTATCAGAGTCTCTTCATGGGGGCAGAGAAGCCAATCATTTAAGGAAAATTTTAGACAGTCATCAAGTGCTAAGGTTTTCACACAGGTTATTGGGTCCAGGAAGTGATGCAGCAGAAAGTGCTGTGAATCTGATCTTTAAGAAGGTTCCTCAGCAATCCCCTTCACCATTGCAACCAAGAGAATAAAATATCTAGGAATAAACCTACCCAAAGACACAAAAGAACTGTACACAGAAAATTATAAGACACTCATGAAAGACATTAAAGAAGACTTAAACAGATGGAGAGACATTCCATGTTCCTAGGTCAGAAGAATCAATATTGTGAAAATGACCATACTACCAAATATCATCTACAGATTCAATGCAATACCTATTCAACTACCATTGACATTTTTCACAGAACTAGACCAAAGAATAACACAGTTCATATATGGAAACACAAAAGACCCCAAATAGCCAAAGCAATCCTGAGGAAGAAGAATGGAGCTGGAGGGATCAGCCTCCCTAACTTCAGACTCTACTACAAAGCAACAGTCATCAAGACAGTATGGTTCTGACAAAAACAGAAATATAGACCAATGGAACAAGATAGAAAACCCAGAGATAAATCCACGCACCTATGGGTACTTTATTTTTGACAGAGGAGGCGAAACTATAAAATGGAACAAAGACAGCCTCTTCAACAAATGGTGCTGGGAAAACTGGACAGCTACATGCAAAAAAATGAAGCTGGAACATTCCCTGACACCACACACGAAGATACACTCAAAATGGATTAAAGACCTAAATATAAGACTAGAAACCATCAAACTCTTAGAGGAGAATATAGGCAAAACCCTCAAGGACATAAATCAAAGCAAGATCTTCTGTGACCTGCCTACTACAATAGCAGAACTAAAAATAAGAATTAACATGTGGGACTTAATGAAACTTAAAAGCTTTTGTACAGCAAAAGAAACTACAAAAAAGCTGAACAGACAGCCCACACAATGGGAGAAAATCATAGCAAATGAAACAACAGACAAAGAATTAATCTCCAAAATCTACAAGCAACTCAGACAACTCAGCACAGGAAAAACGAACAACCCAATCAAAAAAATGGGAAAAAGACCTAAACAGACATCTCACCAAAGAGGACATACAGGGGCTTCCCTGGTGGTCCAGTGGGTAAGGACACCGCCTTGCAGTGCAAGGGGCACCGGTTCGATCCCTGGCCTGGGAAGATCCCACGTGCCATGGAGCGGCTGGACCGATGTGTCCAATTATCAAGCTGGAGCTTTGGAGCACATGCGCCCAGAGCCAGTGCTCTGCGACAACAGAGGCCACTGCAATGGGAGGCCCACACGGGCCAAAGAACAAAGATGGATGAAACTGAATAAATGAAAGACCAATAGAAGTGGCCCATCCACCCCCTCCCTCCCCACTCTCAAAAAAAAAAAAAATCAAAGAGGACATTCAGATGGCCAAAAAGTACATGAAGCGATGCTCAACCTCGCTTATTATTAGAGAAATGCAAATCAAAACTACAATGAGATATCACCTCACACCCTTCAGAATGGCCATCATCCACAAATCGACAGACAATAAATACTGGAGAGGATGTGGAGAAAAGTGAACACTCTTGCATTGCTGGTGGGAATGTAAACTGATACAGCTGCTATGAAGACAGTATGGAGATTCCTTAAAAAACTAAAAATAAAAGCACCATACAACCCAGCAATCCCCCTATTAGGCTTATACCCAGATGAAATCAAAACTGAAAGAAGCACCTGTACCCTAATATTCATTGCAGCTCTCCATACAATAGCTAGAACATGGAAGCAACCTAGATGTCCATCGACGAATGAATGGATAAAGAAACTCTGGTACATATATACAATGGAATACTACACAGCTGTAAAAAGAAATGCAGAAGTATCAGTCCTAATGAGATGAGTAGATCTAGAACCTATCATAAAAAGTGAAGTAAGTCAAAAAGAGAAAGACAAGTACAATATACTAACACATATATATGGAATCTAGAAGGATGGCAATTCCATCAGTGAAGTGATGGAAAAACAGACAGACAATAGACATATGGACATTGTGGGGAATGACTAGTGAGTGGGAGGCATAGAGGGAGTGACACAGAAACCTATACTACCATATGTGAAAAAGATAGCTATTGTCGTTGCACTGTGGAAATGGGAGTTCCTGGGGTGCGGGTTGCGACGGCCTGGAGGGGTGGGTTGGGGGCACCTGGAGGGGGAAGGGACAGGGATATGCATATGACTGATCTGGGAACATGCATATCTGTGAACAACAAAACTCTGTCAAAATTTCAAAATAAAATTTAATATATATATATATATAAAGATTCCTCAGCAGTGACTGATCTCTTCTTAAAAGAGGGGAAGGCAGAGTAAAACAAACTGAGTTCTCCCAATTACTCTCAAGAGTTCAAAACAGAGCCATGTTCTTCTGACTACAGGCAGGTGGCGGCTACATTAATTGAGTTAGGAGACTGCAAGTCAGATCTAGCCCTCAACATGTTTTGTAAAGCATCCAGATTAAATACGGTTTTTACATTTTTAAAGAGTTGTTTAAGAAAAACAAAAAAAAAGGGGGCTTCCCCTGGCGGTCCAGTGGGTAAGGACACCGCCTTGCAGTGCAAGGGGCGCCGGTTCGATCCCTGGCCTGGGAAGATCCCACGTGCCCGCGGAGCGGCTGGACTGATGTGTCCATTTACCGAGCCGGAGCTCTGGGGCGCATGCGCCCAGAGCCGGCACTCTGCAACGACAGACGCCACCACGATGGGAGGCCCACAGGAGCCAAAGAACAAAGACGGATGAAAATAGAGAAATGAAAGACCAATAGAAGTGGCCCGCCTGCTACCTTCCCTCCCCAACCCGACCCCCGCCCAAAATAAAAATAAATAAATAAATAAAAAGAAAAACAAAAAAAAAAGGTATGTGATAGGGACCTCATGTAGCTCCTTACAGGAAAAGCTTTAAGCTCCAATTCAGTGTATCTGACTAGATTTTTATGAAATAAAAATAGTGCATCACACATGCATAAGAATTATCTGAAGAAACTCAGCTTCTTTTTATTTCTTAAAAAGCTGGTCAGGGGCTTCCCCTGGTGGTCCAGTGGGTAAAGACATCGCCTTGCAGTGCAAGGCCAGTGGACAGGGATGCCGGCAGGGAACCGGCAGGGACGCCAGTTCGATCCCTGGCCTGGGAAGATGCCACGTGCCGCTGAGCGACTGGACCGATGTGTCCAATTACCGAGCCAGAGCTCTGGAGCGCATGCGCCCAGAGCTGGCTCTCTGCGACAACAGACGCCACCGCGATGGGAGGCCCGCAGGAGCCAAAGAACAAAGACAGATGAAAATAGAGAAATGAAAGACCAATAGAAGTGGCCCGCCCATCCCCCATCCTCCAAAAAAGATTTAAAAAAAAAAAAAAGCTGGTCAGGAGATCACATCTGAAAATTAATAGTGCAAGTTACTAAGAATGTTAACAGCTTTTGAATCAAGAAGATACCACAAAGACTCAATGCAAAGAAATACAAAGAACTCAGTGCACCAATATCTTCTGTTATAAGTCTTTTTTTTTTTCTTGTGGCTGCTCCAGGCCTTAGTTCTGGCACTCAAGACCTTCTTAGTTACAGCATGCAGGCTCCAGTTCCCTGACCAGGGATCAAACCTGTACGCTCTTCCCCACCCTCCCACTCCTGCTCCAGAGCGCAGGAGTCCCAGAGGCTGAAGCACCAGGAAGTCCCTTGTTATCAGTCATTTCTTAATTTAGGTTTCCTTTCCTAGTCTCAGGTTGACTTTGATTTACATATTGACCAGATACAAAAAATCTAGATCATGTATAAAGTCTTAAAGAGAAAACAAAACCAAAAAGCTCAAATTCCTGGATGCCCTCAGCTGTTAAGCTGAGGCTGTCAAGCTATGTTCAGACTTTCTCATCCCGTATTTGTCTACAATGTTAGTCCTTGGGAGGAGCTTGCCAGAAATACTATTTCGGGTACAGCTGAGACCTGCTGCAGTAGAAACTCTTAGAGCAGAGCACAGCCATCTGGATCACTGCCTGACAGTTCCTATTGCTTATGCTGCCCGAGGGTTCTGGGTCTTGGCTACAGAGAATCATCTGGCGGGCGTCTTTGGAGAAACAGAAGTGCACAGTAGCCTCAGTCTCTGCAGGGAGTGCCTGGGCCTGGGATTATAGCTACTGCTCAACTAGAGCAGAGGCACTGAATTTTAGCCCCCCACCCTCCCCACAGAGATGCCAAAGGAAGAAAGAAAAGAATCCCGATGCCCCTCACACGCACAAATCCCTCCCCCCCACACACACAGCTGATGTGCTCAGACCTGAAGAGGAGCACTCACGGCCACCTCACCTGCCATTTTTGTTTATGTACGTTGCTAAATAGCCATGCTCCTGCCAGGTATGCACCGACTCCGTCATTCCATGCTCCTGGAAAATGGACTGGAGGCCTTTCAGAATGGTCTCACCATCAGCTGTAGAACAGGGGGAGAAGGCAAGATGGTCAGGATTAAACATTCAGAAGCAAAGAACAGTATGATACATGAACTTTAGAGAAACACTGAAGAGCACTGCCAGTGTCACTTATCCCCTCTGTCAGAGGCTAGAACATTCTCAACCCTATAGGGAGATGCTGCATTTTATACCAGGTAATACAGTTAAGAATGGCAAGACCAACCACAAAATAGCTGTGCCAAAAACTCAGACAGATACTCGATCAACTAGAAATAGTATAACGAAATATTTAGGCTAGCCAGAAATCAAATAAAAACACGATAAAAGACATTTCACTTCAGGTGAAATAACTTAATGAGGATCCAGAGTACTGGAAAAGGGATCCCATCCACTGTTTATGGGTATCAAAAATGACTTCAAAACTTCTGATTTTGTGTTTCCGGTGTTCTACAATAAGGATGGCTTGCTTTTATTACTGGGAGAAAAAAGAAAGAAATAGTGCCACTCCGTAATCTATTTCTTTTGGGGCGGGGGTCGGGTTGGGGAGAGAGGGGAGCGGGCGGGCCACTTCTATTGGTCTTTCATTTCTCTATTTTCATCCGTCTTTGTTCTTTGGCTCCTGTGGGCCTCCCATCGCGGTGGCGTCTGTCATCGCAGAGCGCTGGCTCTGGGCGCATGCGCCCCAGAGCTCCGGCTCGGTAAATGGACACATCAGTCCAGCCGCTCCGCGGGCACGTGGGATCTTCCCAGGCCAGGGATCGAACCGGCGCCCCTTGCACTGCAAGGCGGTGTCCTTACCCACTGGACCACCAGGGGAAGCCCTATTTCTAACTGATAGAAACTGAAGAATTCAATATGCTACAACTTGCTAGGTACTCTTGACACCCACCTCCCATCCCACTCCCCACACCCTGCCAAAGTGGAGCTGAGGTCAAGGACTGAAGTCAAGGTTATAGAAATTGCATTAACCTCTGCAGTTCTTGAAATCAGAATCTTCAACAACATTCAGTTTTCTGAAGCTGCAATTTTTGTTTATGTACGTTGCTAAATAGCCATGCTCCTGCCAGGTATGCACCGACTCCGTCATTCCATGCTCCTGGAAAATGGACTGGAGGCCTTTCAGAATGGTCTCACCATCAGCTGTAGAACAGGGGGAGAAGGCAAGATGGTCAGGATTAAACATTCAGAAGCAAAGAACAGTATGATACATGAACTTTAGAGAAACACTGAAGAGCACTGCCAGTGTCACTTATCCCCTCTGTCAGAGGCTAGAACATTCTCAACCCTATAGGGAGATGCTGCATTTTATACCAGGTAATACAGTTAAGAATGGCAAGACCAACCACAAAATAGCTGTGCCAAAAACTCAGACAGATACTCGATCAACTAGAAATAGTATAACGAAATATTTAGGCTAGCCAGAAATCAAATAAAAACACGATAAAAGACATTTCACTTCAGGTGAAATAACTTAATGAGGATCCAGAGTACTGGAAAAGGGATCCCATCCACTGTTTATGGGTATCAAAAATGACTTCAAAACTTCTGATTTTGTGTTTCCGGTGTTCTACAATAAGGATGGCTTGCTTTTATTACTGGGAGAAAAAAGAAAGAAATAGTGCCACTCCGTAATCTATTTCTTTTGGGGCGGGGGTCGGGTTGGGGAGAGAGGGGAGCGGGCGGGCCACTTCTATTGGTCTTTCATTTCTCTATTTTCATCCGTCTTTGTTCTTTGGCTCCTGTGGGCCTCCCATCGCGGTGGCGTCTGTCATCGCAGAGCGCTGGCTCTGGGCGCATGCGCCCCAGAGCTCCGGCTCGGTAAATGGACACATCAGTCCAGCCGCTCCGCGGGCACGTGGGATCTTCCCAGGCCAGGGATCGAACCGGCGCCCCTTGCACTGCAAGGCGGTGTCCTTACCCACTGGACCACCAGGGGAAGCCCTATTTCTAACTGATAGAAACTGAAGAATTCAATATGCTACAACTTGCTAGGTACTCTTGACACCCACCTCTCCCATCCCACTCCCCACACCCTGCCAAAGTGGAGCTGAGGTCAAGGACTGAAGTCAAGGTTATAGAAATTGCATTAACCTCTGCAGTTTCACTTGAAATCAGAATCTTCAACAACATTCAACAGTATCATACTTACATGAAAAGCAAAATGCAATTTATTCTTCTCTAGTTATATCTGCCAAGTTCTCATTCCTTGAGAAGGGTAAGATAACCAAAATGAGACAAAATGAATTACTCTGTACTGTCTCATAACCTCACCACAGGCTGGTGCTTTTTCCACATGAAGGGAAAGAGTGCAAGCTGAGAAGCGACAAAACAAAACACCCCTCTGATCTGATTGGGGGAAAAAGAAAAAAAAATAGCCAGAAGATCCACAGTTGACCGCAGTGTGGTCTCACAAGAAAATTACATGAGAATTCCTTCCATAAACTAAGGAGTGCCAAAATGGATTGGAAGAATTCCTTCAATCTACAGAGTCTATCTCCAATGACATTTGGAACTAGGCTCCCAATACCTTCCAGTGCACAGTAAGAATGAGGGCTGCAAACTAGGTTCAGAGGCCACGTTGGGCAGCAGATATTCTTATTCTGGCCTACACGGATGCTTTTTAACATGTAAATTAACATGTATCCCTAGAAAGGCATGCCATGAATAGGTAGAGACAAGTAGTCAGGGCCCAGAGACCTGTATGCTACTAGCAAGTGTGAAAGGATCAAGTGGGCAGAGCCAAGGGACTTCAGATACTCATTAAAAATACCAACATGGGGGGCTTCCCTGGTGGTCCAGTGGGTAAGGGGCACGGGTTCGATTCCTGGCCCGGGAGGATCCCACATGCCGCGGAGCAGCTGGTCCAGTGTGTTCAATTAGGAGCCAGCGCTCTGGAGTACATAAGCCCAGAGCTGGCACTCTGCTTCAGGAGAGGCCACTGCAATGGGAGGCCCACACAGGCCAAAGAACAGAGCTGGATGGAGATAAATGAATGAAAGAGCAATAAAAGAGGCCAAAATTTAAATAAATTAAAAAAAAAATAACAACATGGGTTTATCCCAAAGGGAGTGGCCTCCTTACTTTCAGAAGGCACCACCCAGCAAGCTGCAGGAACTGGAGTCGGGTCAGAGAGTGTGGGGGTAGCCAAGCCCTGTGTGCAGCAAAAATGAACTGAGGTCCTTTCAGGAAGAAGCCCCCACCCACCTCAGGAAGTCCCGTGTAGTGGCATCCACACCACCATCACTGCTTCACCGGGCACAAGCACCACCCGACACGAGCAGACCTCCTGTCTCATCCGGGGCTCCCTCATTCCCAGCAAAAGTGTGTCTTTGGGAAACTCTTTGGACAAAAAATAATCTGGCTGGCTTTGCTATTCTGAAATTGGTTTCAGGAAGTGAAAAGGGGGAAGCTTGAATTTTATCCCCCCGAACTGTGGTTTTAAGACTGAATTTAGCCCCTGGAAAAAAATTTCAACTTCAAACTTGATACGAAGATATGATCCCGTTCCCTCTGTGTTTGTCCTCAAAGCCTGGGGGATGGGGGTGGGGGTCAGGCCACGATGCAAGTGACTGAGCTGCAGGGCGATGAAGTAGACAAGTGTGCCCAGCAGTACTTGAACTGTGACTAGGAAAGCCACTATGTAATTATTCAATCCCTCCTTGGCCAGAACAGATGTTTTCTGTTTTTAAAGTGTATAAAGCAAATCATCACTCCTGGTAAACGGCCTCAGGCCCAAGTTCAGCTGGCACATTCCACAACAGAACACAAACTCACCACGAGGGTGATGGGGGCTGTGCCAGTGGGGCCACCCTGCGGGTCACTGGCCAGGCCATACGCTGAAGGGGGATCCCAGGGCTAAGCTGGAGCAAACTCTATCCCTTGGGTAGGAAAAGGGGGTGTCTTTGGTACACGCAAAGCCCTTGACTGCTGGCCAAGCCCAGCATGGGGACCGTCCCCTTTTTCTAACTGGCACAATTAGCAGAAAGGCACTGAGCAGCCTAACAGAGGCCTTCCAGTCAGGTTTCAAACTGAAGGAAAACACATTACAAAAGATATCCAATTTAGTGTTCTTGTATTTCTATGCTGTGGGCTTACCCCCAGTTCAGCAGAAATACCCTGGGTCAGAGTGACCTTTCTGCCAGTCGCCACCACCTAGTCCCTGTGTGCAGCAAAAATGAACTGAGGTCCTTTCAGGAAGAAGCCCCCACCCACCTCAGGAAGTCCCGTGTAGTGGCATCCACACCACCATCACTGCTTCACCGGGCACAAGCACCACCCGACACGAGCAGACCTCCTGTCTCATCCGGGGCTCCCTCATTCCCAGCAAAAGTGTGTCTTTGGGAAACTCTTTGGACAAAAAATAATCTGGCTGGCTTTGCTATTCTGAAATTGGTTTCAGGAAGTGAAAAGGGGGAAGCTTGAATTTTATCCCCCCGAACTGTGGTTTTAAGACTGAATTTAGCCCCTGGAAAAAAATTTCAACTTCAAACTTGATACGAAGATATGATCCCGTTCCCTCTGTGTTTGTCCTCAAAGCCTGGGGGATGGGGGTGGGGGTCAGGCCACGATGCAAGTGACTGAGCTGCAGGGCGATGAAGTAGACAAGTGTGCCCAGCAGTACTTGAACTGTGACTAGGAAAGCCACTATGTAATTATTCAATCCCTCCTTGGCCAGAACAGATGTTTTCTGTTTTTAAAGTGTATAAAGCAAATCATCACTCCTGGTAAACGGCCTCAGGCCCAAGTTCAGCTGGCACATTCCACAACAGAACACAAACTCACCACGAGGGTGATGGGGGCTGTGCCAGTGGGGCCACCCTGCGGGTCACTGGCCAGGCCATACGCTGAAGGGGGATCCCAGGGCTAAGCTGGAGCAAACTCTATCCCTTGGGTAGGAAAAGGGGGTGTCTTTGGTACACGCAAAGCCCTTGACTGCTGGCCAAGCCCAGCATGGGGACCGTCCCCTTTTTCTAACTGGCACAATTAGCAGAAAGGCACTGAGCAGCCTAACAGAGGCCTTCCAGTCAGGTTTCAAACTGAAGGAAAACACATTACAAAAGATATCCAATTTAGTGTTCTTGTATTTCTATGCTGTGGGCTTACCCCCAGTTCAGCAGAAATACCCTGGGTCAGAGTGACCTTTCTGCCAGTCGCCACCACCTAGTCCCTGTGGCCATCAAGTATGCCAGTCCTGATAGATACACAGAGACCAGGTCGTTTTGCCCACTGTTCACCTCAGTTCATATTCACCTTGCTCCTGACCTAGGGACACTCAGCCAAGCTGCTCCCAGCCCTTGGGGAAGACTCCAGAAAGCAGAGCTGGAGGTAAAATGACTACCTAGCATCTACCTAGCATCTCTTTTCCAGAGCCAGGCTTTTCAAATGAAAACTGGAAGGTAGGGCTTCCCTGGTGGTCCAGTGGGTAAAGACACTGCCTTGCAGTGCAAGGGGCGCCAGTTCGATCCGTGGCCTGGGAAGATGCCATGTGCCGCGGAGCGGCTGGACCCATGTGTCCAATTACCGAGCCGGAGCTCTGGGGCGCATGCGCCCAGAGCCTGCGCTCTGCGACGACGCCACGGCGATGGGAGGCCCACACGGGCCAAAGAACAAAGGTGGATGAAAATACATAAAATGAAAGACCAATAGAAGTGGCCCGCCCCCCAAAAAAAATCGATAAATGAAAATAGACCAATAGAAGTGGCCCACCCACCCTTCTCCCTCCCCAACCCGCTCCCCTCACCACAAAAAAAAAAAAGAAAGAAAACTGGAAGGGAAAGAAATGAGTTCCAAAAGCCCTAACAAGGTGGTCTCCTTTGTCATCTTTTTTTTTTTTTTTTTTTAATTTTGGCCTCTTTTATTGGTCTCTCATTCATTTATTTTCATCCATCTTTATTCTTTGGCCTGGTGGGCCTCCCATCGCAGAGGCCTCTGTTGTCACAGAGCACCGGCTCTGGGCCCACGCACTCTAGAGTGCTGGCTCATAGTTGGACACACCAGTCCAGTCGCTCCGTGGCACGTGGGATCTTTCCAGGCCAGGGATCGAACCGACGGCCCTTGTACTGCAAGGCATGTCTCTACCCACTGGACCACCAGGGAAGCCCTCCTTTGTCATCTTGATGTCAAGTGCTCAATAAATGTTTTGTGGGTAAATGAAAAATTCATTTGGCTAAATTAATCATCCTTATTTCTGTATCTGCAGTTTCTGAAACACCCAGACCAGTGGTTTTCACAATCCTAGCTGTGCATTTTAACCACATATGGAATTATAAAACTTCTGATGCCACATCCTACACAAATTAAAGAAAAACTGGGGGTAGTGGGACCCAGGTATTACTTTTTTAAAAGCTCCCTGGGAAATTCCAGTGTGCAGAAATGTTTGATAACCAATAATCTAAACCACTAGATACAAAAAAGAAACAACCCCCCCCCCCATTATCTCCAAACTAACCACTCTCAAGTCACCAAAAGGTTGTATTGATAGAAAATACTCAACAAAACAGAAGTTCTGAAGAAGTCCAAACTCCCTGCTAGCGATAGCCACAGGTTATAGCTAGAGTCACTACTCTATACCTATCTAGGAAGGAACATGTGATATGATCAAACAAAATGTACTTGCTCTAACAGTTACTCACTGTGGGTTGAAAATATGATGTGACTGCTTACTCAAATTTGGGAA
Source organism: Tragulus kanchil (assembly GCA_022376925.1). Lineage (NCBI taxonomy): Eukaryota > Metazoa > Chordata > Mammalia > Artiodactyla > Tragulidae > Tragulus > Tragulus kanchil. Next base: position 111,919,447 of record JAIOJX010000001.1, read on the forward strand.
CACAAGACAGCAATGTCATAAATGCCTACAAGTCAGAAAATGCGAAAATAGATTCAATGTTAAAAGAAATATAAGCATACTGCTTTCAAGCAGACTTGTGAAAGGGTTTAATACCTAGATTAATAGGCAGATTTGATAAGGAAGAGGAGGTGAGGGACAAAAAGAAGGAGGACAAGTATTTTTCTAATCTGAAATGTTTGTTATAATAAGATCAACCCAAAACTAAGTTTATTGTCTTATGTTGATGCTGTGGGCCTAGAAAGGCCTATACACCAGAATGTCTCACCTAGCCCGCAAGACTATCCCCTGGCTAATTTCATGTTGTGAGTGTAGGACTGGAATGCCTTTACGACCTTAAATCATTGTTTCGATAACCCACTGGAAAATACAAATTGTCCTGCTTCAACTGGCAAAGGGGGATACTCTTCTATCCCCCTTCCAGTGTCTATGCTGGAAGCTTTTCCCTATCCTTTCTTACTTTAATAAACGTTTCACTGCATGAAGCTCTGAGTGACCATTACCGAGTCTTCTGATCCCAGTGTGAATTCTTCTCCATTGGAGATTAAGAATTCGACACTGTTCACGGTAACCTACAGTCGTCTATCACCTATCACTTGGTAATCCAAACCAGGTTAATAAAATGTTGCTTGGCACAAGTTCTTAGAAAACTCTGCCCAGGCAACAATGATGTGTAACTAGCAAAGTAAGTGCTCAGCAACACAGCGACCTGTCCCAGGGCAAAATGTGTCCTTTGTCCCACGGGCAACTCAATGTCCTTGTTTCCAGACCACTGCCCACTTTGTGTGTGTTTATTCAACAAGAACTTAAAGAGGAATCAACTTGGAGGTCTGGTCCAAATTAAATACATCACTATCAAAAGAAGACCAGGGAAGACAAGGTTTCATCTCCCTGCCTCATTTTGTCTCAGAGATTCATTGATAGGGCTCTCTCAGGAGAATGAACCCCATTTGTCTTACCCTGGCTAAATCTCAAATTTGTATATCCAGCTGGAACCTGCCTCCTGCCCAAATGCTCACCGCATTGTCCTGATCTCAAGTCTGCAGTCAAAAAATTCTGGGACTTTCCTACTCCTTCCCATCAACGGTTAATAACCTCGCCACTTTAGATCGCCTGAATGGCCCCCCAGTTTGTCTCCTGAGGGCCCCCAAGAAAGTCTCTCTGCATCACACAAACTCACTGGCCAGGACAGCCCTCACTTACAGACCTCATTTCGTCAAATGTTAAAAAAGGAGACACCCCTTCGCAGGGTCCCTAGAAGGAAACCATCACCAATGTTTGATCCCTCACAGTCAGGCACGGCCGATTTATCACTGATCCATTAAGACAGGTAAGCCCTGTGGACATAAATTCATCAGTCTTATGTACCCAACCTTACCAGCCCAAAGAGAAGAGTCCTGGCCCAATAAACACCTATGACACCTGGTGCCTGGCAAAAAGGCAGGGAAGCATGCTTTGGTGAGGTTCCCACTTCTTTGGCTATAAGAGGCTAAGATACTGTAACCTCCTTAACTATGTGAATTCCATTAGAGAGGCTGCCCTCAGAAAATAAGCAATTCTCACACTTCCAGAAAAACTCTAGACTCTCCATCCCATGACCATGACTTGCACCTTTAAGTCTTTTCCGACTTTAAATACTTCAGCTAAGAAAATTCTGGACCTTTAAGCTACACAATGTTAAGTCTCACTAGTCCCCTCTGTACAATCAGAGGGCTGAGTTCCTTTCTGAGCACCCACATTTAAGCAGCACCTGGCTTAGAAAATTAGAATCACCCTGCCCCCCAGTTTTATTGTCTTCTAGGTGTCTCCCATGAACCTCGAGTAATTTAAGCTCCAAGAGGTGGTTAATTATTCCCATGGTTGCACTCTGCACACGCAAGTGCTGAGGTCCCAAACCCAGCCTCCTTCCATCTCACTCCCACTCCTCAGACTATGAAATTTCCAGAGCTTCCTGCCCTCCCTGATACTTGATACCAGTGCCCGCTGATCTGCCTCTTCCACTCACACTTGCCATTTACAACCCAGGTCAGAGGGCCCACCCCTACTTCCACCTCCTCTTTCCGGAGATCTGCACCCTTTCTGTGGGAGGATGGCCCTGAAGCTGTTCACAGATCTGTTTGCAGCTCCCCACAAGGGGAAGCATAAAGAGAGGTATCCTTTCCCCAAAAGCTGAAACTCTCATGTCAGACAACCTAGGAGTCAAGGCTTGGGTTGTGGAGTTTACCAGCTTTCTGGTCTTCTTGACAGACGCCTAAAACAGGAAGCAAAGGAAAAGAGACTCCACATACAGTTGGAAATCATTCAAGCACTGCTTTAAAAATCCTCTCAGATATCTTCATCTTCACAGTGGTGTGTTCATAGCACCATATGCTTTGATCACAACTCAGAACTGCAGTAAAGGTTATGTAAAATATATCATGTTAAACAAAAATCTTCCAGAGTTACCAACCCCACTGGCATAACCACTCTCAGAACAACAAAACAGCATATGCATTTCTCATGGGCTCTGTCCCCCGTTGAAAGCCTAAGGGTTCAAAAACATCCCGGGTGCCTTGGCCAAAAGGCAGGGAAGCATGCTTTGGTGAGGTTCCCACTTCTTTGGCTATAAGAGGCTAAGATACTGTAACCTCCTTAACTATGTGAATTCCATTAGAGAGGCTGCCCTCAGAAAATAAGCAATTCTCACACTTCCAGAAAAACTCTAGACTCTCCATCCCATGACCATGACTTGCACCTTTAAGTCTTTTCCGACTTTAAATACTTCAGCTAAGAAAATTCTGGACCTTTAAGCTACACAATGTTAAGTCTCACTAGTCCCCTCTGTACAATCAGAGGGCTGAGTTCCTTTCTGAGCACCCACATTTAAGCAGCACCTGGCTTAGAAAATTAGAATCACCCTGCCCCCCAGTTTTATTGTCTTCTAGGTGTCTCCCATGAACCTCGAGTAATTTAAGCTCCAAGAGGTGGTTAATTATTCCCATGGTTGCACTCTGCACACGCAAGTGCTGAGGTCCCAAACCCAGCCTCCTTCCATCTCACTCCCACTCCTCAGACTATGAAATTTCCAGAGCTTCCTGCCCTCCCTGATACTTGATACCAGTGCCCGCTGATCTGCCTCTTCCACTCACACTTGCCATTTACAACCCAGGTCAGAGGGCCCACCCCTACTTCCACCTCCTCTTTCCGGAGATCTGCACCCTTTCTGTGGGAGGATGGCCCTGAAGCTGTTCACAGATCTGTTTGCAGCTCCCCACAAGGGGAAGCATAAAGAGAGGTATCCTTTCCCCAAAAGCTGAAACTCTCATGTCAGACAACCTAGGAGTCAAGGCTTGGGTTGTGGAGTTTACCAGCTTTCTGGTCTTCTTGACAGACGCCTAAAACAGGAAGCAAAGGAAAAGAGACTCCACATACAGTTGGAAATCATTCAAGCACTGCTTTAAAAATCCTCTCAGATATCTTCATCTTCACAGTGGTGTGTTCATAGCACCATATGCTTTGATCACAACTCAGAACTGCGCAGTAAAGGTTATGTAAAATATATCATGTTAAACAAAAATCTTCCAGAGTTACCAACCCCACTGGCATAACCACTCTCAGAACAACAAAACAGCATATGCATTTCTCATGGGCTCTGTCCCACCCCAGTTGAAAGCCTAAGGGTTCAAAAACATCCTTTGAACTCACACCGAATATGCTAGATGTAAGCGAACAAAACAAAAAAATATTGTGAGCCAGAGACAACAAGGCCATATTATAGAAATCAAATGATGAACAGAAGTCCTCATATTCTACCAAAATAACCCTTAAATTTAAAATTACATTTTTTAAAACTTGTTTTAATTTTAACAATGAGTCTGCACATCAGAAGACTTCTCAGACATTCAAAAATCTAATTAATTTCTACGGATTAAACTGAAGGTCAAGCAGGTGCTTCCTCGGCCTGTCTTGGGTTCGACAACTTGGTCATGCAGTCCCCATTTACAACAGCTGCAGGATGATTAATCCCATCACACAAAACCCACGCCAACAGGAATGTTCAAAGCAGCATGATTCATAGTCAAAAAGTGAAAACACCCCAACAGCCCATCAAGTTATACTTGAATAAACAAAGTATGATACTATCTACATCATGGACAATTATTTTGCCACAGAAGGAATGTGATACTAATACAGGCTACAAGACAGGCTAAATAGAAGAGGCTAGTCACAAAGGACAACAAATTGTATGATTCCATTTATATGAAATGGCCGGAAAAGCAAATCTCTAGAGACAAAAAGCAAATGAGTGGCTACCAGGGCCTGGGGGAAGGGGATCTAGAAGGAATGAGAAGGGTGACTGCAAAGGGACACAGGGTTTAAAAGGCTCTCATGTCAGACAACCTAGGAGTCAAGGCTTGGGTTGTGGAGTTTACCAGCTTTCTGGTCTTCTTGACAGACGCCTAAAACAGGAAGCAAAGGAAAAGAGACTCCACATACAGTTGGAAATCATTCAAGCACTGCTTTAAAAATCCTCTCAGATATCTTCATCTTCACAGTGGTGTGTTCATAGCACCATATGCTTTGATCACAACTCAGAACTGCGCAGTAAAGGTTATGTAAAATATATCATGTTAAACAAAAATCTTCCAGAGTTACCAACCCCACTGGCATAACCACTCTCAGAACAACAAAACAGCATATGCATTTCTCATGGGCTCTGTCCCACCCCAGTTGAAAGCCTAAGGGTTCAAAAACATCCTTTGAACTCACACCGAATATGCTAGATGTAAGCGAACAAAACAAAAAAATATTGTGAGCCAGAGACAACAAGGCCATATTATAGAAATCAAATGATGAACAGAAGTCCTCATATTCTACCAAAATAACCCTTAAATTTAAAATTACATTTTTTAAAACTTGTTTTAATTTTAACAATGAGTCTGCACATCAGAAGACTTCTCAGACATTCAAAAATCTAATTAATTTCTACGGATTAAACTGAAGGTCAAGCAGGTGCTTCCTCGGCCTGTCTTGGGTTCGACAACTTGGTCATGCAGTCCCCATTTACAACAGCTGCAGGATGATTAATCCCATCACACAAAACCCACGCCAACAGGAATGTTCAAAGCAGCATGATTCATAGTCAAAAAGTGAAAACACCCCAACAGCCCATCAAGTTATACTTGAATAAACAAAGTATGATACTATCTACATCATGGACAATTATTTTGCCACAGAAGGAATGTGATACTAATACAGGCTACAAGACAGGCTAAATAGAAGAGGCTAGTCACAAAGGACAACAAATTGTATGATTCCATTTATATGAAATGGCCGGAAAAAGCAAATCTCTAGAGACAAAAAGCAAATGAGTGGCTACCAGGGCCTGGGGGAAGGGGATCTAGAAGGAATGAGAAGGGTGACTGCAAAGGGACACAGGGTTTCTTCCTTCAAGTGATGAGAATGTTCTAAAATTGTAGTGATGGTCGCACAACTCGGAATGTAACAAAAACCACCAAACTTTAATTAAGCGATTGTATGAGTCATCTCTCGGTAAAGTGCTCCAAAAACATTTAAACAAACACACAGCACTTTTAGACAAAGTTCTAGAAGCCAATTTCTACCCTTTGATCGTTAAGACAGGCCCCAGGAAGTTCCCTGGCAATCCAGTGGTTTAGACTCCCCAAACTTCCACTACAGGGGGTGTGCAATCAATCCCCGATTGGGGAACTAAGATCTTGCAAGCCACTTGGCCAAAGGGAAAAAAGAAAATAACAGGCACCAGATTAAAGGCGTCCTAGGGGTAGTCCTCTGTACCCATTTCCACCAATCACCACCCTCATCAAACAGCAAGTGTCTGAAGCCTCACGTGGATGCTGTCAAAGGAACTGGAAACGGTTTCCTGTCACTAACACATGTCTGCAGCCGAAGTCAGTGCCTGGAGTTCGATCACAGCACTGAAGATACAGTTATGAATACTGTATTGTATATTTGAAACCTGCTGGCAGGGTAGATCTGAAAAGTTCTCATCACAAGGAAAGAAATTTGTTCTTACGTGTGGTCATGGATGTTAAGCGGACATTGGGCAATCACTTGCAATGGTTCTATTTACTGAATCATTACCTGAAATTACAATAGCCTCAATAAAACAAATAAATAAGCCCCAGCATCAGGGCAGAACTGTAGAATACCATAAACCCAGGAATGTTCAAAGCAGCATGATTCATAGTCAAAAAGTGAAAACACCCCAACAGCCCATCAAGTTATACTTGAATAAACAAAGTATGATACTATCTACATCATGGACAATTATTTTGCCACAGAAGGAATGTGATACTAATACAGGCTACAAGACAGGCTAAATAGAAGAGGCTAGTCACAAAGGACAACAAATTGTATGATTCCATTTATATGAAATGGCCGGAAAAAGCAAATCTCTAGAGACAAAAAGCAAATGAGTGGCTACCAGGGCCTGGGGGAAGGGGATCTAGAAGGAATGAGAAGGGTGACTGCAAAGGGACACAGGGTTTCTTCCTTCAAGTGATGAGAATGTTCTAAAATTGTAGTGATGGTCGCACAACTCGGAATGTAACAAAAACCACCAAACTTTAATTAAGCGATTGTATGAGTCATCTCTCGGTAAAGTGCTCCAAAAACATTTAAACAAACACACAGCACTTTTAGACAAAGTTCTAGAAGCCAATTTCTACCCTTTGATCGTTAAGACAGGCCCCAGGAAGTTCCCTGGCAATCCAGTGGTTTAGACTCCCCAAACTTCCACTACAGGGGGTGTGCAATCAATCCCCGATTGGGGAACTAAGATCTTGCAAGCCACTTGGCCAAAGGGAAAAAAGAAAATAACAGGCACCAGATTAAAGGCGTCCTAGGGGTAGTCCTCTGTACCCATTTCCACCAATCACCACCCTCATCAAACAGCAAGTGTCTGAAGCCTCACGTGGATGCTGTCAAAGGAACTGGAAACGGTTTCCTGTCACTAACACATGTCTGCAGCCGAAGTCAGTGCCTGGAGTTCGATCACAGCACTGAAGATACAGTTATGAATACTGTATTGTATATTTGAAACCTGCTGGCAGGGTAGATCTGAAAAGTTCTCATCACAAGGAAAGAAATTTGTTCTTACGTGTGGTCATGGATGTTAAGCGGACATTGGGCAATCACTTGCAATGGTTCTATTTACTGAATCATTACCTGAAATTACAATAGCCTCAATAAAACAAATAAATAAGCCCCAGCATCAGGGCAGAACTGTAGAATATTGAAAGGGACACTGTTATCAACACTTTAGGCATATTTTCAGAGCACAGTTTCTGATATGCAGAGGAAAAAAAAAAAAAAATCAGGAAAAAATTACTCAAGAAAGCAAGCAAAGGACCTACTGACGTTGAACTGACAGCCACCCAGCACAGAAATAGCACCCTAGCATTTTTCATGCAAATGTACATTAAGGAAACCCATACAAGACGGTTTACAGTACCAGGCACACAGAGTATTTCTCAAAACACACATTGTGGTGTACTCAGTACACTATCAACGTGCTGCAAATTACTTCGTCATCCACTCTCCCTTCCTGTGGCATGTGGGCCCCCAACACGTACTGGGGAGGTGGCAGGTGCCTGGCTCTACTTTAAACTAACACAGACCCAGAAACAATCTCCTTAAGAAACCAGAGGAGGATTTTTCAAAAGTAATCTGTGAGACACGGTTGTAATCCCTCTGCACTCTGGAACCAGAACACTAACATTAATACCATATTATAGCTCTTCTTCCTGGTACGGTTGTATCCCTGAAGACTAGGAGACTCTGCAAAGTACAGTCACCAGCCTCAGTGGGCACAGGAAGGGGGTACCTGCCACCAAAGAGGTGGCACATGGCTCAGACTCTCCCATCCTCACATCCTGACTTAGTCCACATGGGAGATATAACCAAGAGTTATAAAATGAGGCAGAGAAAAAGATTAGGCAGAAGTTTGACTTTCCGTCGGGGGTGAAGGTGTTGACACTTCTTGTTTGTGGCCACGAGACGCTGAATATCAGGCCACTTGCCCTCTCCTGGAAGTCACTGGAGGAACCACTCCATGGCCCTGGCTTTCAGCAGGTAAAGGAGGCAACTGGCCCAGAGCTGTGGAAGAGCGCGTGGGAAAACCGCCAGGGCAGAGGACACGGAGAAGAGGCCAGGGGTACAGCAGACCCTCTCTCGGGGTCAGGCTCAACCTGACAGACAGGAAGGGGAAGTTCAAGGAAGCGAAAGCAGGCCCAGCAGCAACCCCAAAAGGACAAGTAGGTGGCAAGAGGGGAAGGATAGGTTCTGAGGTTAGACGACAGAAGACCAAGCAGCTCCTAAAATACTTTAGTCAACACTGCTCTCCACCCCAGGGCACGGAGAGGGGCCCAGCCACCATCTGCCATCTCCGCCTCATCTCCCAGAGGATCAGGAGGAGGGCACATGACAGTCTGACCCAAGGGGGCATGGGCCCCTGGCTTCATCCAGAAGGACAACAAATTTCTTTCCCAAAGTAGAAAAGGCAGGGCTTTCTCTTTGCTTCTTCTTTTTAAAAGCTCAGGAAGAATGAAATATGTTCTCTAATCATTTCAACAATATGAATATGCAGCTTTCTTCCCAATAACTTTAGGTGGGAAGAATCTCTCCCAGGTCAGACCTATTATGAAAAGTATTTATGTTTGTATAAAAAAGGCTACGGTTTCTGCCAGAGTTTCTACACCAGGCTGCAAGTCAACGATGAAATATAGTACTTTTGGAGAGAAAGCAGTTTGGACTTTCTGAACTCTAATGTAAAAAATCACATTCGTGTCAGAACTGTCCCTGAGGTGACCCAGGCACCCTCCCTCGCTCTAGCTGTGGCCAGGCTAGACTTGGCCAAGTCCATACTCAGGTCTGCCCCCTCAGAAGGTCAGAAGGGCCCAGAAGGCGTCAGCAAAGTGAGTGCAGCCAAAGCATGGTGCAGCAAAGAAGCCAGAGGGCCCAGGGACGGTTATGTGCTACCACAGATGGCAAGGGACCTGGGACCTAGACGGCTCTGAAGCATGCTCAGATATCTAAAGGCAGCAGTGAGCAGGTCTGCTGTGTGTGAAGGGTCACGCAGTAATGACAAGAGGTTTTGCAGGCCGAGTTGGGTCCCATCACAACCGTTTGTGTGCAACTGTTTTACTGCCCTTTAAAAAGGCAGAGGGAACTCCCTGGTGGTCCAGTGGTTAGGACTAGGCACTTTCACTGCCAAGAGTCAGGGTACAATCAATCCCTGGTTGGGAACTAAGATCATCCCACAAGCCTTGGGGCGTGGCTGAAAATGAAAAAACTTAAACAAGAACTTAAAAAAGTCAAAAATAAACCCAAAGCAACCATGGTGATGTATGACAGAAACAACACAATATTGTGATTATCCTTCAACTAAAAATAAATAACCCGGGACTTCTCTGGTGGCCCAGTGGCTAAGACTCCTGACTTCCAATGCAGGAGGCCTGGGTTCAAGCCCTGGTCAGGGAGCTAGATCCCACGTACTGCCAACTAAGACCCAGCACAGTCAAATAAATAAATATTTTAAAATAAATAAATAAATAAATAACCCAAAGCAGGCAGAGGAAGGAAGTAAGGGTAAGAGCAGAAACCTATGAAACTGGAAACAAAAAGATACAGAGAAGTCAGTGAAGCAAAAAGCTGTTTCTTCGAAAAGGTCAATAAAATTGACAAACTCTAGCAAGACTGATAGACAAACAAAGATAACAGAGTAATAATATTAGGAATGAAAAAAGAATCATCATTCCAGATGCTACAATAACCCGAAGGATAATAAAGGAATCCTACAAACAATTTAAGGAAATAAGCTAATTCTTCAAAAAACACAAACCACAAAAACCTAAGTACTTTTGGAGAAAGCAGTTTGGACTTTCTGAACTCTAATGTAAAAAATCACATTCGTGTCAGAACTGTCCCTGAGGTGACCCAGGCACCCTCCCTCGCTCTAGCTGTGGCCAGGCTAGACTTGGCCAAGTCCATACTCAGGTCTGCCCCCTCAGAAGGTCAGAAGGGCCCAGAAGGCGTCAGCAAAGTGAGTGCAGCCAAAGCATGGTGCAGCAAAGAAGCCAGAGGGCCCAGGGACGGTTATGTGCTACCACAGATGGCAAGGGACCTGGGACCTAGACGGCTCTGAAGCATGCTCAGATATCTAAAGGCAGCAGTGAGCAGGTCTGCTGTGTGTGAAGGGTCACGCAGTAATGACAAGAGGTTTTGCAGGCCGAGTTGGGTCCCATCACAACCGTTTGTGTGCAACTGTTTTACTGCCCTTTAAAAAGGCAGAGGGAACTCCCTGGTGGTCCAGTGGTTAGGACTAGGCACTTTCACTGCCAAGAGTCAGGGTACAATCAATCCCTGGTTGGGAACTAAGATCATCCCACAAGCCTTGGGGCGTGGCTGAAAATGAAAAAACTTAAACAAGAACTTAAAAAAGTCAAAAATAAACCCAAAGCAACCATGGTGATGTATGACAGAAACAACACAATATTGTGATTATCCTTCAACTAAAAATAAATAACCCGGGACTTCTCTGGTGGCCCAGTGGCTAAGACTCCTGACTTCCAATGCAGGAGGCCTGGGTTCAAGCCCTGGTCAGGGAGCTAGATCCCACGTACTGCCAACTAAGACCCAGCACAGTCAAATAAATAAATATTTTAAAATAAATAAATAAATAAATAACCCAAAGCAGGCAGAGGAAGGAAGTAAGGGTAAGAGCAGAAACCTATGAAACTGGAAACAAAAAGATACAGAGAAGTCAGTGAAGCAAAAAGCTGTTTCTTCGAAAAGGTCAA